>JAOYMR010000006.1:20194693-20206527 GCA_025802075.1 Tenebrosternarchus preto | reverse complement strand
CCCCCCCCCCCCCCCCCCCCCCCCCCCCCCCCCCCCCCCCCCCGCCCGCCCCCCCCCCCCCAAAGATGCAAGACGAGTTCACCAAGAGGTCAACGAGGAACTGTGGCCCAGTGCAATGGTGTGTATGTATATGTGTAAGTAACTGAAGGGGGTGGGGAGGGGAGAACATCCCTCTCACTCGGCACTGGCGGGTCGGGTGTGAGGCTGCTGGCTGGGGGGACTTGGCATCGCGTGGCAGCGGGCCGGTGCCAGGGCGGGCGGACAGGGCGCCCCTCTCTGCGGCCCATGCAGCAAGCTCGCGGGCCATCTGTGGGCCCTGGCACGCCCGGCCTGGCACGCCCGGCCGCCAGCAGCCCTTGCCCAGAAGCACATGTACAGTACGCGGCTGACTTCTCATGACAAACCCCACCCCCCTTCCTCCACATACTGCCATTCATTCCTCACCCAGCCAGGGTAATTCCCATTAATATTCAAATTAAGACTTATAAAACATTTACATCAGGATTAATATTAATAAGATTTTTAATTCCTATTTAAAATATCACATTTATTCCACGTATATACTGCTGCTAGCCCAGGAATAAATTTATGCTGGTGTTAAGAAAGCGGAGCAACGGCTGGATGGTCTCTGGCATGATCATCAGTGAGCTGCTAGGAACTGGAGATGTGATGGTGAGTAATAATAGTAGTGTTTATTTTAAATATAGGCAGACTCTTTCTCCAGCGTCACAGACCCGCGGGGGCAGGCAGAGGAGTACAATGGAGCTGAAACTACACCCCTGCAGCTCCACACTGGCTCCCAGCCAGCCCCATAAACCAGCCAGAGAGAGAGGGAGAGAGAAAGAGAAAAAAAAGAGTGAAAGAGTGAGAGAGAGAGAGAGAGAGAGAGACAAGGACAAGTTGCGAGAGTGGATGAACGAGAAACAGTTGAAGCCAAAAGATGCAGAGTGGGCATGGAGCCTGCCTGCTCCACCCCCCCTCCATCCCCCGCCCACCTGAGCATGCAAGGTGACCCTTGACAGCTCTGTTACTGTCCCAGGATCAGGCAGAGAACAGCCTGCTAGGCAGCACTAACCAAGAAGCACTAGAACCCCAGTGAGGCTGCCCCTCGCCCGCACACGCACGCACGCACTCACAATTTCATACAGAACAGAGAGCCACAGTACAGTTATCCAGCATGAGACAGATACATAACCTGACCCCGGGTGGACAAGCTTAATGCATAATGACTCGCATGATAATCGTTAAGCAGATCTCAGGACCGAACAATCCAAGTAGTGTACGTCCCACTTCCTGGGCACAGAGCAGTAAAGGACATCCCCACACACACTCTGGACTGCAGTTCTCTGATATAATGGTAGAATAAGAATTCCCCTAAGAGACGGGATTTTGGGGTCAAGACCTCTGCTAATTTTACCAAGAAAGACGAACAGGCTAAAGACCTCTGTGTGTGTGTGTGTGAAGTGAGAGCCATCAGCACTGCAATTTCCACAAGAAGCTCCCACTGTTGCTTCAAAATCAATGACTCTTCTAGGGCCACAGACATAGTTACACCACACACACACACACACACGGCTCCGTCACACCACAGACACACACTCACACCACACACAAACACACACAGAGAAACACACAAACACATCTAGCACCATCACGCGACAGGGACCAACAGGGACAGGGACGTGACAGGGACAAACAGGGATGCGACAGAGACACGACAGGGACGCGACAGGGACAAACAGGGATGCGACAGACACAACAGGGACAGGGACGTGACGGGGACAGGGACGTGACGGGGACAAACAGGGATGCGACAGAGACAGGGACGCGACAGAGACACGACAGGGACAAACAGGGACGCGACAGGGACAATCAGGGAAAGTGCTTACAAATAATAAGCAGATTAAAAAAACGTCCACAAAGTCCACAAGGCTTGAGGTGGAATGTTCTAAATGTTCTAAAGAACTTCACTTTGGATTTCCATCAATCCATCTTTCCAGCTCCAGTCTCTTTCTCCACCCCTCTCTCACTCATAATAGCTCATCTATAATTCAGTGCCCTAAATAAAGAAATTCCACTATGGTGAATCTAGTACCAAGAAGCTTCTACAAGCTTAATGCCACTGGAAGACTTGAAATACACACACACACACACACACTTCCCTCCACCTCCCTCTATCTGTCTCTCTCTCTCACACTCACACACACACACACACACACACACACACACTTCTTGCTCCAGCTCACAAACTCACAATCACCCACACACCCACTCTCACACCCACCCACACATCCACCCTGGCTGTGGTAGTAGTGGTGGTGGTGGTAAAACACGTCTGGAGATATTTGCGTGCAGGCAAGCGCTGTGTCTTTGGCAGCAGCTGGGAGGCGGAGGGTGGAGATGCAGAGGGCGTACTGTGCCACCCACATCCACACCCCGTGCCACTCGGCGCTGGCAGGCTGAGTGGCAGCTAGGCTGCTACGCTTCTCAATGAATGAGCTACACTCCCCTCACTCAGCCTAGTTAACATGCAGGCAAATCTGTCCTCATCGACTTCATCAGACTGGTTTGTTCAACAAGGGCATCAGAGCCTCCTCTTCAAACACCGAATGCTTCATTACGCGCGCGCACGCACACACGCACACACACGCACACACACACACACACACGCACACACACGCACGCACGCACCTTCACGGGCACATGCGCACACGCTCGTACAAACATATGCATGCACGCGCGCAATCTGCCATCAAATTCAATTGTGTTCAGCAATAAAGAGTGCGTCTGAAACCGAGTGCAAATGTATCTTTCAGAGTAGACTGGGTCTCCAGCGGCTCGACGTGGGCGTTTAACAGACAGTCAAAAGCTCATCTCCATATTCACTTCATTTTCATTTCACTGCTCGCAGCAGGAAACAGCGCTGACGGTGTTTAACCAGACCTGAGGCTCTCCAGCACTTTGGTGCCCGGCAGCCAATCAGTGCGGAGGCAAAAGATAAACAACTCCTCAACAGTCAATCAAGCAGTGCGCATGTAAATGAGCGGACAGATGAATGCAAATGTCGGTGGCCCCAGCCAATCAGGCTACTGGGCCCAATGTTCCCAGTGCCGTTCAAATAACTATAGGTCATTCAAATAATCATTATGATTTTTTTTTTAGGCTTATTTATTTTGCCAAGATCATGTTACCAAAACTAAAAGCTAAAATCTGGACATCTGCTTAAATAGAATGCAGTAGCAATACAAACTACAGGGTGGGCCATTTAATATGGATGCAATAAATTCATATGTATACTTAATAAAATGGGAATGGTTGGTGATATTAACTTCCTGTTTGTGGCACATTAGTATATGGGAGGGGCCAAACTTTTCAATGGGAAGAGGGTCATGTGACATCAAACTTATTGGGAATTTCACAAGAAAAACAATGCTGTGTTTTAATGTAACTTTATTCTTTCATGAGTTATTTACAAGTTTATCGTTGTTTACAGCCATTGTGCACCACCACATTATGGGTGTCAGGTCCAAGCGTTCCTAGATGAACAGTTTCCTGGAAAGTGGATTGGTCGTCGTGGGCCAGGTGAATGGCCCCCAAGGTCTCCCGATCTGACCCCCTTAGACTTTTATCTTTGGGGTCATCTGAAGGCAATTGTCTATGCTGTGAAGATACGAGATGTGCAGCACCTGAAACTATGGATACTGGAAGCCTGTGCTAGCATTTCTCCTGTGGTGTTGCCATCAGTGTGGAGTGGGAGAAGAGGGTTGCATTGACAATCCAACACAATGGGCACCACCCATCTTGAAAAGTTTGGCCCCTCCCATATACTAATGTGCCACAAACAGGAAGTTAATATCACCAACCATTCCCATTTTATTAAGGTGTATCCATATAAATGGCCCACCCTGTACATCACAGGCTTAGTAATATAAACTATGAGAAAATCATACCCAGTCCATATTAGGTCAGAACATTTTTTTCAGTGCTTTGTTACTAAAAATGTTTGAAAACACTTTACACGCACGTTTGAACTCACGCCTGAACACATTCCTATTCTCAGTTGTTAAACATCATAGACACCACACTGTTGCAACTGTCAAAAACACAGTGTTTTCCAGTGTGTTATGAAACAGAACCACACCTTCTCTGGATCACCTGGTGTGTGTGTGTGTGTGTGTGTGTGTGTGTGTGTAAATAACCCCACCACACTGCCCTACCTTGTGTCACCACTGTTCCCAGTTGCTACGGTGTTTGGCCACGGGTGTTCAGGCAGCTCCTGTTTGTTTTGATAACAGAGTGGAGTCTCGCCCCACTCAGCACGGAGCCAAGCGCTCCCGTGAATATTTCATGTCAACACCCACGCAGAAAGAGCGCAAAAATGAGCGCAAAAATGAGCGCAAAAATGAGCGCAGCACCCGAGCTTTAGACAGAGGCGTAGGTGTCCAGGGCCTTGTGTGACTGATCCTAATAACGCCATGGTTCAGACCATTCAATGCTCAGCGCACATTAGAGCAAAACACACCCCAGAGCACGGCAACAAGATCTGGGAGCTTGAGCTCACTCACAAAAATAAAACACAATTATAAATTAAAAAAAAAAAAAAACATATACACAGAGAGAGAGAGAGAGAGAGAGAGAGAGAGGAAACCAGGACAAACCTGCTGCCTGCATGAATAAGACATAAGGCAAGCCAAGTACAGGGCAGTGACATCAGCTCTCAGCATGGACTGGGCCCTACGGTGACAAGATGTGACGAGAGAGAGAGAGAGAGGTACAAGATTGAGAAAGCATGAAAGAAAAAGTGAGAGAGAGCACGTCAGAGAGAGAGAGAGAGAGAGAGAGAGAGAGAGAGAGAGAGAGAGAGAGAGCACGCATGAGGGGAGGTGAGTGTGTGTTTTGTATTACACTGTATGCTGGAAAAGAGTCTTTCAGCTCATATACAGGCACTAACACATTTGCACAAGCGTTCTATAACCCCTCATGCCTCCACTGTGTAAACCACTTCATACAGATCCACTCTAAAAAGAAAACAAACACAAACACACACTGGCAGTTACAATGAGGCACACACACACAGTTCCTTAATATCACAGAAACACATACCTCTAGTGTGTATTGGACCCTTTTTTCACAAACGGTAAGCCCAGCCTTTGAGATCCATATCTAATGGTTACATGTTTCACGCATAATGAATAATAGATGAAGAAGCATGTGGTGGTTTTACTACTGCGCTGTGGTATGGAGTGTTCTGATTACTGCAGTGGGGCAGGAGCCAGAGCCGACTCTGGAAGAGCCACACGAGTGGTCAGGGAGAACGCAACCAGTGGAGACAGACCGAGGAGGAGAGCGAGGGCTGGGTGGGGTGGGGGGGACGGGTGGGGGTTGGAGGGGCAGGGCCTGTGAGACAGCGAGGGAGAGGATGCAGGGAATGGGGAGACATGGTGGGGCCAATGGTAGTGGGCTCGTCTCCAGGCCAGGAGACCACATGGCCTTCAGCACCATCTGTTTCCTACTTGTAACTGTCCCAGCCTGAACCCAACCTAAAACCAGCCTAAACTCAGCCTGAACCTGACCTAAACTCAGCCTGAACCCGACCTAAAACCAATCTAAGCCGATCTTAAAACCAGCCTAAACTCAGCCTGAACCCGACCTAAACTCAGCCTGAACCCGACCTAAAACCAATCTAAGCCGATCTTAAAACCAGCCTAAACTCAGCCTGAACCCGACCTAAACTCAGCCTGAACCTGACCTAAAACCAGGCTAAACTCCCTTTTTCAAAACGACAGGCTAGTCCGAGTCTTAATCTAAGTTTAAATGCAAGACCGTAACCATTGCGGCTGTGTGCAGGTAAAAGCCTGAGACCAGCCAGAGGAAAGAGAGACAGTAACGTACTACATCCACTACAGCAGCATGGCTCATCAACACAGGGCAGCAATGCAGAACAAATCTCAGGTTCTGTAAATATCCCTCGACTCAAAAATTGTTTCAAAAATCTTCTCACAGACCAAATCAGCCTCAAGGTTACATAACACTCTATTCCCGTGTATTACACACTGTTCATCTCTTCACATATACAGCATCCAACCACTGTCTGCATATGCTTCCATCTAGCCAGAGCAGAGGAAACCCCCTCAAGGATTTGCACACAGACAGACAGATGGACACATACGCACACACACACACACGCACACACACACACGCACACACACCTCTCCGTCCCTTCAAACGAGACCCAGCCTCACTTAAATACCAGCATCCAGCAGGGAGGTTGAGTGGATCTGCGATTTCCTGCAGCCGCGCTGTGTTTGTTGTTAATGTTTCATGTTTTCCCAGTGTGGCAGAGAGGTGGTGCTTAGCATTTTAGCCCGTTAGCATGGGAGAGAGAGACGAACCGGAGGGGCATCCAACAGGGCTGCGTCTGGGTTCACAGAGAGGATTAGGAGTAAATCTGTCTCCAGGTGGGTCGGAGAACAGGCTGAAGGACAGTTCACTCGCCAACACAATGTCCTCCACTGCTAAGCTCACTGTGGATAGACACAATGTGCCCAAGGGGACACGGACACACACACACACACACACCTACCAGAGGGAATGTGGTTGAGTCCAGATGGCTTGAGAAGCTCCAGTGGTTGCTCTTTGCTGGGGAGGCCATCTGTGGGAGACAGAGGAGAGCCACAGTCAGCTACGTCACGGGACACTGACAGTCAGCTACAGTGCAGTGGCATGAGGACAGGGTGGAGGGAGACGGGCACCAGGGATGGATTGGCCCCGAACACCTGCATTACAAAGTCAAAGACACTGGACATGGCAGCTATATTACACACATTCGCAAACACACACGCAAACACAGCCAAAGAGTAACAGAGAACAATAAATGTATGTGTATTCACACAATGTACAATAGTAAAACAGGAGCACAGCACATGTTCAGGAATCATTAAGAACATTAATACAAACATCCACACAAATACGCATGCAGAGAGAGACGAGCAGGGAGAGACGAGCACGCTCACTTTGGAGGGAACAGCACAGCCAGCCTGGGACACCCGCCCAGTTCATACAGACGTACCCCAAAAAGACGTGAACATTTCTCTAAAATATCAGGAATTTAACTCCCCTCTCATCTCCATTCACCATTTTTTCTGCTGCTCTTTTCTCACTGAACTCAGCTGCACTCAAACACATTCCCTCTTCCTTCAAACGTCTCGAACCACGGTCGCGGGAGTCCTCTGTGCGGCCGGTCCAAAACAGCAAAAGCATGCAGAAGAGACTGTGCCGAGCTTGGGCCCACCAGTGGGACCAGTACGAACGCACGCACGCACGCTCGCGTCCAGCTTCGGCATGCTGTCAGTATGACAGAGGTACGCTGTTGAGAGCGTTTAACAATGGATTTGCGAGCCTGTGCAAATCCAAAGGTTTTTGCCGTCGCCGTAGAGCCTGACAGTGGTTATACAGCCGGATAACGGCCCGCTTTTGAAAAAACAGCTCGCGGGTGTTTCTGCTGAGTTTGCGCACATGAAACTGCAGTTCGATTTCAGGCTAAAACATGAACATGTTGAAGCGGTAATGGTGAGATTCTCCGTATTGGGCTACCAGTAGAACCAGAGTTCCTTCTCGTTTAGCCTTCACACTTTAAGATCAGGCTAAAGGCATAAATGCAAACCACAACCTCAGTGTCACTTCAGGTACACTGTGAGGAAACAACAGTGAAGATCTCTCAGAAAAAACAAAACAAAAACAGCTTTGAGAGTCACTGCAACTCTGGAAGCCGAGAGGCGGAGCCCTGCCAAGCTGAACTACAGGGCAGGGGAGGGGGGGGGGGTCACATATATACTTTTAATAGATGTATTTATTAGACTTACAGTAACATTAACAATTGTCTCCTGTGCCTAAATGGCCAGACAATATTAGACATCTCCGTTTAGCTGTTCCTGTCAAATAGAATAAAACAAAATGTATAAAGTAAAAAAATATATAGATTTTCATGTTCACAGAGTAAATGAAAATTGGTTTCCATAAAACTTCACTACTTTACTAGACACTTGAACAGTAGCTCTGATGTATCTACGTATACTTTGCTGAAGATAAATCTGCTTTTTTCAGGGACATTTTAACAACGGAGATGTGCAATCCAGATGTGAGAATCTAGTCTAATACAGACTCTGGCCACTTCACATCTATAACTGTGTCAGATTTGTTTTTAATTTTTATTAGTCTTTCAAGCCTATAAAAGTAATTAATCATAGTGTAAGTGGTCACCAAAACACACACACACACACACACACACACCCACCCCTAACCATTTTTAGGCACCATAGAAAAGATCACAGAAAAGGGAAACTTCTCTGTGAAGCAACATGCACGCGCGCGCACACACACACACACACACACACACACACACACACACACACACACACACGCTTAGAAACAGTTGATCAATCGTTGCATGTAAGGCGACCCACTGTGGTGTGAGGAGGCGGGATCTATAAGGGATGGTGAAAACAGTGCCAAACCTGCCCACAGTATATGGAGACATAGACAACACCATGAAAGCAAAGCCAATCCCAAGAATTCCTGGCTGGACATGTTGTTTTAGAGCCTAAGAAGAGCACAGGAAACCGACAACAAGCAGCTCAACTAAAGCCACTTTTAACCAACGCTATGATTCAATGAACTGTTCAATTACATGGAAGTGAAACATCCAGAACCTAGATCTGCATGGGTCACTGTGTGTTTACATGCATGCGATCGGCAGAATTACAGATGCTAGTCCCAAACCTGACGCTAACCCTAACCCTGCAAGTTGGTGTGGAACTGCCAAAGATGTTCTTGCTGATATGATTGTTGTAGTGGTACGGTGGTCCACCACATGGTGGAACACAGTGAGCAAGACGAACCCAGGACAACGGGCAGAGGAACCCCAGCAGGCGGGCGAGGCGGGCTCCTGCTGCAGGAGGGGTGGAGATTGAGGGTGATGGACAGTTCGCCCTTGCGCTCAGTGGAGGGAAGATGCATCCAGGTGCCAGGGACCCGGTTTCTGCCTGGAAATGGAGAGGAAGAGGGCAAGGAAGAAGGACGCGGAGAGAGATCACGTGGAAGACCTGGTCGTGGGACTCCCCTCACTCTCTGCTCTATTTCTGGAAGTCTGGTCAGCGTCCACACTGCCTGCTCCATCGTGCTGTTTTAATTAGCCCGCTGAGCCGGAGGACGCGCTTCACGTCGCTCGGCGACAGCCTCCGACACTCCCCATAATAACCAGGCTGTGTCAGTGCGCGTTACACAGTCACACCATCTGGGCTCACCCTCCGAGTTAGGACTTCTTGTTCTGCTTCGATCGGACGGCTGCGAGTGTGGTGTTTCTGAGACCCTCAGTGACAGAGGCGTCAACTCGAAACGTTCACAAAATAGACGCATCAAATGAATCATGTCAAATCAGCAACGACACATCGTGGCATCGTCATCTTCTTTACGATCTGTTGTGTCACATGATACAGAGTCGTATCACAGCAGTGGGAACAGACACTCAGACACTTTGCCTTCAAGAACAGCATGGAGTACGCACACGCTCGCACAGCCTTAGTCTGTTATTATTGAAGGGTTTACCCCACACCTCACTAATCGAAGTGCTGATGTAACATACTACTTGGCAAACTACCCAAGTTATTCATGAACTAAAACCATAATTGAGAAGACATGTTTTTTTTGTTTGTTTTTTGTTTTGAAAAGACTCTCTAGTGTTGACAGTAGGAATCAGAGAAGCCGAATCGTCCTTCACCAGAATGGTGGATGAGGAGCACGTCTGCAGCCCCACATGCACGACCAACGGCTCCACCTGTGCACGCGTCTGGCCCTCCCCAGAAACCCCCACCAGATGCCGGATCCCAAAAACACGATGTAACGCCACCTGATGTGTTCTGACAACGGCCTTTCATTCATCAACGTATGCGAACTGTGCTTATATAAAATAAAATAAAAAAACACTAACTTTAGACTTTTGAAAGAAATAATAAAATTAATAGTAAATCTTAAAATCAGTCACTTCAGATCAGCCTCTTGGTTTCCCGTTTAACCTCTAAATGAATGAGTTGAGTGGAGCAGGGGTCAGTCACTAACAGTCACGTACAGGGCAGTTCTGATCTCTGGCAGGGACACAGACCTGGAGTGGGCCGGGTCGGAAGCGCTCACAAAGGCCCAGCATCCAGGCCGTGTCACTCACAAAGACACTGGTTATCCAGAACCAGACTGGACTGGACTTGAGAGTAGTGATTGTGAACACTGAAACACTAAAAGCCAAAACGCTCAAAAGAGTGTGGCGGACATGGGCCAGACGCACGACGGAAGGGAGCTGTGTGTGTGTGGGTGTGTGTAGTGTGTGTGTGTGTGTGTGTGTGTGTGTGTGTGTGTGTGTGTGTGTGTGCAGTATTGAGACGTGAGCTGGGCACTCAGGCAGGCAGTGGCAGATGGCAGAAAGATGACACCAGAGCCTGATGGGCTGGATGAGGAGAAGGTCCGTCTGTCTGTGTGGCATCAGACCCAGGGTTACACACACACACACACACACAGAAATACATTCACAACCAAACACATAAAACTACAGCATATAGATGTTACCAGCATCAATTAAAGAAAAAGTAAAAACACATGATGACTAGAATAAATCAAGCAAAGTTAAGGTTGCGACAGGATTCAGGGAAGAGTTCAGGGAAGAGTTCAGGGTACTTTAGAGTCAAGATATTTAAATAGATATTTGATAACCTTCTAACCACCTATGGGCTAAAGCTTAGCAAAGGCTGGATCATTGAGGGACGACGAAGTACAAGCCCACACATTATTTCTGGAAGTGAAGGAGCCCGAGGGCCACACAGTTCTGCTTTCACTTCAGACTCCCGAGCCTCCAGGACTCAGGACAGACATGAGAGAAGTGAGCGTTTTCACAGAGAAGCAGAACCACACCAACACACTGCCTGCAGACGCCTCTCACCGTGCCCACGCAGGCCGCCTCCACACACACACACACACACACACACACACACACACGAGCAAGCGTGCGCCTGTTCTTTTAACCTAGTGGTAAAAATATCTCTTTAGCCTTGGGATGCAACCCAGTGGACCACAGTAGCTCTGCCCAAACATGCTTCCAGAGTGGTGCAGAGGCTGCGAAGAGCCCCCATGGTCCCATCCAGTGTACGGCTCTTCCACACCCCCCTGGCCCACCCCCGGATATGGTCAGGCACACCGCGGGCATCACACGGGAGGTGTAGGAGAGGGATGGTGCTGGGCTGGCCGCTACACCCAAGCTCCTATGGCTCCGTTCTTTCAAATGCTGCCACTCTCAAAAATAATAACGTTAACATTTCACAATAAACCATATAACCCATAAACCGTACCAAGCCAGTAGGCAGTGCTGTATTAATATTACATGCTGGTGATGATACGGATATAATGTGCCTTGCTGTTTGAAAAACTGATACTGGTTTAATGTTTTAGGTACATCCTCAATGATGGCTCAAAAACACCTTTGCTGGTAAAACATTCTGTAATTAAGTCAAGTCAAATGACATTTGAACACCAAAATAATATAAACAAATATTCTAATTGTTCAAGACACCGACTTTACAGCAGGAAGGCAAACACTAATAAGCTACAAACCCTTATTTGACACACAATCCCTCTACAAATGTACCTGTGTGGTCCGTCATTAATAAATTAATAAATAAATACCCAGCAGTGCACGGTGATGACATGACCATGTCAACCAATAAATACCCAGCAGTGCACGGTGATGACATGACCATGTCAACCAATAAATACCCAGCAGTGCACGGTGATGACAT
>JAOYMR010000006.1:20180950-20194593 GCA_025802075.1 Tenebrosternarchus preto | reverse complement strand
CATAGTAAAGAACACTCTCTTCCCGTCATAAAAGTTTTAACTTTATTTTTCTGGTGATCTTCCCCCCCCCCCCAACCAATAACAGGTCTGTTTAAATTCCGTCCTTTTACGTTAGCTCATGGCCCCAGCTTCCCTAAAACCGTCTGCAGTGATGAGAGACGGAGAGGAAGGTGGAAAGATGGCAGCTTTTAACAGAAAGAAAAGACATTAAAACTTCCACATACTCCACGTACTGGAATTTGGGTTGGTCACTTAGGACCACTCAGCCCTTCACTCTTCATTAAACTGCACTCTACATAAAGTCACTACAGAGGCCTGACCCCCTTTCCAAACCCCACTGCTGAGGCCTGAACCAGGCCTGACCCAGACGACCACATCCTCACTTCCTGAGCCTGGCTCAGGGCAAATCCTCGTGTCCAGACTTTCATTAACTTTCAGCATTATACTAGATAGTTTTGTTTTTGTTTTTTTTAACACCATCAGTCTTGGTTTATGTAAAATGTAAAGATTATACATATATTGCATCTTACTGGGACAGTTCAATAAAAGCTGCTTGAAATTTACCAATCAAAACTTCAAAACACTAGTCACCTTAAAGCAGAATCAAATGCGACACTGAAACAGTGTTAAGCGTCTGCTCCATCCTGCTGGAGGACAATCATGACCGTGTTCCCACACTGAAGAGGCAAATGCAGTAATAACAGCATGGGCACACAGGGCTACATGACAAGTAGGAGATACCCATTTCTTTCATTGGAGAGATGTTTTAATTATAAGTGAGGTTTCTCAAATGGAGTCTCCCTGCTGGCAGAGAGCTCAAACCAGTAATTAGGAAGTCATTGGCTGACAGGTAGCGGTGTTCTAGATCCAGGGGGTAACTGGTATGAAAAAACCTTGCACATGTAATTACAGGATCATAGTTCCTTTTTTAAACCCAAGATTGGGTTGAAGCACTGAAATCAAACTTTAGCCCTCCCCTATTTAAATTTTTCCATTTAAAAGTGTTTTGTAGAAATTAATACCCGCTTTAAAAAAATTTAAGCGATTTAATGAGTGAAAAAGTACAACAAAATGCTCAAATCTCAGCTTAACCATTTTCTCTAGGCTTCAAGCACAAATAGAAAAAAATTTCACAGCTGCTTCAGATACAGAGAGTGAAATCCACCAAATTCATGTTCAGTGTCACATCTTGACACTGAGGATCCAAAGCACACAGGAGGCGTCTTTCTGTTTCTCTAACGGCTAAAATGTCTCAGGAGGCACCACGCACATGTAAAACGCTCCCCAGCTGTCAGAGCTGCTCTCCCGGCTGCTCATACTCTGCCCATACTCTAGCCCTGGGAACAAAACGTTCGAGTGAACAAGCGCTCCTGTTCGTCATCCAGGCATAGCTCCCACAGGAGTGCACAGAGCTCCCACAGGAGTGCACAGAGCTCCCACAGGAGTGCACAGAGCTCCCACAGGAGTGCACAGTACAGGGGACACATGAGCTCACCACACAACGAGACACCAGCCAGCAAGACTAGGGTAATGCAGAGTCTTTGTGATACTGTTTTTCAGTACTTTGGACCATATGACCCAGGGACGTGAGTGAGAAAACATCAGAAAGAACAGAGAACACACTGGCAGGGTTAGAACACAAGCTTCCAAAGAACTCTACCCATAATCTAAATAATAACGAAACTATTTACAATTCAAAACAGTAAAGGTGGAGTAATTAGGGTGTCAGTGTTTGATGGGGATGCTCTCTAAATGTAGTGTAAGAGGTATAGAACATTTAAGAGCAGAGGGCTTGAGTGGAGAGGTCAACGCGGGCAAGTCAAGTCCAAAAGCCAGGAACAGAGAGCACACTGGGAAAACACCCATCATCCTTTGTGGATTGACAAGAAGATAGCCATGTTTCTGCTGCGTGCTTGTAACCCTGTTTTATTGGTTGTGACATTTTGCACTGTGGATGTGTTTTTCGGAAAAGCCTTTTGTTCATTTCTGTCAGTCACAGCAGTGACTTGGTCTCGGTTAAATAAAGCTAGCAGTGCCCCTCCGACTCATCTGAGCTGGGCTTTAATACCGCAGTTGAGACAACATACAAAATGAAGCTTGTCAGAAGGGAGACATTTCTGTTTCCCTGCATCTCACCTCAGTTACACCCCCAAACAATCATTTCCTCCAACAAAAGGATCCATGCGAGGCTTAAACAGTTACACTGTGCATATTGAGCTATGCTAGTAGAGGTATTATTTTAATAATATAACAGCAGACCTCCTTAAAGTTACATTTTTTAAAGTCCAAAGGAACTTTTATGTTCAACTCTTGGCTTGGGTTGCTGACCATCAGGTTCTGATGTCAAAGATCGTTTTCCATCTCCAGCACCGAGACGTTCCTGAATATTAATAATCAACGAGAGAGGAAAGGCGGTCACCTCTACTGGAGCAGAACTCGGAGGAGCCCTGTGGCTCTGCGTCCCCGATGTACAAGCGCCTGCCCTTGGCTCCCTGCTCCCTGCTCCCTATGCTGACGTCAGAGGGAACGAGCCCCAGGCAGAATTACACTGGAGAACCCAATAATCTGGGAGGCTGCTTCACCATCCCATCGGTTTTTCTTATTATGGCATGATTTCCTTTAGATTAGTGCAACAAGAGCCGCGGGCCCTCTGGGAAAGTAACACCACATCGCTCACAATAAGTGGAAAAACAAGACGTTTTCCACCATCTCCAATCCACTGCATTTACATCAGAGGCGGGAAATTTAGGACACTGAAAATAAACAGGACAGGGCGAAAGGGACTCGGCTCGATCTAGCAGATATTTCAGAATAACGTGCGAGTGTGTCTGCTAAAGTCTGCCCTGAAATTGGCTGACAGCTACGCGTGTGAAGCTGGGAATTCACTAAGCAGTAGCACCATGGAAGAATCGGAGATGACTTCTACGTTGAGGTCATTAAGGTTTTTTTTTTTGAGCACTTGACACTTTCTTGAGCCTCAAAAACGCAAATGCAGCTCAACCTCTTTACCAGGTCATGCACGAGTTCATCCAGCCCTTTCCAATAGACCGAGTCAGCAGACGGGACGCGGGACACGAAAGACAGGATACGACCGAGCAGTGGAGCACAGGACCCCGGGGCCGACTCCGGCTGTCCAGTTAGCAGGCGAGACGGCTCAGGCCGCCGGTGCCATTGTCGGCTTTAACGAGATGGGTCGGACCGAACCGCACCAGCGTAGCACGCTCTCATACGATGTCAGCAGGGATGTTCATTAAATGCCACCCTGTCTGAGGCAGAGTAGCTGAAGCGCTGGTTATGACAGGCGCTAATTAAACCTGCTCTGTGAAGCATCACGGCCCCGAGATCACGGCCACGCCAGCCTGCTTAGACACGCTCGCGTCGAGGCCAACATGAATGCTAAGTGCTTCTGGAGACATTTCAGCATCTAAATTTTGCCTGGTACAAATTTAGAAATGGTAAAGGAACAATTTTAGGGAAACAATTATATCAAATTTAGTCTGCTTGCCCCAAAAGCATGTAATCAGCCAAGGCATTGATTGCTTTCATTAGTTTTAACTTGGAAACTTCCAGGCTCACCGGAACCCTGCCAATAACAAGAGCCAATCAGCATCCTGAAGTTATTTGTTATGCAAGCATGTCTGGTAGCTCCTCTATAAAAACTGAACAAATACATTTTCACATCAAAAGTTCTCGATTCACTGAGTACATTAATGTAAACAAACGTGCACATCATTTCTTGATTGAGTATATTAGTGTAAATGTACCCAACTCACCCAGCACCCAGATATCATTAATTTAAAAACATTGCTGATTTATGATTAACATAAAAACATTGCTGATTTACAGGCTATTGTTGCAAGGAATGGTCAGATATGTACCACTCGTTCTCCCATTTATGATATGAATGAGGACATGAAAGACTAAATAAATAACAAAGCCATACTGCTCTGAACGCATTTGTGAGCACATGGGCATCTTTCCAACGAGACGAAACAAACGTCTCACCATGCAAGTGTCAACAAACATGTGATGCGCCTTCGGTTAGTCATGTGATGCGTGTTCGGTTATAGTCATGCTGGCTCATCAAGAAATAGCTGGACTGTTTCCCAAATAAACAGATTTACAGGATCTGATTCTAATTCTATTCTAATGTGAAGGGTGGAATCGTGTACAAATGTCCCTACCAGAGGTCAGACATATGTCCCTAACACATAGATACATAGATATTGAAGCTGAGATGATATGACCAATGTTTAGTACCTGGTTGTGGCAGTTACTGATATCAATAAGCACTTGTTTTTCTTTATGCATTTTAAAGCAAGTTCAATCACAAACACAACACAAATGGAATCCAGAGAAGTTGTATTACATTTTATTAACCATACTTAACCTTACTCAAATGTTGTGTCATTTTAGATCTTGAACTGGTGCAGGTATAAGAAACACCAGGCCTGGAAAAGATCTGGCCGGTGCCAGTGGGGAAACTTGATGCCTTTTATGTACTGGTTTTGCATACTGGTTCACCTCCCAAAAGTGGATTTACAAGGATTACAACCATCAACAGGAGATGAGGAGTGAGGTTCACTCACAGGAGCTGAGCAGCCATTAACAAGCCTGAAGTGAAGTCCTGCATCAGCTCACTGGTCCAGAGGCCCATGGGCTCCAGTCCTGCCATCGACCACATCCCGGTCAGCTTGCCGTAACCACGACAGCCACGCTCCGTTTCAAGTCTGCCCGCAGCGTGAACGCTTGTAATAAATACGGATGTCTTTCAGTTTTGGTTCTACTCATTCTTGGATGGAGAGGGTCAGTTTTAGTTTCATTCTCTCTTGGATGGAGAGGGTCAGTTTCAGTTCTAGTCCCTCTAGGTCGGTGTCGTACCTCTGCAGGAGGGAACGAAGGGCTTAATGTGAGCAGAGAAGGTGGTCCTGAGTGGGTCCCTCACCTCAAGCCGTGCTCCTCACCCACGTACACGCTAAACCCTTAGACAACACAATACCACTTCATCATCTCCCAAAGAAATGTGGCGTCAGGTCCTGAAGCAGTGCAGGTCTTTTGCAGAGAACGTAAAGACAGCTCCAAGGAGAAGCTCAGAGTTCACCGACGCACAGCGCAGCCTGCTCAACACCATCTTTACGTATCGCTTGACAAAAAAAGAAATGATTGTTTCCCAGTACGCTGTTGCTGTGAGCAAAACTGTTGTTCAAGTACCCAAAGGCGCTGGAAAGGAGAGCACCGCCACTGCACCCCCCCCCCCCCCGGCTCACCCTGAAAGCCATTAACCTCTGCGCGTGACCCCACGCTGCCGGACGGTTTTCGCTCCAGTCTTTCCTCGGTGGGAGGATACAGGTACGTGCAGCTCACACTGGATGGCTCTTCTGCTGCTGCTCTGCCAGGGTTGTAGAAGATTCCTACTCTCATCTACTCTCATCTTTGGTCTCTTGTTTGCCTTCCCTGAAATAACAGCTTCGTGTGGAGGAGACGGCGGAAGCAAAAGGGGCACAGACTAAGAATTATGGGTAGCTTTTGTGTGTTTAGTTCCCCCGTAGAAAACTGCTACCTGTATTTACTATAACAACTCACTAGCTCAATGGTGCATATAGAGCCTGTACTGTTTTCTGTCTGGAACCAGTAGAGATGGAGATGGAACCATCCCTCGGTTCTAGTGCTGGCATCGGTGAAGGGCCTGCCAGCACAAAGGGGGCAGCACAGGTGACCCGCTCGCTCAAACACCAGCCTGTGGAGCAGTGAGCAGGAATTTGCCGAAAGGCCACTGCTGCCACGGAGACAGAAAGGCCACTGCTGCCACGGAGACAGAAAGCTGCCTGGGTAAAGACAACAGCTGTCCTCCACCCCGGGCCTCCCGGGTACAAAGGAGTCCAATGAAGCCGTCAGACCCAAACGAAAACACTTGGTAGGGGGAGAACGTAGGGGGTGTGTCGCAGAGCCATACGGCCCACAGCTGTTCTCCAAAACAGAGACATACAGAAGGAGAGAGACAGGCAGAGAAATGCTTTAGGGCTTATAAAGCATGGAGGAGGAGAAGATCCAGGCATGATAAACACACACACACACACACACACACACACACACACAAACCTGTACACAAAAGGCCAAGCTGCATCAACCACCCACACATTCTCACAGACGTAGTTACACCATCACACACACTGACACCCTCTGAACTCTAGATATTTCAAGACTCACTTTGGCATGAATAACTACCAAAAAGCAGAAATATAACGTAGAACAGGACATGTTTTCAAAATAAGTCAACCAGTATAATCATACATTTCCAAGAACGGGCAATAACTGATAACACTGTTTATGCCTTAAAAACGCAGTTGGTTTTATCTTAGCTTTATACAAACCTCGGTGCACAGAAACGCTTTCCTGAGAAAACGCTTCGTGTAAACACACGTGAAAAAGCTTTTCAAGAAAAAACAAAGTAACAGATAGAGCACACAAAACGCTACTGCTTGCAAAATCACATCCACACATCCAGTCCATGCGGTTTGGAGTTTACAGCACAGGAACTTGGACTACGGGCAACAGGGTTGTCTAGACATGCTGAACCACTGAACTTGCAATCAGCCCCTCTCTTTCTCAAGTAGGGGAGGGAATCTTCAGAACACACGTCAGTCATTTCCTAGCAGCAAATCCAATAACCACAGATCCACAACGAGGTCAGTGAAGACACAATCAAGCCAATTTCTAGCACACGTGGTGATTGGGACCAATCAGATTCGCTCGCTGTGAAAATGTGGCATGTCCACCCATACGAAAAGAATTCAAGACATCTGGAACAGAGTCTCATAAGTGAATACACCCAGTTCCTCTAAAATAAATGGCATGGAAAGCCGATACATTATACACATGGAGAGGAAGAGAGAGAGAGAGGAAGAGAGAGAGACCCACACTTGTGGAGGAGGCACAGACTCGTAACAGTAACGAGGTCTGCACAGTTCCAGCTGTTCCATCTTCCACACGGCAGCAGGAAACCAGTCTATCTCAGCAGGACAATAGCAAAGGGTTTTTGCGATTCCACCATTTCCCTTCACTTTGTCGGGGGGGGGGGGTCTCAAACATTTTCCTCCTACACTTTTAAATTGCTCATGAAAGGAGAAGGATTACATTTAAAAAAAATGTGCAGAAGAGAGACGATTCCTCAACAACTCAGTTGGCTGCTATCCAATAATTTACCTATTTAAGATAGTGGCTGCTAATGCAGGTGTACTGCTAACTGCCAGGCCAGATTCTTTAATCACAGTCCTTGCAATAACAAACAATAACCAGAGAACATGTCTGTTATTACTGTCAAGCAGATGAATGTACTTGAAGAAATCCCCAGTGCCTCTATATATGGAGCTATTTTAAGTCCTGGGCTGACAGGATGATTGATGTTGGTCTACAGGGCAGAGCCAGGCCTCTGTCCAGGACTATGCAGCCTTAAACAGATAAGAGTGTAGAATCCAGGGTTCTCCACACTTATCTGTAGTAAAGAGATGAACAGCGAGAGGCCTGGTGCTCCATCAGGCCAGAGATAAGTGCCCTCGGCCTCTGCAAACAACCGGTGGAAAGGCTGCGTGAGCTCCATCAAAAGACAAACAGCAGAGGCAGGAAAGCAAAGCGCAGGGCTGGAGTGGATATAGGTGAGGGTCCCCCGGACCAGAGCAGAGCGCGAGAGAACCAGGGCAGGAGCGGCCAGGTGAGGTCTCAGACCAGAAGCAAGCAGAAAGCATAAAAAACTCTTTGATTTTGAAGGAGAGGAAAAACTCTTTGTAAAAGCATTTGCAAATGTGGCTGCCTGTCATAATCAATAACAACCCCCCCACTCCCCCCCAAGTGCATTATCAGCCTCCCACAAGGACCATTCTCATTCCAAGCAGAAGCACATCATCACCCTTGCTGCTCTTTTTGATGTTCAAAGGTTGAGAGAGAGCCTAATTTATCAACTTAAAAAGATCTCACAGAAGCACTCCATTTGCATGGCTCAGTGAAGGTCGAGCGCTTTCATCTCGCTGATTCGGTGCCGAGTCGATTATTGGGAAAGGTCGCAGGCTGCACGACTAGCCAGAGGGACCAACTGCTCACTTAAACACACCTGAGGGAGCTGCCAATAAAGGAGGCCAGGAAGTAGCCAAGGGCGGTTACTTCTCTGAACCACAATGACATTCTGACCTCAGAAACAAATCCTCCACTAACACATCATCATGGCCACTCTCAACTGCAGTGAGCATGACAAACTCACACAAGTGTCTGCTCCAGCCTGCAGAAGCAGCCGATCTGGGGTACTGGTGTAGCTGGAAGACCGGACAGTGAGACGACCGGGAAAGGTGAAGATCTTAGAAGCTATAGACTCGCAAGCTTTGGATATTTGTGGATGGACTCATCACACTGACTTCAGGCACCAGCGTCCACAAGCCCTACACCCACCAACAGCACTGAGAATCTAACTACTATTACTGGCTATCAGGAGAGGAAGAGAACACCACTGTCTGAAAGGTTGTGTTTCATAGCTGATCTGAAGTTTTGGGCTTGGAAAAGTTCATTTGTACCGAAGACACTGAGGATGCTTTCACCTCTTGGTTTGGCTGCTGTAGAGAGCCCCTCCCACACACCCTCCAAAAATAAATAAATAAATAAAAGCAGAGAATTACATGGCAGACCATCGAAACAAACCTGCCTCCACTCTTCTGCTCTGGCTCATGGATTATTTCTTTATTTGGTTCTACTCTAACAAACCCTCCAGACATCAAAGCACTTCTTGAAACATGACAATGCAGTGTGTTTATGTAGGTAGAAATCCAGGCAGGCACCAGCCAACCTAAGCAGGGCACAGCACAAAACAGACGTGCGAGTTTCATATGGGCTGGGGCCAGAAAGAGCACAGTCAGTGCTCGCACTATGTCGGGACGCTCTACATCACAAAGCGGCAGTACAGGTACATAAATAAATGAGAACAAGAAAGGGGGGGGGGGGTGGTGCTTAACGTATGCCCTGGAAAAGTAAGTTCTGGAGGGACAAAAAAAATAACCTTATCAAGGACTCTCAGGAAGTCGAAGAAATTGTACGCGAGAAGCAGGGTGGTCTGTGAAGTAACTGCTCGTAAAAAAAAGAACAGAAGGAGATGGAAAAAAAAAAAAAAGGTGTTGAGGACTATTTAAAAGCTCCCTGCTGCATCTGGCCACAGGGCTTTAAAGTGCACGCCGTTTCCCGTGTGCTGGTTAACCGTGCGGCCCCACCGGAGGCGGCCCGGCCTGGCCCGCCGTCTGTTCCCATAATGCAGTGGTGTGTCCCGTCGGGAGCGGCCCCTCCGACAAGCTCAAATGCGCTCGCGGCCCTTGATGTGGTGAAGTTGTGCAGTGCCGTCTGAACACCGCGTGGCACACCAAAAGGCACTATGCCGTTAACTTTTGTGATGAGCTGTTTTTTTTTTCCCCACCATGCTTGGATTCGCTGGCCTGGCTGCAGGTTCCGGAAGCTCCCTCTGTGGACCATGTGCCCCCGCGACCCTGGAGGAACAGCAGCAGTAGGATAAAGACCTGTACAGAGGTCTAGGGTTAGGGTTAGGGTTAGAGGTAAGAGCCCTGCATAGACGTGAAGGTACATGGAAAGATCAGCTTTTCTCCAAACTGAACTCCAACCTTCCCGGGGCAAAACGAGGCACCTAAAGCACAAACATCCCACATGAGCACATTTCCTCCTCCAAAGAGATCAGTCCAATCAATCAGATATTATAAAACCTGCAACCACGAGGTGGAGATAGATCATCTCATTTCCCTGTTGGAATTCCCACCATTCTCTGGAGGCTCTGTCCACGCCTGTCCCCATCTTGCGTTCCGCCTACAAATCAGTTTCCATTGAGAAACCTTTTTTTTGCACCCATCAAAACTAATAATTCTGATCATTCCAGGACTGAGTCTTACACAACAATAATAACTGATGTTTTCCCTCAAGCAGTTTTGGCCTAGCAGGCCTCGTCAGTGAAGCAGTGTGGTCGTCCTGTTCGGGCGAGAACCAGACTAGAGGCAAAGGCTTTAAGGAAACAGCTCCATGTGGTATAACAGCAACAAAACAATAATATCATCATCACCTAATTATATTAACACAGTTCCTGCGCTAATCCTCCAGCAAATCTCCGCTCAAGCACCCCCCCCCCCCAACACAATACCCATAATAAGCCTGAGGAGAGAGGAAGCTCACAGTCGAGATGATGACTCACCGTAGGAGCTCCAGAGGTTCGTCAGCCTATACAACCCCATTGTGAACGTACTGAAGGAACTTCCAGATCGGGCTGCTTTAAAGCTAGACCTCAAGAGATCAACAGACAGGTGCTTGCAGGTCCGATGTTGTCACTTTGCTCTCAGCGATGGCCTGTGTGGACGAGGGACCATGCTCAGGAAGACCAGTGTCATGGAAGGGCACTGAGAAACCCTCTCAGACACTCAGGAACTAAGGAGAACTGTAAAGACATGCACAATTCGGAGGGGATGGGGTCTTAACGACGGACGGACATCATCATACTGCCATAACAGCTCCTCCTGCAAACACAACGATGCCGGAGAGATTTACACCCATGACAATATTATTCAGCATTACAAGTTTAATCATCTGTAGTGACAGAACACTGAATGGCAGGAATGAAAGGAAGCTGCATATCAGTGTCACACTGAATTTGTAGACAGCATTACTGACCGTAACGAAAGACAAACGGAGACAACACACTCAAATAATGCAACCGTATCTCTCAAATATATGCAAGTTTCCCTTTACACACGTATGTATTATTTCCTGAAGTAGAGTGTTCTGTCTTATTAGGCCCGATTAAACATAATTAGAATAACAAATAGCCATATCGATGAACAAAACTACTTCATCAATGCAGAAAATCAGATTTCTTGTTGCTGGAGCGCAATTCCATGCAGCACTTAAAAATATCAAATCGCAGAGTGAATTTTCAAAGCTTAAGCCTTCGTTGAACAGTTTGGATCAGTTTCTCGTTCTGAAATCTAATAGTCTCCAGGATAAATACGATGCCGAACACTACCCACAAACTTGACATGAATTATTCAAAACCATCTGCTACCAAACAGGAGCTCAGCACAGATTTAGGGATCCTTCGAATATTTGAGCTCTCCGTCACCCAGCGGGCACTGGTCCCCCCCGGACACACACTTCCATTCTGGGAATGTACTGTAGTAACCACACCCTTCCCCCCCCCTCCTCCTCCAAACACACTGCCCTTATACCCCCAAACACACTGCCCTTATACCCCCAAACACACTGCCCTTATACCCCCAAACACACTGCCACTTAAACAGGGAGAGCTGGAACAGCTGGACAGAGATGAACTCCGATCCACCACAGAGACAAAACTTTACATGAATCCTTCATGCATCAAGGATTCACTTCCATATCACTGTAGAAAGGCACCTCAGTGGGAGTGGAAGTTATCTTTACATATATGAAATAAGGACCCACCCCCCCCATGTCTTTACATTACTATTCAATGTGCTGTGTGCGTACATATAACCTTCTTAATCATGTTTTCATCTGCCTAAAGGATTTACGTCTTATGGATACTGTAAACTTAAAAGAACTCAAAATAGACTACTGAACTGTCACATCCACACACACCATTTTGCTTATCCAGAAACAAGGACTGTGGAAACACCACAGCTCAGAGATCGTACTGCCTACTGCAGCTGAGCACAGCGTCTACAACAAATCACTTATACATTCCATATAGATATATAAGACATATAGATATCTGTGCACGCAAGTTGTTTCTCTACATTGGAAAATCTCTACAAAATCAGATTGGACTTTCTGTAGACTCTGAGTTTTGCTTTAACTCTGCTTTGAGCTACAGAACTCGTGCACAGCCTGGATGACACCGCAGAGCTCGGCAGTGCAAGTAGCATGGTTTGGATCTGAAAATGCAGCTAATCACCATGGTTGGTGCTTACTCATGGCCACAGGGTCTGCACCTGCCAGAAGAGGCTTTCTGCTCAAAATGTTTTTAGAGCATACAAATATAAATAAAGTTTACCAGGTCATGGAATTTTTTTTCGAACTATTCGTTTTTGTAAAAGAAACTATTACTGGTTTGCAAATCAGTTTGTGTAGTTTCAGACATGCTCAACAGCTCAGACTTGCAGGGTGAACACAAATGAATGTGTTATCAGGTTTTACCCAAGAAAAAAGCACCTAAAATCCTCAACCTTTCCCTATTAGGAACATATAAGTGAACACGCATGTGAGTGAACACGCATGTGAGTGAACACGCATGTGAGTGACGAAATGCACCTTAATACTTCAGTCCCGATATCAAACACCTATTACTTATCATTTCATTAACACCACCCCACCGCAGACACACACACACACACACACACACACACACGCACAGACAGACACGCACAGACAGACACGCACAGACAGACACGCACAGACAGACACGCACAGACAGACACGCACCCACACCCTGTGTGGAACACTTGCTTTGAGTTTGCCGTGCACAAAGCCAGGGTGGACCTGGGTCCAAACGCACAGCACGTCACCCAGCACAGGCAGTACTGCAGCCAGACCTCCTAATCCAATCTGGGTGTGACCTCAGCGGCTCTGGGGAGTTTGTAGGGCCCGTGGTGCTCTGGAGAGCTGCAGACAGGCTTCAGCCACCGCGCTGCTTGTCTCCGTGTTTATGTTCGAAGCAGGGGAGTTGCCTTCCTGACAATTTATTGACGCAAGAACCCCTCGAGCTCAGCCTGCTAGCAATTAATCACGGCAGGAGAAGAGCCTGTTCAGGCACAAGCCAGATGAGAGGGGGAAGAGAGAGAGAGAGAGAGAGGGAGCGAGAGCGAGAGAGAGCGCGCAAGTGTAGACCACAAGCCAGGCATGTAACTTACTTGCAAAGTCAGTTCAACATGTGGTCCAAAAGAACAGAACCACCTCTCAGGAACGCGACCGACACAAGGCCTCGCACCTCCTCCCAGCGTCCCACGTGCTCCTAGCTACAGGGGGGGGGGGGGGGGTTTAGCCGCAGACCTGAGGAAAAAGCTGCCGTGATCCCTGGTTGATAGTAACTTGTTTGGGAAGCTTTGCTGAGCAGGCCTGCACTGAAGCAGACCATTAGGAGCTCTTTGCCACAACAAGAAGCCGTTTCCTAACACAGTTGCACCGTATTTCCACCAAACGGCTCCACTACTTTAATTAGGAAGAGTGGAGCAACTCCACCACATTGTCTGGAGGACGTTACTGCAGTGCCGCAGTTTCCAGGTTCGCTCCTATTCAGACGCTCCCCCCACTCCCATCAGCTCCAGTACGAGTCCCTTTCCCCTTCAGCAGTAGGATGCATTTAAGGTATACTAGTTCACAACCTTTGGGAATGTTTTCTGCTAATATTAACACTTTTTTGTAAAGCTTTGAAGGAAATGTCTATAAGGGAGTTAAAAATGTGACAAGAAACATGTGTAAATATAAAACATCAAATATTAGACACATTTAAATTCCTTAGTATTCCCAGGAATACTAATGATAACGTTCATATAGTCTTGCTGGGCAGAGAAGTCCCTACAATGCAATCCATCACAGAGGACCCAGACTTAAAGCTCCTGTCCTCTCATAACCCCTCCCATAGC
>JAOYMR010000006.1:20137891-20180644 GCA_025802075.1 Tenebrosternarchus preto | reverse complement strand
TGACCCTTTTTTTTTTTTTTTTTTTTTTTTTTTTTTTGGCAGAACACAAAAGGCCTTGGCCACAAAAGACATTGGAGATACATTTTCAGGTCTGGAGGGGGGGATGGTATTATTGTTACCTGCTACTAGGCAGCTGACAGATCATATAATGAGAAAAGAAGAAAACCAGCCTGAAAACGAAACTGACTACAAGGTGGTTCTAGTACAAAGTGGCTATCTGACTCAGACCATGGCAAGCTGCCCTGTGTCCTCAGCTGCAGGGCTTATGTAAGTGGAGCCACCCAATAAATATCAGGGCCCAAAACAAATCACAAGTAAAATTTGTACCATGGAAACCAAAACACACACCTCTCGAGCCAACGATGCATGATTCAAATTACGATGGCATGTGTCCAAACAACACAGTCAACACATCCAAGGAATTAGATAACACATTAGTTATGTTGAAAGGAAACGTACCAATACGCTCGGCTGAAGCACGGTGTAGTTTTGTTTTGAAAGACTTCAAAATGTGATGGACCTGTGAGGTATGGTTCTGTCCACCCCATGAACAGAACTTCATCCTGGGGATACTGCACTTCAACGCCGTTGTAATTAGTAAATTAGGCCTTACAAAATAAATAAAAGCCTAGTTAACTTTTGAACTTAAAACGTTTCCACCCAAAGACCAGAAAACAGGAAGACGGAGAAGTCTTACACATCTGCTTTGTTCTGAACTACACAGACTCAGCAATGGATCAGCTTTGATTTGGAAACGAAAATATCTGTGGGACATATTAAACTCGCTGGCAGGCTCCAGAGAGTTCCCGTACTCTTTCATATACGTATTAGGCCATTTTGATTTGATTTCGTTAAACGTACACAGGCTGTAATGCAGTTAAAAGTCCACACCCTGATGGGTTTCACTGCAGGCTGGCGCCTGAGTGAGGACAGCCCATGGCTTCAACACCCCTCTGCGCCACTACGCGCCTGCCACCGCACGCTCCCTGGACACCAGCGTCTGCAGTTGGGCCCCTCCACCCCCTGCCCCTGCAGCCAAGGCCCCATTACAGCCAGCCGTTTGGGGCACGAAAGCCTGGAGATCAGTGGCCGTGATGTCAGGCAGGCGGCCCAGACCCGGACCAGGTCTACATTGGCAGTCAGGGAAGTGGCTTCTGGAGGGCGGGGCCAAGGCTCAGTGCCAACGGCACAAGAGAATGAATACATCATGGAGTGTGGATGTTTACCAACAGGGTGAGGCACTTGGTAGAACCCAGTCCTGCAGAGACTGTAGAGAAGAACGGGCACCGCTCCGCCCTCGCATCAGCCACTACAAGCAAGACAATGAGCGACCGAGTTGGAAGAACGTGGGAACCTCCAAATGTGGCATGAGCCTGCAATATGGTAGCAGCCAAGCCCACGTGCACAGATTTGAGATTTCAACACACGTGCACAGATTTGAGGAGCATCAGAGATTTGCAGGACATCAGTGAAAGGTTTTTCCACCCGCAGCTTGTTTAAAAACACCAACAGATAAGCATCTACTTATGACCAAACGTTACAGTGATGAACCACACAACACAGATATACTGGGCAAATCAAACCCTGTGGCTACAGATGGCTGACATTATCCCAGTTTCTTGGAAGCTCGGGAGCACTACGCTGAGACGTGATGTTTAATCAGAATAAGTCTGTTTTTCAAAAATGACAAAGAAAAAGCATCATAAAAATGTGGCATGTTTGTTTGTGCAGATAACAAAGCACTTGTTTTTCCAGGAGTTTCTTCCTTTTAAGGACGTTAAATGCGTCCTCTTGCAGTTCACTTTCTTTCACTTATCTATGTTTTATTAATAAAAAAAAAACTTCAAAGGAAAAGTTTCTTCAAAGGGGGGGGGGGAGTACAAAAAAAAACAACAACAAAAAAACAAACTCTTAGCGTAGCTCACCAATATCAGCGATTGCAGCAAAAGCTTTCAGCAGACTGCCGTCCTGCTGATGGGCTTCAGACAGCCACAGGTGTGCACAGGGCACCTCTGAGGAGGCTCCCGCCAGGAAGCGTTCAGCCCCCCCCCACCCTCTGAATCCAGTTTAATGGCTAGGAGGAGCAGTCCATGTGGACTTCAATGGCATGGATCACATCTCAGTGCATTCCTGCAGGGCCAGATCAAAGCACCACACTGTTGTGGTTTTCTGGTTGCTTATTTTCCTCGAGGGGTGGGATGGGGTGGGGTGGGGGCAGCCCAGCTCCCTGTTCTTCTGGGGCAGCAGAACTCTTACAGTACTCTTACAAAGCTCAGGGCAGGAGACCAAAGCAGAGGACAAGAAACTATGCTTCTTGATTTTGGTTGTTTGGTTGTTGTTTAATGTAGGTCTTTTGACTACTGCAGCTTTCAGGAGTGTCTGGCTAAAAGAACAGACCAGCAGGCATGGGCCCATTAAGATCTCTACACAGAGAACGGGGAGGCAGCAGAAGGGCCTGTGAGTACCCAACTTCTTGGAAATAAGTAGCTGCAGTTGAGTATATAATCACTTTCAGTTTTCAGACCCTTCACCTCCAACAAGATGCGCATCTGCCAACATAACATCGGAGAGGTGAGCAGCTTTTTCCGGAATATTCTGTGTGGTTATTAGCCATAGCACAGTAGCACACAGGGCCACGACTGTGGTGACCCTGAAGCATTCGGGAGATGGAAAAAAAACAACAACTATAAACAAATATGACTGATATGACAAATATAACCCTTAATCAGTCCGCACCCCAAACTCACAACGAGGGGACGGCATTCAAGACAGAACGCAGAGGGGGTTTACTGAGAGCTCCATGGCAACCACCTTCCATAGGCTTTTTATCCCCACCAGGGAGACGTGTGCCTGCCAGCCCAGCAGGACAGCCCACGAGGCCAGACGCCAGACGCTAGGGTTAGGGTTAAACCCATAACCCACGCCGATGCAGCCAGGACACGCCCACAAGCCTGGGTGAGGTGGAGGCAAAACACGTCTTCAAGCAAAGGGACAGAATCCAGCCTCTTAAGCTTGGGGGAGGGGTTGGAAGGGGGGGTGTGGCATAGATGGAATGTCAGAGTAGACACTCGTAGATCTTCATAGCAGGGAGATGTTTTTAATGGCTCTGCAAGGAACAGACGAAGATCATTTTGTGTTCTGGGGAGGGTCACACCAGAGTCCAAATCCGTCCAACAAATGAGCTAATCTTTCAGCGCCATTAACATTAGACATGTCACTCTGCACTTCAACATGTGTATTAGAATTAGCATATTTTACAGGGTTAGAAAAACAAGCAGAATATGATCCTACCTATGGGAACAACTGCTTGTGATGAAACAGATGAACGTTCTCTTCACAGCAGGCTTAGTGACCGTGTGATTACATGGGCAGATTCTGTAGCAAAGGTTTGGCTTCGAACAGTTCCCTAGTGTGAATCCAGTGTCCCCTAGTCTCACCAGGGTCATCAGGGGTTCCCCACGCAGCCCACAAATGCTCAAACCCACTCCATCATCAGATCAGCGGGGATGAGACACAAGAGACAGGGAGTCGGCGTGAGAAATAACACTCACGATATAATATCTCTATAATTTCCCCACTGAAAAATCCAGACAGGGTGCAGAAGATCTGCCCAAGGGGACTTCCACGGGTATGTGAGGGCTGTAGAACACATGCTCCTGTGAAGGTGGAGGCCTGGTGCAGATACTAATCATCTACACTCGGGAGGTACAGCAGGCCCTCAGATGCAGGCGGCTGAAGGCGGCCCCTTGCCCCGAGCCACTATGTACAGCTTCCAGCAGGAGGTCCAGGACACTTCTCCAGCCGCTCTTCCTGTGGACGTCAGCAGCTACATCTGTGCAAGCAGGGTGGGGGTGAGCCCCTGCAGCGGAGGGCTGGCTAAATGGCCCATGTAAAGAATCCCCGAGCAAGGCGTCAGGGCGGATCGCGCGGCCGCCTGCGCTCAGCCCGACACGGGCACATGTGGAGCCAGCGAGGCCCTGGAAAGAAACAGCAACAGGCAACGAGAAACGTGCAAAGCCTAACGATGGACTCGGAGTGTTACCTCCAGGACAGGAACACGGTTTAGGGGCTGGAGAAAAATTCTACTGTAGTACACAAATTTTCTTGAGAAAGAGGACAACATGTATATAAAAACAGAGCAAGCCAGGAAGAGCTGGCTTTGCTTATGGATGTCTCCTAAAATAGCTGCGATCTGGCAGATACAGGGCTGGCAGAGTGGCACAGTGAGGGCAGGGACAGCTATGTGAGTGGGAACCAAACAGCTCTCTGGCATCTCAAGGCTCCGCTGCAGGCCTCCAGACCCATCCAGCACCCGCTGGGCAGCTGAACAAGGCGAGTCTCAATACCAACGCGAATTGGCCGGAGCCAGCAGAACCTCCGGAGCGCAGAAGGTTTTATTTACTGGCGGCCACGTCTGAAGGGGCTGCAGCCTCAGTTCGATGGACCTAGTGGAGGGTCACCACATAGGATCTCGAACACGCCCCTCTATTGACTCTAGCCAATCACACAGAGGCACAACACACAACTGAGACCCAGTACTGGTCCACGGGTACTGGAACTGTGACCTGGTGTTTCTTCTTGGGCAAGTCAGTCAAGAATGGACCAGATTTCAACTTGAGTTTCCCGCCAGCCCTTCAGGAGCAGCGGTGACCGGTGCCGTGGTTACAGAGTGGGGGGGCTCTTACCTGGGTGACTATGGGAAGTCATTTCTGCCGCTGGGGTCACGCTATAGGGTGAGGAAAGTGTGTCCTGGCAGAGGAGGGTGTGGACAGGACCTCAGTGCTCCCAGGCTTATGTCGGGGGAACACCATCCACAGGCTTGGCCGTCCCGCTGCACGAGGGGGGAGGGGGGAGAGGCGGGGCTCTCAGCGGATCATAGCGCCCCTTGTGGTCGTGGGCTTATCCAGTCTTGCCCGGTCCGTCAGGTTCTCTACACTCACTAAGGCATACAAGATTCAAAAAGACACAGAAAGTCAGTCACAGTGACATTAAATTACCCCCCTTTTGTGTATGACCAAACCTACATATCACACATGTATAAAACACCACCCACCAACCCATCTACACACACACACACACACACACACACACACCCCTGAACAGGCCAGAAGAATGCTATGACACATACTCGTCTGAGAACATCACACAGCAGAAACACAACACTGCTGGGTCCTCCCAGCCATCTTTACTCCCAGAGCGGCTCACGACGACAGGCGCACGCCAAAACGTGACCCCAAAACGTGCCCGTCTGTGAGTGCGTCTGCAGCTTGCCTGTCTGTAGCACACGTGCAGGCTTTTATGAGAGGGCGTGTCATCTTCAGCCCCGGGGCAGGACAGGCCTGGCCGTCCGATCGCTCTCCACATATCTGTTGCCTGGGTGAGAGCGGGGCGGGGTTGTTGTCAGGCAGGGTTCCCGCCCTTGTGGGGATTCTCCCCCTGCCCCCAGGCTCAGCCACGCTTCTGATAAAGCAACGGAAAAGAGGCGCAGCTCCAACAGCCCTCTGGTGCCAAGAAATAAAAGCTCCGCCCCCTGGAGGCGTGCCTAAAACCTTGGACCGACACTTAAGGCCACGGCGGTGAGAGGGAAGACCTGTGAGCAACCAGACGACATGCTCCAGTAACCTCAGAGGTACAGGGCCACCACAGCGTGAGAGAGGGGCACAGCGCTCTCACACTCGCTGTGGAGATTTTGGTCTTGAATTGGCTCATCTGTCCAAGTGCTTTTTTTTGGTCGTTTAAAAAATTCCATTTTTACTTTTTATTTATTTATTTATTTATTTATTTATTTATTTATTTATTTATGCTTCATACTACTCACAAAAGTGGGAAAAAACACTTTCAATTTTACCAAAAATACATTTTCAACCTGTAAAATTAACACACTTCATATCTACTATCTTGCCTTAGTTCATGTCGCATATAGTTGAGAAATGAAGCCTGTGTGTGTATGTGTGTGTGTGTGTGTGTGTGTGTGTGTGTGTGTGTTGAGAAACAGCAATCATTACTAATGAAAGACAACATCCCTCCTCCAACCCCCCAGCTCTGTCAACACATCACAACAGAAGACACACACACACAGACAGACAGACAGACAGACAGACAGACAGACAGGCAGGACGTTGAACACACAAGGCTCAACACTGCACTCACGCCCACAGCCACATCTAGCGCCTCTCAGTTCTACAAATAAAAACAAATATTCATTTCAGCTGTTCCAGGGCAACTCTGAGAGAAGTTAGTCGGAAAGGTTCTTGTGAGTGGGGAGTGGGCGGGTTTAGCCCCAGGAGTGGGCGGGTTTAGCCCCAGGAGTGGGCGGGTTTAGCCCCAGGAGCGCCCGGAACTTCCCTGATGCCAGGTGACGTGGATTAGACGTTCCAGAGGCGGCAGGATTCACGTCTGCAGCATGCGCACGAGTTTCTGATACTGATCCCACCGTCTGATCATGCAAATAGAGAAAGACATGCTGGAGCTCAGCACACACACACACACACACACACACACACACGTCTGTGTCTGAGAAAGATCCTGGCATGCTTTAGCTTAATAGGTAACATGATTCGCCATTGTTTTTTGAGAGTTATGCGTGAGAGTTTGTGAAAGTTTGTGTGTGTGTTAGGGAGAGGGAGAGGGAGAGAGAGAGAGCAATGGCACAGCAGTAGGATGCCACAAACCAACCTCATGACATCACACCTGAAAGCTGAGGGCACACAGGCGCCATTCAGACACAGCGGGCGCACTCACCACACACTCCACCACCAGACCTGTGCCCAACCGGGGCCGTGCCAGCCACGGGTCCAGAGGGCACATCACGCGCAGGTCAACCATGTGAGCTGAAACATTCAAACACCACAAGAGGCACCGAGATCGACACAGTGCCGCCATCGAGAGCACACTGCATAAACGCGGGGTGAATGTGGCACGCTTCAGCTCAGTGAGAGAGGCCACGTGCATCAAAGCCACCTGCTGCTTCAGCTCACCCCTGCTTCACTATACAAGCTACTTTATCCCTACTGCCTGTCTCTGTGGCACGAAAACACCTGGTAGCATTTTTAACAAGACCATAAAATAAATAAATTAAATAGATTCTATCAAAATCGAAGTGTAATTGCACTCTGTCACATCACCATTATATTTTCATGTTTGACAGAAATCATTTGGTCAGTTTGCACAGCTGCTCCCGTCAAGAAGGAATCAGCATGTGGACAAGGCTGTGAGCTCCACGCTAAAACCTGCGGTGCCCATCCAACTCGCCCTCAAAAAGCGGTTCTCTTTTTAAACAGCTTGCATCTTAAACATCTCAAAGCCCAACACCGATCTAGCACAGCTCGCCTGGCAGGCCTTCAGGCGGCTGCTGGGCAGTTCTGAAGCTGCCTGCCCAGTCGTGGCGGCTATCTGACCTCTGCCACTGCTGGTTCCTGTGGGTGGAGGGCAAGGGCAAACTCTACACCTGCCAGGAACTCCAAAAACCCCCCCTTTTCAAATGTAAAAAGGCTTCTAGAGAAATTATTAAGCTATTCATCATTTTAATAGCATCTCTTCCCAAAGTTCTCAAATCTGTTCTGCTAAGACAAATTAGTTAATTTAATTTTAATTCACTCTAAATCTATCTAGCTCTATTAAAAGTACAGCATTTCCCCCTAATGACGCACCACAGCAATGGTTTATTTCTCAGAATGAAAAGAAATGAACTCCAGTCATCCCCCGACCTTTCGGTCCGCACCGGGGCCTCCAGCTGAAAGCCGAATTCCATCAAAAAAGCACTAAGCTGTCCGGGGCTCACGTCTCAGTGGACCCAGAAACCTGCGGAGTCCACAGGCCTCACCGTCGGCCAACGCCAGCGCTCGTTCACCGCCACACGTGCGCCCGCTCCACAAATGTTTCCGTCTGCTGGGTCCCACGACGCAACGGCCAGACCTTTCAGCGCCCGACACTTAAACACGCCATTCTGCGGTTGCCGTTGGTTTTGGCAAGTTGGAGTTGTTTATCCTCGAACTGTAGGAGGCGGAGCTCTGTGGCGCAGAGGCGGCCGGCCCCCGAAACGCAACGAGCAAGCAGAGGAGGAGGAGGAGGAGGAAGAGGAGGAGGAAGAGGAGGATGCATGACGGGCCCGCGCAAGACAGGCAGCTCGTCCGAGGCACTCGGGCGTCCGCAGCGGCTGGGCTGCTCGGAGACCGGCGCAGGGCAGGGAGTGAGGAGGGCAACCAACCATCCACCGTGTGGCAGCGTGAGGCATCTGAGCAACAAACAGCACATCACTCTCTCTCAGTTTCTCTCTCTAGCTGTGCAAGTGAGAGAGAGAGAGAGAGAGAGAGAGAGAGAGAGAGTGTGTGTCTCACAGACCTGGCCCCCCAAAACTGGAAGCATTCAAGGTTTTTGCCATAGATTTTTTTTATAATACAGCATTTAAAGAAGCGTCAAGTGTTTTTTACCACTAAAAAGTACCAATATTTATGCATGTAATTATTTATCATTTTGAATTCAAATTGCTTTCAAGTCCTCAAATGAACCTGTTTATGCTCCACAGAGTGGGTCCCCCACATGGAAGGGTCCATGGTTAAAATCTCTGAACCATCCAGGTCACTAGGTGTCAGTATAACGACCGTTTTAGTGTGAAGACTCATTGGAAAAATGACTTATTGTTCCTTTAATTACATTTCTACTTTTCCTTTGACAAAAAGACTATAATTTTAGATATTAAGTTCATTATGAATGGCCCCATAAATAAATCAACTTCATTTGTGACAGTGTCAAATACAATTTCAAGCTGTTACAACCTTTCTTTCCACAATATAACCAAGTGTAATCTAATTTAAAACCATTTAACTGTCTAAGTAATATGAAGGTAGACTGACAACATAATTGCAGAGTGTAGGAAAATGTTCTTTACAATGGCATGTCCATTTTCATAGACTGGAATGTTAACCTGACATGACTGTATATTTAGCTCATATTTCAGATCATTCCAGAAACATGAGTCATGAGAAATTCTAGTCACAAACCACTCCAGTAGGTGATCAGACTTTGACAAGTAGCACTAATATCACTGCAAACCCTTTAATCAAGAGCAGATATTATAATTCATGTAGTTCATTAAAAGTTTTTAATTTTAGAAAAATAATATCTGCTAGAATTTCTGGTTGGCATGTCCCCTTACACAAGGCCTCTTGCCCAGCAAATTACTACTCTCAGCTTAATATCAAAAAACGTAAGAATATAAAAGAGATATATTTTTTGCAACCTGTTGTGTGCAAAACCCTTGACGCAAAATAACACAAAGCAAAAAGGGAAACCATTAGGGAAGAGACTTTCTGATGGTGCCACTGTGGGTAAAGTTACACCGCTGCTGTTTGGGTCGGTACGCAGCTGTACTCGGTCCTGGTTGGCCGGGCCCCAGGCCCAGGCCCCGGCCCCTCAGCCACCGTCAGATAGCTTTCATTAGGCGAGCGATCGAAACAAACGAGCGGCTGGTAATTGCAGTCTCGAGGCCGTTTCCCAGCTGCTCTGACTTGCCAAAACGAGCGCGCCGTCCGGCCAAGTTCGGAGCGAGCACAATAGGCGAGGGATCGCGGGCGGGAACGCCGGGGCCGCTGGGACCGAGCGAGTCGAACTGTCGAGTGTGACTCCACGCAGCCTAGCAGGTTCACCCACTGAATCTGTCCGATTTCACACCTCGCCTTGTAATTCATTACCGCCCCGCTCGAAGATGCAGCCAAGCTGCAGAATGGGCCCCGGCAAAGGCTCAAGGGACATTAATAATCAGTTCCTAAACCGCACCGCCTCCAGGCGCCAAAACGCTGCTTTCAGAAGATTCTCACATCCGGCCCCGTCATTAGGCATGTGCAGTCGGTCCAGTCACCTTTACGAGCTCCAGACCCACTATATACGGCTTTAATAAGCACCGTCCACTGCACTGCACAGCAAATGGCTGGAACCCAGCACTCACTCACTCACTCACTCACTCTCTCTCTCTCTCTGTACCCCAGATACAACAGAATACAATCTGGCAACTACCGTGAATCAGCCAGCACTGTTAATTATGTGCCCTGAGGAGTAGAATTGATTAACAAGGGCCTCAAAACTGATGTAAATTGTTATTCAGGCCTATAAAAAGCATGGAGCAGCAGGCATTTGTGCAGTCGCATTCACAGAGCCAGGTCATTATTCACGACCTGCGCTGCCCTCCGTGCCAAGTTCTTGGAAGGCTGCTTTGACCTTCTTCCTGTGAGGCCTGGAATTCTGAGGGCCGGACCTTGGGAAGCGGAATGTGGACGAGCTCGCTTCCGACACGCTCCGATTACAGGGTGGATTTATTTGGTTATGCTGGAATCTGCTGTGCTGTACGCTACCTGTTTTCATAAATTGTTGTAAAATAGGTGTGTTGATCTAGGATTGTTCCTTTAATGTCACAAAAGCCATTGTAACCATTAATGTCACAAAAAAAGAGACTGTAGTCCAGTATCAGCCAAAGAAGTAAACAGTTATTTCAAATTCTCTGTAATAGGCACCTACTTACTACGGCACAGTGAAAAGAAAAACTGTCAAAAATCATTTTAAATTTACTACACCAAACAGCAGAGCTTGGCATACATCCTGACCCACCTCTGGAATTTTCAAAAACAAGAATTTCATAAGTTTCAGATCGATTCCTATCGATATATAGGCCTATACACAACTGTTTTAACAAATTATGCTCAAAATGTATACCGTTTGAGAGCAGTAGTGCATATTAGCTGAAAGATCAGCTCGGCCTGCATTGCATGAGCGTTGTAACGTATGTGCTGTTGCAGAAAATGTGCTATAATACTAACGCGGCTCTGGAGTATTGAACAAAGTTGTAAACACTGAACAGGGAAACTTGTCCGGGTGTTTACTTAAAATAAATAAATAATCCCCTTATCGAAGTCGTACCCCTTCCCACACCCAATAAAGGGAAAAATATTTCCGGTTTGAAACCATAAAAAACACGTTACTAGTTCATTCACAAAAACGAGCGTATGTAGAGCTAAACTGGGCACAATGTAATGAGTAATCTACTTATATCACTTTAAAATAAGTCAAGAAGCTTAAGTCAATAAACTGTTGACATCAATGCAAGAACGTGATACGCCTAGCATACCTCTTGTGCAAAAAACTGTTCAAAGTAGAGGCCAAACGATCGTCCACATCGCTAAAGATGAACGGTAATAATGCAGGCTGTCGTACAATTGAAAAAACCCACAAGCGTCACTTTAACAAAAAACCTATTGTTCGCGAAATTACATTCTCAGAAATCCGTTCATGGAGAAAAATAGACTACTCAGTTAAGTTTGGTGGAGTCGATTCAGAAAATGAAACGTGATACAACTTAACCGCTGGGGAGGACGAGCGTTACGTCGCGATTCAACATAACTAGCTAACCACAGATACATTGTTATGATTGCTTCATCTCGTTCTGGCCGTTCACAAGTTTTCTCTCTTTCAGCACACAGAACATTCAAATAGCAACAAATGTAAGTAAAACATTATGCTCACCTACTCACATCCAGATGCGCCCGCTGCTCTACTAAAAACGTAATGTACTTAATTCCCGTTGGAGTGCGCCAACGAAAAGATTCACTCACGGACAGATTCCGCCATACTGGATTTTGGCAAACGGATCACGTGTCGCGTCCCCACATTTCCTACAGAGGCGGGGTTAGAAAGCGGGTAAACCCATGACAGAAAGTTATTTAAAATAGTAGTTTAGAGGTACTCTGGATGATTTCATATCGCGAACGTGGCCCTGGCACAGGAATGAAGTATGTTGGTATGAAGAATGTTGGCATATTGCATATTACTCAATGGAGTCAAAAAGATTTCCATTCTGTTTTAGCTCAGGCTGAGGTCTTACTGCGTGTTTAGGGCAAAAGGGAGCACTCGCCAAGAATGAATGTATATACCATACGTAAAGCTAATGCTTTGAACATATATTTAGGTTTTCAGGTAGGCGTGTCATAAATTATGTGTGAGCATAATTGAGAAATTTAAGCGCATTAAAAAAATCAGTTATTGTGTTTTTCTCAGGTTTTGTGTCGGTTCCTTTCTTGCCAGCTCTGACCTGCTGAGGCAAAGGTTCCACAAGACTTTTGAAGGTGTCTTACCACGTCTTGATGTGGTATCTGGCATCAAGACGTTAGCAGCAGATCCTTTAAATCCTGTAAGTTGCAAGGTGGGGCCTCCAAGGATTAAACTAGTTTTTCTAGCACATCCCATAGATGCCTGATCGTACGGAGATCCAGGGACAAAGGCTTGATCTCTGTCATCATGTTCCACAAACCATTCCTGAACGAGCAGTGTGGCAGGATGCTTTATCCTACTGAAAGAGGCCAACTACGATCAGGGAATACCGTCACCGTGAGGGGGTGTACTTAACAATAGTTATCAATGGTCTGTAACAATGTTTAGGTAGGTTGTATTTGTCAAAAACAGTCGAACCCAACAGGAGAACCCAAGGTTTTCCCAGTTCAGAATTACCAAGAGCATCACATCGACTACTTTCCAGCTTGACTTATTCCCATAGGTTTGTGCTACAGTCGCTCTTCTGTGGGATCGAACCAGAGCTAAACTTTCACTCCCCACATGAATCAGTGAAACCATAGAAACACAGGACCCTGTTGCTGGTTCACTGGTTGTCCTACCTTCGACTGTGTTTGGTGATCTATTGCCTTTTTTCTTGCTTCCAACTTAATATCAACTTCAGTGGCTTCCAGTTAACCTGCTGCCTAATACTTCCTGCCTCTCATCAAGAACCACTGAGATCATCAATGCTATTCAATTCACATTATTATTATTATTATTATTATTATTATTACTACTGTTGTTCCTGTTCACTGTTTTGGAAAGTTCTGCAAATAAGCTTAGCCATATAAAACCAATTGTCTTAATTATGAATTAGTCTGTGAAAGCATGCAGAATATTTCTCCTAATCAAAAAGATGTGCATCATGACATTTTCACAGTTTTGCTGTGAAATAATTTTCAACAAGTATAATGCGTCTCAAAAATGCATGGAAAATTCACATCGATTTATTCATTAATTCATTCATCAATTCATTCAAATTCTTGAAGTTTTGCATAATTGTCAAAGTCGACTTTAAGGTACTATAACTGGTCTATGATTCATGGACCAGTATACCTCCGATATCTGATATGCTGTAGCGTTATGAACAGAGTGGAATTCTCAGACCATTATCTGCCCAAGGTAAAGACTAAGTGTGGAGAGGAACCAATTCTCAGAATACCATAAGAGCCCAACATTATTCTTTTAAATTCTTATTTGACCAGACCTTAAGCTTAGTTTTAATCACATCTTCTGTAGCACATTTACCTTTTAAACTTCAGCACTGTAGTGCACTTTTATTTCTTTTAATTCTTAATTTATTCTGTCTTTATTTTCATCTTTTATCTCAACACTTTACATATTTAATTTCCACTATTTTTTTTTAAATCTAGATCTCTATTTGAAATTTGTTCTGGTTAGATAAGTTGTTATTAATTTTAACTTTTTCATTTAAATCACTAGTTTTATTTATCTATGTAAAACTATTTTATATTAAGCCCTTTGAATTGCTGCTCAGTATGAAAAGTGGTATATGTTTAAACATACCTTGCCGTACCTGTTTTTATGTATACATTTAACAAGTTTGTTTATGAAATTTCAGCTTCTTACATAACTTTAAACAAGACAGGTATTATATTGTTATTATAACTTATTATACATTTATTATTCATTTATTGGTTTGTACTTTTCGCCTAAATCCTCAGCCATTAAACTGGCTGTGTAACAGTAACGATTACCTTGCACCAAATTTAATTACCTTAATTATTCTAGGAGAAGCTCCAATGAAATCATAAATTTACCACTCAATACTGCCAACATCCAAAACAAAACAAACCCATTATTCCTCCAGCAGTAACGAGCCCTAGAAAATAAGTGCAATTAAAAATGAGAGAAAACAATATGCTGCCTTGTTTTATGGGTTTTTTTTAGTTGTTGTTCTTATTAGGAGAATTCAAAACGCTCTTTTCCCCTGAAGAAACCCTTTTCCCGTGTGCTGATAAAGAGAATGATTTTTCGTGTTGGTCAAGTTGCGCTCTTTGGTAGTGAAAGCTGGTTTAGGTCTCCTGCACAGGCAGAGAGCACTGCAGCTGGGAGAGCACTGCAGCTGGGAGAGCACTGCAGCTGGGGGATACCGGACAGGTCTCACACTGATGGGACGAGAAGGTGGCAGAAGGGTGATTCACATTCATGAACGAACATCATCTCAGTCGTCATACACACACATGCATCTGACATCATATATACACACATATATACACACACACTTGCAGAGCTACCACTATTCACACTGCAGTCCAGCATGTCGTAGATCTGCTCAGTGTGCTGCTTACTGCTGTGTTTAAAGTTATAGTCTTGTTAAAAATGCTTGGTATTTCCTGACGTCAGCTTCATGTGCGTATCCACAGAATTGCAATTTACGTCAGCAGACTTAGTCTCACCATTGATTTCATTCATTAGCAAAAAGATATGTTTGAATATTTCAAAAAGGTAACACTATTAAAAAGGATAAAGACAGACCTAACATAAGGTTCAACGAGAGAGACTAACATGTGCATGCAGAGCTAAACAGAGTGTGTGATCAGGGAACTGGAGAGAGTGTTCAGCTTCAGTGTGAGGCCAGGCAGGATCCCTCCATACTCTGCTCCAGGTGCTAATTAGATTACAGTAAATGTAGGATTTTGTTTACATTGTAAAAATGAGCCTGTCACTTCTTCGATTGCACAGAGGGCCTGAAGGACATGTCTGGCATTTGTCACCGTAATTAAGCAGAGCGACTCTCCTCTCTCAGCAAGAGAGAGTGCGTCACCGCTCCCCTAAACACACACACACACACACACACGCATGAGACGCTAACTAGAAGCAGGCAGCACAGACGTATGAACCTGTGATCCAGTAAATGTCACTGTGCACTCTCATCAGATGGCAAAATGACTTTCAACATCTGAGCAGGGATAGGTCATAAAGGACGGCGGGTGAAAATCAAATAAATAAAACGTGCACATTGGGGAATGAGCAGATAAACGACTGTCCAAGCTTCTGCACTTTTATCTCATCTCAACAGGGGCCTTACTGGAGCTGTTAGGTTCCCATTCAAGAAAAGGTTATTGCGTGGTAATTGATGTTCTGCCAGCCCTCAGATCAGCTTTAAATGGGCAGCATGTAGAATTTCACTTAAAAAATCTGCTAATGAATGTCACTTTATGACAGTTGCGAACAGCCCAACCACTTTGTGAGAGGCGATCTGAAAGAGTTATGAGCAATGGTGCTTTCGTTGTGAATGAAGTCAGAAAAGCTATAACTGTTCCCAGTGCTAACTCTACTGTTCCTAACTTTTTTTTTTTTTTTAATGGAGCTGTTCCAGTTCATTTGAAAGTGCAATTAAGACCATATTGGTGTGAAGCGTTATGTCATGATCAGAAATAAAGGCTGATCACTGATCAGATTATCTGTGAACTCAGAGGATGGCTTTTTTCTCCCATCATCCAACAGAAAGGGAAACTGCAGATCAGTTGAGGGGTTACATTTCCTGTTCAGCCATGTGACCCAAAGGGAACCAGTAATATACAGCTGACAATTAAAATCTGCAAATCTCTAGTCCCCATTGTGTAGGAATTTTTCATGTCATGCTCCACCACTTTGACTGGACAATAGTAAGTGGCTTCTCAGACTAGGTCCCTTCTTCCTAAGCAAACTAATCTGGAGAATAAACCAAGTTCTATTTAGAAGGCAGCGAGATTTCTGCTCAGTTAATGAGAGATTTACCATGTGGCTCAAATTTCCCTTTAATCCTCCACACAGCAACACCACCTGATTCAGAATAATAACTGTGCCTTGTTTTCCACTTCCATAAACCCAAGGAGCTCATTTGTACAGATAAGTGGCCAGTTCATGTTCACAGTTCTTAAGAGTTTTATATACCATTTCTTTTCAGAACTACTTGTTAACCTGTCCCAGCCTTTCTTCTCCAGTGTATACACCCACACCCTCACCTGCGGCCATTCAGTCAGCTGTGCTTTTTGTTCTTCAGCATCTTCATGTGTCTCATGCGGGGAGTGAAGCTTCTTCTGCCTCTCGTCTCACCTCCGCTGGCCCTCCAGTGGCCTTGGCAGGCTGACCAATGGCTCGTCCGGGAGCTCCCACCACTAGCCATTTCGGCGTGTTGCCTGCAGCCAACTCCGTCTCTTGTGTTTGCTCCACACATCTGACAACATCGGTCCTGTCTCCCACAGGTCTCTCTTATGTAAGAGAGCCAATTAGCAGAGACACTCCTAACAGGATATAAACAAGCCACTCGCTACATCAGGTCAGAGCTTCCAAGAGCCAACAGGGGTCTGTCAGTGGAAAGAAACTACTCATGGACAGCAATAAAATCATAATTAGATAATTTGTAATTTATTTTTTGTTGTTTTTGTCATTTAGTAAGTTTCTATAAGGGGACATTGCTGAATGGAGAAATATGAAAAATGCACATTGCATACAATATTTTCAATTTGAAGAAAAAAAAAAAAACATAACCGTGTTGGAAACGATTCTACCATAGAACTGTTTCACTGGGTTTAAAGAAAATTGATGTTTAATCAATATTTATTTAAATAATAAAAAAGATAGATCATTGTTTCTAACAGAAGGCAACATGCCCATTAAAATGAATAAATGCTATCTTTTGCTATTGCAAATGCTTTAACAAATTATATGTATATTATTTTAACTAAGGATTATTTGAGCATGAAGTTCAAGACCCAGGAAATATTCTGCAAGTACACGTGTTCAAATAAAATCACTTGGCAACAACAAGGAAAAAAATGATAGGCTCTGAAAATACTGCTTTGCCAGCAGATTCAGAACTTCCTGGCCATTATGACAACAATATCAGCTTCTCTAAGGCTCAAGAGTGCATGTCCACAGAGACAGGTGATATCAGGAGATGAGTTAATACCAGCACATTTGTACACTAATGCCATCCAAACGGGTGGGTGTGTTGGGGGTATGGAGGATGCCCACACAAGCAGTTCACACAATGAATGGACTGACACATCATTACCATGAAGGCAAGCTTCTTCTGATGCCATAATCTAATAACACCCTTTCTCCATTATCTAATTTCATTTGATTTAATTTTAGTTTAACAGAGGCAAAAGGAAGAGAAAAGCAGGAAACGTTCCTGTACATTCTCTTAATCTTGTTATCGCTGAGGTGTCAGCCCATCTGGACCTTGTAATACCACACCCAGCTGGTCACGCTCACACGTCAACCCCTCACACTCTCACCGTTACCACATGACACAGATACACCCAGTTTATAGTTTAGTGTGATCAAAAAATACAACGTTGAGGTTTTTGTCACCTTCCAGCTTACAAAAAAAAAGGGTCTTCAATTAGAATGCAGTCAGTAACACAGATGGCATCTCTTTAGAGACGATGCTTGTATATTGAGCAACGTGAGACAGTCCAGCAGGTTTCATAGAGACGGCCCTGTTTGCTGCCTGCTCTAATTGGATAAAAGATGACTGGATCTGTCCCCAGATCAGCTCCCAGTACCAGTAGACACTGTGTGGCACTGAACTATAGGCCACAGAAACACTTCTCCTGCCACGGCGTGTCTGGGAGAGTGATGAAGGTCTGCCAATCTAAACGCCAACGAGGGAGACAGCTTGAAGCCTTGGTGAAATGCACTGTTGCACAATCACGGCCACTACAGTTTCTTCACCAACTCTACCCCCGTTCTCCGTTTCAGTTACCAACAACCTCTTCATTTTCTGTAATCACCTTTATGTTTCGGGTTTGTGCCTCTCCTGCCATTCCTGGGATCCTTAGCCGGCAATTCAATTGAGGAAACAGAAAAACAACTACAACAAAAAACAAAGATGAAAGAAATAGTTTTTCTGTGTAGCAAAATAGTTCCTTAAACAAACTTTAATGCAGTTAACCATTTTTCACTAAGCAAGATCATCCTCAAATGTTCTATACATGTCAGTAAGTAAAAATTAACTGTAAAACCACTGGATAACTTTGTCATTGTTTAAAGACAACCACACTACTAAAATGCTAATAAATTATGAATATGTATCAATTTTTTTTTTTATCAGATTAGCATATCAGTTTGTTATAGTACACAATAACAGGTCCCGTTCTCAAACAAAGCTACACACATTTTCTACACACATTCTACATTTAGATGTCACGGTGGCCGCCCTGGCCGCCTCCCTTGTCCTGTGTCTGTGTGGGCGTTTCAGCGTGTATATCTGTATATAAGTCTGGCTGTGTCGTGGGTGTGGCATGTGTGATTGGTCTCGTTGCCGTTATACCTTTCACCTGTGTCTCGTTAAGGTGAGTGTATTAAAAATGTGCATGTGTCACTGGATCCTTGTTCGTCTTTGTCGCTATGCGTGTGAGCATCCACGGCGGTGCGGCGATGCTACATTCATGTGAGTTTGTCAGTTTACGTCGCTGTTTGGCACTGCCGAAACCGAAACAAAATAAACGACTTTCTTCCGTGCTCAGCATTCCTGCCTACCTTTTTGGGACTCATCTGAGGGCGTCCCGTCACATTAGACTCAATATCATTATTCTATTTAATTGTCCCAGCCAGGTGAAATATATTTGCTTTTACTCACCTCATGTGTTCCATGAAGGACTTTGATGGTTACCTAAAATTTCAACCAGTTGATTCTAAATCAAGTGGGAAAACAAATGATGTCATCTCGGCCCTCTAGAGCTGAGTTAGAGGAACACTAGTGAAAAGGAGCCTTTTTTCTTGACTAGACATTTCCATCCCTAACCCAGAACTGAGAGAACACACCACTTTGATCATTACATCCCAATATCCAAGAAAGGATCTTCAGGAATGTGGGTAAAGGAAAGAACCTCCTGAACTCAAATTGTCTGAATAATTTGCATACGGGGGACAGTTCTACCACATTACAGATGAAATGATGATCCAGTCCAGAAATGGGGGGAGTGTAAACAAACAAACAAACAAACACACACACACACACGAAGGTGAGCCGCACCACAACCCCCTGTTCACTGAAGAACCTGCGACTTTTCATCAAGGGTGTGTTAGGGCTCTGCCCCTCAGGCCCCATCTAAAACACACAGCCAATTGTCTCGCACTCCACGAGCTCATCGCTTTTGTAACCCAGAACAATAATGAAACACCCCTCTTGCCACCGACGCAACACGCCAAGAGATTTCTTATGCAGCTCGATTCTATGCACATGACACTCGCAGCTAGGAAGGCTTGCTTTCAGCCTCAGTGAAAGGAAATCGCTATCCCGTGGATGTGTTTGTCGAACACGGAGGTTTCCATTAAAACAGGCTTAGCTGCTCCATGATTGTTCCAAGTGCCGTTATACAAATGTCTACCTTTGTAAACAGGGCCACCTCTCTCACACTTCTACAAGGAGCAAGAGCAACAGGGTAATGACTCTGAAGACTGCATCTTCTTGTCATTTGCAATCGGTAGCAGTTCCTTCTCTACTTTTCTCCATTCTTATGGCCTTTTTACATGGTGGGGTTTGCTTGTGCCAGTGATGGTGTAATATAGTCTTTGCTCTCCTTGCACAAAAATGACACCAATCCCACAATACCCCTTTAATCCAGTGACAACAGCAGTGTTCTGTGGCAGTGGGGAGATGAGCTTTTGTGAAAGTAACAGCTTAAATTACATACCTTTCTGGCATGCCCAGCCGAAGCCAGCTGGGGATAGGGTATCCATAGTAACAGTGGATTATAATGGGTTATATAACTACTCTTGTGTGTTTAAACCCCCTGGATAAACTGCACAGCTTTGACTTTATGAGGAGGACATGTTTTATAGAAAAGGTTTGGAGGAGCAAGTGAAGAAGTGGCAACACATGTCAAGTGACAAGTTATACTTTCTGTACCATGAATCAAACTTTCAAGGAGACCCACTAAAGAAAGATGACAAAGTCCTCTGTTTGCAACGTGTTAAAGTCCTTTGTAAGCAAGATATTTTATTCCATCTATAATTCATCCATAATGTTTTCTTCTAACACAATCCTTGGTCTTGCAAGATGGTCTGAAGCCAAGAGTACTGCTGACCTCATTTGACCTGACCTCAGATAAAACAGCCACCTCATTCTGCATTTGAAAAGTGTCTGTATGGGAAAAGAGTCTGTAAAGCAGACAGGTGGATCTAATGGCTGAGATCAAAGCCACCTGTCTTGCATCCACTGCAACACTACTCTAAAATGTATTTAACAAAGTAAAAATAAGCCACTCACTTTCACTTATGTATTTTTGTGCTGTCTGCTGAACTTCCCAATTGAACTATGCTTTGATCTACATGTAATGCACTTTTTTTGTATGTGTTGATGCACAGAACGTCAGAGTCTGAAGTCCTGGTCCTGGAATGGTTCAGACATTCAAAGGCTAACAGATCCGGGTATGCTAACAGATCCGGATATACTAACAGATCTGGGTATGCTAACAGATCTGGGTATGCTAACAGATCTGTAGTGACAGCTGGATCGGCAAATCGCAACATGGACACAAAAATGAAAAGCTTTGTGCTGTGGTCTCCGAGCTGCAGTGGAGGTTTGTTGGAAATGACGGAGAACAAAGCGCTATTAATGTGACAACTGGCCTGAACCGGTTCCTTACTCTGCCTTTTTTTAGACTCAAATCTGGGTTCCTTCCATGCTTTGCCATCTGCTAGTCTTTCTTAATGACACAGTTCTGAGCAGTATGCACTGGCTCTCTACTCTTGAGTTATCGCACCGCAGTGGAACGTGTAGTTCTACTGTCGATAAGCAGACTTTTAAGTGCTTTCGTGTTTCTCCCTGACCAAGGCCAGAGCTCACACAGAGGGGCACTGCCACTGAGAACATGGGACCAGGAGTGAGGGGTCAGGGGAACCCCGGACAGATTGATGGGAACCTCATAGGTACTGTTTCACCTGTTTGGAGCTCCGCTTCCTCCTCAGAGCAAGGTTGCTCAGCCGTGAAACATACCCGACTCTGGCTGGGTTCTAGTTGCGTGTGAGGTAATTATCAAAACTTAAGCCCCCACAACTTGCACATTTCCAAATATCCATGTTTTGTGCAAGCTTAACCTTGAGAAAACATGTTTACTTTGTGACAGTCCAAAGATTCTCCAGGGCAAGACATCACGTTACCCAGGGCAACGCTGAACTCACCAATTAAGCATGAGCATGGAATATTCAGACTTATTTGCAAACCAAATTTTCATTTAAAAAAAAGAAAAATAATAAAAATAGCATAATTTCACAAAGAAATGTCTATTCTTCACCATAGAGAAATGTTATCCCTCTTTGCAATGTGTTAAACATAGATTACAATGTACCAAGAGGTCCTTTTCCTCGACTGCCCTGCCTGTCCCTCTGTTTTTTCAGAATCTTTTAGCAAACACTTCCACACTGGTTGTTAGAAGCTGAAGGCTGCTGAATTTTAAGTTGCACTCACAAGCAAAATGGAACAAATATGAAACGGTAGTTTTAACCAACACAAGTCTATATGCAGCATCTGATTCAACCCTGTAACATCCCACAAACTGTGGCTATGGGTGCATAGGATCTTACAACTTTGCATAAGCATTTACAGAAAGTCTCTGTTTGCTCCTGGTTTTTCAGTGGTTTTTATACTGCAAAATATCTAGTACGCACACCTTTGCACTGTACAGTAATGAGTGCATGTAAAACAGATATGTTGTGTATCATTTTGTTATATTTCTGTGGGTGTTCTAGGTTCTTTTCTGATCCTGGGTCAGTGTAGGGAAACAACTCCTAGTTAGCTGAGTGCCTTGCATCTAGGTTCTAGAGGTCTAGGTCAAATAGGATTGTATTTTAATTCCTGTTTAAATGGATTAAACTATTTTAGTTGCATTTTCCCCATCTTCCTTATTTTCTGTGTCTATTCTATTGGGAGTATACTTTGAGTGACATAAAGATTATCTCATTTATTTTTTAAACATTCATAGGAGAGACTCTTAGGGGTTTGTTGCATTATGTTTAGGGACACTCTGCATTCTTCACCTATTTATAATCTATATAAAACAATAATAATAATAATAATTATTATTATTATAATAATAATCTATGTAAAATAATTATACAGTTGCATATTTCATAGCTCTTAATGGAAAGTTCTCATAGCTCTTAATGGAAAATTTCAAACATTCTGTGTTTTGTTGCCAGCTAGTAGTGTATATACCTGCATAGTGTACACACAACTGCTACCAAGCAGTGTTGCTAACATGATACGTATCCTAGCTCATCTAGCTTAGCAGCAGTGCTAATTCTCTACTGGTTGTAGCAGAACATCAGTCTTTGCTGCTCACTTCCTGCTCTGGTCCCAGATGACAGTTCCAGCCAGAGGACTGTGGAAGTTTCAGCAATATTCTTTATATTCAGTATTTAATAGCTGAACATAATGGGAAACACAGAAATATGATTATGCTCTTTCTGGAGCCAAGAAATTGACCTTGTTATTAGATAGGAAATTCATAGAGAGGGTCAACTGACTAAAAATAAATCACAGCACTGACTAGACACAGGAGACAGAATGATTTGCTTTTATAAATGATTCCATGCTGGAAAGAAGAAATAAAGGACGTGTTCACTTTATTTCGAGTTAAAAGGTAAAAATGCATTAATTGCCAGTGGCAGAGACAGAGAAATCTTGAATCAGTTCAGGAGTTTGAAGCACAAATCTAGATGTCAAGCACAAATCTAGATGTCAAGGTGAAAAGTATTTACTGTACTGGATTAATTTTGTGATCCAATGAAGTAAAAACTTCTTGAAAGTTCTTGAGCTACATTTCTAAGCTTTTCGTTACATTGTACTGCACACTGTAGCTTTTATAGTGGGATGATGGGATAGGAGAGTAGATCACAGTGAAGCAATAGCAGATTGCAGCCTCATGCACTTTTTTGTGCAAGTAAAAGTGTTAAACAAGAGCGACAGGACAAGTCCAACAGGATCCACACGCTGGTAAATACCAGAGATAGCGGAGAGGATGTTCTACATCACACTCGGCTCCTATTCAGACAGTGAATGCAGTCAAGGATGCAGGCAGCATTTACGAACGTGCAGATTAGTTAAAAACCAGTTCATTTCCAGATAGAATGCAGTATCTAAAGAGAGTTTAGGGTGGAGCAGTACAGATAGATACTAGTCACGCATAACCAGAGTACACAGAAGTTTCTAGAAAAGTGTATGTTAAATGTGTTAAAGAAGTAATAGTCTTAAACCTGTGGCTGAGGATAAAAAAGGACACATGCTAAATGCAGTAACGTAGTAAGACCCTGCAGTTAATGTTTTTCATTACTCTTCAACAGTGCAGCATTCTGACAGTGGAGGCAGTGTACGTTTGGTTGAGGGAGAATGCAAAGTGAGAATATGCCACAGAGTTTCGTGAAGAGGGTGTGTTACCAGGCAAACTGAAACTGGGCGTGAATGTCAGTTTAAGGCCAGTGTGGCTACAGAAGTGTCATGTTCCCTGTAGTGGTCTGCTTGCTACACAGAACTGTCCATCCTGCAAAGCAGCAACAGAGCTGGACCTCAAGTGCAAAAAAAACCCCTCAAATCCAAAATAAGAAGGGGACCAGTAGAGTCTCGCTGTGGTGCTTAAACCACATAGTAAAAATAAGTGTATAGACCCTTAGCCTCAAGCTAAGGCAAATAAGAATCTTCACCCCCAGCCTTGCCACTGTAAAGGATCTGCAAAGGCTTTTAATAGTTTTTTCTGTAGTGATACCAAAATAAGCTTTAGCTCATTGATGAAGACAACCTTTGCCTCCCCGATGGAACAGTGTCAGTGGCAGCTCATGAAAGGTGTTTGTGAGTTAAAACGTAATCACAGATGGCATCTTTATCATAGGGGGATGAAACAGTGATGGTGTCAGCATGCTGGCTCATAACCACAACTAAAAACGAGGGAAGCTGAACATAGCTGAATGCAGATCAAATAAAGCTCGGGCTAAAAGTAACACCCCACCCTTTATCAGACACCTTTGTTCATCACAGGGTTTAAAGTTGACAAGTTAAAGCTGACAACTATTTGACAAATCTCACTGCCACCTGATCCACGAACTGATGAGTCACCTTGACAGCTGCTGCAAGCTTTAGGTGTGATGCGTGTGACCCTGCGAGCCCAGCTGCCACTCACTGGGCAGAACGACGGAACATGGAAAAGCCTTTAAACTGATAAAGGCAGTGATCCCGCTGACTACTGTGCAAAGGTAGTCCACCTAGTTCAACCCAAAACAAAGGCTGACACTGCTGTGCAGATAGGAAGAGTCAGGGAGTCCAGGCTGAAGTGCTTTCCAGTTGGCTACCATCCTGAGCTGAGAGCACCTCTCTGCTCCACAAGTGGTGGCCAAGTAGATATTGAATTGGAGGCAATTAGCATGATCTAGATAAAGGTGAGAGGTGCCACTGAATATTTGGCCACTGAGGGAAAGAAAAGCATTTTCAAACCCTAAAATTACATCATATTTCCACAGATATGATAAAACAAAGTGTACATAGAGAAGCGAGTGTTGAGATCTTAAGTAGTGAAGAGAATACATTCCAACCGTATTGGAATTAAAGTGTGCTTAATGGTAATACAGGAGTATAGTTATCAGTCAGGTAGGAAAGTGCACCTAAGGACATGTGCATGCATGGCAGCTGGAGCAATCCTAAAGCACAGAAAACATCTACAGGTTCATCAGCCATAAAAACACAGAAAACATCTACAGGGAAAAGGGAAAATGCTTCATGGGAAAAGTTTTCTTCTCAATAATTTGCTGAATACGCAGCAGCACGTGCATTGATAACATCGATAACTAACATTTGAGTTCCAGAGCTTTGCTTCATCATGCAGAGATATCATTCAGCGGTCATTGGCTATGCATGAGAGAGGTGCTGTTTCATGGTTCTGTTATTTCATTGGCTGTTATTCAGTAAGGTGGTACACACAATCTTCTAAGCTGTAAGTCTAGGTTTAGGGCAAATTTTGCCACCGAGTGGTTTGTGTTGGCTACCTCTGTAAGGAGATCAGGAAGACTGGTGCAGACCTCTGTGAGGAGATCAGGAAGACTGGTGCAGACCTCTGTGAGGAGATCAGGAAGACTGGTGCAGACCTCTGCACATTCAAGTGACTGTGTCAGAGGATTGTAAAGGCAGGTCTTGCTGCTTTACAGCAATTCAGGTTCACAAAGGGTTCAAATTTGCCAACATGTGTGGATCTATTGTTAACATGTTGAAACAAGCATCGGAGAGCCTGATAACTCAATACTTCATTAGGTTTAATTGAAAAAAAATTCACTTAAAGCTATTGTGTGTCTTTATTACAAACATATCTGCTTAAAATGTATGCATTAGTTGTTTTCAGCTAATCTGTGAATAGGCTACATGCAGGGTTGTGTATAGATTATCGACAATCTTTCAAGACAATGAAGATGCTTCTGTTGATTTTATTTGCTCTCCTTTAAGACTAATGCAGAAAAATGAACGGAAACTTTCAAATTCCAGATCTCCTTGCTAATTAAGCCCCTCAAACTTGACAGAAATGGCAAGTTTTCTTTAAACGTGGCGAAGGTTGTGGATAGCAGATGCCAGTGTTCCCCAGCCTAGCAGCCTCTATTACAAACTGTCCTACACCGATCAGTAAGATTCAGCACTTGTATATTTTATAGGAATCTCAACTTCCAGTTGATCTATAACAATTAACATGATTTCTTTTGCCTGTTAATTATAGTTAATAATAGCAAATTATTAGTACAAAGTTAATATAGTGTACATTTGACAAATATCACAGATGATACTGTTACATAAACTTCCAAAAATATAGAATGCACAATGTCATGTTGGAAAACCATCATTGAATATACCTATGAAATACAGCACCATTAGCACCCACATTGGGCATCTGTGAGAGAAGATAAAGATCAGTATGGAATCCATTTGTTCTTTCTTTGTCTATACTGGTCCTCAGAAGTGCAGTGATCTTCCTCCATGAGCTCTAATAACCAGCTCCAGTGGAAGGAAGTGGCTTATTACACTTAATTATCCAACATCCGCCACAACTACATCTATGCACAATCTGTTCTGTAAGCAGATGCATTAGTGTGTGCGCGGGGAAGCTGGAGGGTGATATTTACTCAGCGAGAGTGCGGCAGGTAGAAGAGGGGCCCTGGGTGGCGGTTCCAGCCCTGTGTGAAGCCCACATGACTCATCGCTATGGACAGGAGAAGCCAGCAGGAGAGCAGCAGGAAAGCACGAGGTCTCGGCTGGAACCTGGACCAAAACAGCCTCTAATCAATAACAAGAACAACGCCTCCTAAAGTGAAGCCGAATCAAACCTCCAGAAGATCTTTTTTTCCTAATTTTTCTGAAGGTTTTGAATAAGGATTTAATAAATCCTTCAGTCACTGCTGCTTGAATCTCCACTGTGTAATACTCCACAAATCTCACCATTTAGTTAAGTTTTAAGTTTTAAAACAAATGTTTTTTATAATGTACGTCTATATAAAGAAATAGAGGCAGCACTGTACAAACTGCAAATTATGTTAAATTATACACAATTCTGAGGACACTGGTTTTGTCAATATCGGATTAACGCTTGTTTACCACAATATTATACATCTCTTCTAAAATCCATAGCAGGTTATTGCTCACACCTGGGATATAATTACCTCCACTCAAACCAATTTCCCTTTGGAAATTTACTCATCAGAGAGCAGCTGTGTAAACTGCCAGTTACAAGTTTGGTAGTTCCTATAAGTTTCTTAAAAGCCCCCAAATATTTAATCAAATGTTCCCTCTATCTATTGTCAGCATAACTAAAATCTTACTGAGCACAAGATTCTGAACTAGAATGGCAATATTTTGATCAGCCCTACAATGACTTTTACATGGGAAAGTGAATAGGTTGGTCATCTGATACAGAAGTCAATGGCGCTTTACCTCTTGACAACAAATTTTTGACAGTATATTGTCATCACTCAACTTCATTAGACACTTCAAACAGCTTAAGGGGTTTTTCACTCTAAACTGACTTTGACAACACAAACGTGATTCATTCGGATAGTGACAAACATGAAGGAGGGCTGACATTTCCTCTGACAGCTAAATTACAGCATGGCAAGCTGCTGTGAATGTGCCCCGTACGTCATCAATCTCAGTCCAGAAATACCAAGCGCCAGGCCTGTTTTTTAAGAGGAGCGAACGGGTCGCTAGTTGATGTGGAGGAGCTGTTGAAACGAGCAGCTCTAGGAGAGCCGAAGCAGCTCAGAGGAGGCTAAAGCAGTAGCACTGGAAGGAGTGAATGTGCGATGTCATTTTTAGCAAATCAGCCCCTAACTGTGAGCAAAATGACAGCCGAGGGCAGGGTGAAGCACCAGCAACAGGCCGTCATGGGGAATGTGGAAAAAAAAACCTCTTGTTTGTGCCAAAGTTTGGCAGTTAGTGACAGAAACTATTTCTTTTGAAGTCCCTTGCAGTTTTGCCTACTGTGTCCTTTACTGAACCTGGCTTACTTATTAAACCCCCTGTACTGGGTGGGTTTCGATTCCATAGGCAGTGCATAGTACTGGAAGGGATGTGTCCTTCCCTCCAGTTCCCCCGGCCCCCACCCCCAAACACACACTCTGGAGTGTCATGTTGCCAAGACACCACTGTGCGGTAACTGGAGATCTGCAAGAGAAGTACGAATCTGAATTTTTTTCTCAACACATGACAGATTTTTTTCTATGCAATTTGAACACAGACACGATACGGTGGTCTTTTTCCAATCACATCTGGGTCACTTTCAAATGTGGTTCCAGATCAGATATATATATAGCCATGTAACACCACTCTGAAGAGTCAGGGTTTTTTTTTTTTTTTTGCTTGGTTTCCACTTCCAGACCCACACATCTCCTCGCAGATATAGACAAGCAATGGCTTTGGCTTTGTCCTTGGGTATCTCCTCATCTCTTCAAAATCCTCATCTCCTTGTATCTTCATCACCTCTTCACCTCAAAATCAAACAGCTGATGAACGGACTACTGAAGTCCAAGAAATAACCTTTGTGGGTTTTTTTTTTTGGTAACATATCACAATGTTTAACACACAGATGATAAACATATAGATATGGCTCGCTAACAAATCCGAACAGCCTTGGTGAAACATCTGAAGGTGAATATTAAGGGTTTCAATGTGAACATGGACTCCAACAGCATTCAGTATGATGCAACACACAAAACTCTAATCTCTTTTAGAACTTTGAAACATATAGGTCTAAAGGTCAACCGCTTGAGCAAGTTTTATGCAAGAGGAGCACTTCTCCAAGCATACAGACTTTCCATATATTCCTATAGACACCACACCCAGTAATAATACAGATAAAATTTTTTCTCTGTAATGGATCTTTCCTAATACCCAATTTGTTTGCAGATACGTGACAACGTTTTCAATAAAATTCCCTTCCGTTTGTAGAGTAATGTGATTATGGAACAAGCCTCTCTGCCATACAGCAGCTCATAGTCCATGAAAAGGCTTATAACATGTTGTCACAGTGGAATACACATGCAGCCATGACACAAACACAGAGCATCTACATATTCAAAGTCTCTGATTAAACAGGAGATTCATATAACGACCAAGTCTCATTTCAGACAAATGTGCAGAATTTCCTCAGCCTTTATGTCCAAACCTGCGTGAATAAGCGGCTAATTCAAAGTGCTCCATGCTCGAATTAGCCATTTTACAGAACACTATGTATTTATGTTTAAAAATAAAATTCTTTAAAATAATGAATTTGCCATAAAATTTAAACTCGAAGCACATTTTAATCTATTCCAGTTTAATCTATCAAACATTCTCAAATTTGCTAATTAACATAAAATATTATTTGGACATTTATCAACAAGACTGAAATCTTGCACCTTGTCATGCCGTTGAAACAGAACAGGAAAGACGATGAGCTTTTCTGGTTTTTGTTTGAGGAAACTCATTCCTCTTGCCATGATGTGTGGGTGGGATTGGGGAGTGTAAGACAAAAAGGCACAGCTAGATATTCAAACAACTCCACAAAAGCCAGATTGATATTTGAGTGTAATGTTTAGACATACCTAATCTTTTTGTTGTTGTTGTTGATACAAAATGCCTCCTGTGTTGCATTCATGTCTTACATCTCCCAGCCAGGAAAATACTGCCAGACTTTCCACTATCTCACCAAGCAGGACACTTAAGAGGAGGTCCGTGTCATGTCCTTTTGTTGTAGACGTTGGAGTGGTGATAGTCCAGCAGAGTTGGAAGACAGGCCTGCAGATTGCCTATCGCTTCACTGGAAGATAACGGACCTGTGTGTCCACAAGTAGTGATCAGAGCATCATGGGACAAATCACAGGACGAGAAGCAGCTTTAGCCAGACTCATACAAAGAAACACCACCAAATAAACCAGTTTATTGGTCTTTTTCTACAATGGGTGCCATACCATCAAAACTGAATGTCCCTTTGTGAAGATTTCATACCTTGCTGATGTACAAAATATATGAAGAATAACAAATAAAAGGGATAAAGAATCTGTAAATTCATGAAGTCCAAGGTTTGTGCAGTTAATTGTGTCTTTTTTTTTAACAAACAAGTTGTTTAAGTGCATGAGAGAACATCACCAAACCAGCTGTTTAAGTGCATGAGAGAACATCACCAAACCAGCTGTTTAAGTTTATGAGAGAACATCACCAAACCTGCTGAAGTGTGTGGTTAAAGAGAAGGATTCTGCAGATGTCTGCTGACCTGAGAGTGCAGCAGTCAGCTTTGGCTTTTGCCTAAAGTGCTCCTTTCTACTTTAATTGCTTCAATCATTTGAACTCAACAAGGACAAGCTGTCCTGTCAGTGTCAGAGGCCTGGGCTGTGTATAAATAGCTCTTCATCGTATGCCTGCATCCATTACTGGAGTGGAATCAGCACAGAGAAAATTCAACAGCAGCTTCCTTGAAATAATTTGATACTCCATCATTTCCCCTCAATGGTGAGATCAATTCTCTCTAAATCTAATCATCTCAATTAGAAAGGTAAAACCTAAAATTTAACAACTGCAGGTTCAGCAACTTAGGGAGATAAATAAATGAATCAAGTGTCATTTCCAAGCAGTGCACCCACAACAGAGAGCTCAGGAATGAAGATATGGGGCGGTATGGGGTAAGACAGAGAAACATGGTGTACTAGTCATCATTGCACATAATGACATCCGGCTAATCCATGGATGGAGAGGTATTTCAACTTCTGTTTAAGTGAAAGGCTGGATTCTAGTGGCAGTGTCTAGGAGATTGTTTCAATTCTCGTGAATTTTGCCTCCCAAACTTTAAACTCATTATTAAGTCTACTGAATAGTTTTTCCATAATTACAGCTTATAAATGCCAATAAATGTCAGTGTTAAAGGTGCTAGCGAATGTTGGCTGGTGTAAGAAGACAGACTGTTCACATCTTTCAAAGTTCATTATGAAGACATGGATGCAGGAAGCCTGTAGTTCCTAACTTGCCTAAGAGATTCCTTGGAGAAGTGTCCACCAGTTCAGTTACTGACACTTTTTTATTGCTTTGCTCCAAGGTTTTAATGCTTGAAACATGAATCACAGCAACGGCTACAAGACTTCGCCCAGTAAAATGGACAACAGGTTATGTAATTGTGCCACTAAAATCATCTATGGGAGTGTTCATATATTCAACATCTAAAATTCTCCCATTTATTTTTCTTTATGTTTTTGTGAGCTGGTGCAGAGGTATCTGTAACATGTTGGTTGTATTAACGGCAATGCTGGAATGATAGGTTTTTCTTTTATCTCTGGAATGGCTGAAGTCAAGATAAATGTAGTTATGTAACAGTTGATGTCTGGTAGTAACACCAACATGAACCTCCGCCCTCCAGCAAATAAACAGCCACACTTAAACATAATTGACGTTCTCAAGAATTCACCGATGTTAAAATCACAAAACAATTAGCCATGTAGGCTGAACACATCCTGTTTGAGTGTACAAGCACCATTCATCTCTTTCCAAACACTGCTTGGAAGGAATGTTTTACTGGTATTTAAAGAATAATTATATCAGATAGTGAATCAATTAAATCTACATTGCTATTTGTTGTTTTTATGTAAAGGTTATAGCTATTTTATCTTCAAAACATTAAATCAATCAGGATGTTCTAGGAAAGTAATCAGTCGGTTCTGTAAATTGACCTTTTGAAAGGACAACTGTGTGCAGAATGTCAAAGACTCACGAAATGAGTCTGGGCTTCTGCTGTGCAACTGCCATTGATCTTTCTGCTGTGCAGTTGCAATTCATGTTTCTGAGCGCAACAAAGGTCTGTCATCATTTACTTGATAATTAAAAGTGACAGAGATTAGGAGTCAGTAAAGATAAGATGTCTTTTTATTTAGATCACAAGTCAACTGAGTGTTTGTTTCCATAACATAAATGTTGTAGAATATTGCCTGAATGTGGCAGTTTAATTGAAAGGAAATGCTTCATGTTCTGGTAGAAGATCTGTCAAAGTAGACAGTCTTATACCCATGGAGCCTAATAACAAGTTTTGTATAGCAACCAGGCATACAGAACACCCACCCTTCTAGGTCCTTTGCCAAGGCTCAGTGCCAGTGCCAGTCAGCAGAGGAGAGTGAAAATAAATAATTAAAAAAAAGAGGATCCAAAGCTCTGACAGGCAGGACTGTGGAAAGACAGGTCAGCATTCCCAATCAGGAATTACACGAACTGCCACAATAATTACTGAATTATTATTATCAGGGTGAATGTTACTGTAAAGCCTGTATGTGGAGCAGCTTTACAGGAGTGAGTCATGGCGTGTAACTGTATGTGCCCAGACCATCAGATTAAACCGGAGGAATACCAACCATTGCTTAACAAATGTGGAAAGGCATAGAACAGGATTCACATAATCATTCTTCTCTGGTCAGTGCACTTAGTGGCAAGTGTGGGTAACCTTCTCTCTTTTCACCTAATGTGGCAGCACACCACGCTAACGAGACTGTAAAACTTTACACAACACCGCACACGCCAATCTAGATTCTTCCATTCCAGGTTGCTATGGGCACCAGACACAACAGCTCCCCAACTTACATTTACAAGCCTGAATTTCTCCCAGCTGTTTTGAATAAAAAAACAAATATTACATTTAATGTGAACTATTTTCCTAGGTTTTGACCCAGATGTCAGTTTTGCATAGTGAATTTGTTTCTACTTGAACGACAACCTAAGAACGTGAATGTTCTCTTTTACCAAAATGCATCACACTTCATGTTTCCGTAGTGATTAGCTCCGTGTTAGATGAATGGGGTCTTTGTACGGCCAGGGGCAAAGAACTGAAATCTCACAGTGACGAGACTGATGGATACCATCTAAAGAAGTTCACGTGAAGCACTGAAGGAGTATTCGTGCAGAAATGTTATTCCATGTAATTGATGCTGTAGTATAGCAGTAATCAGAGATCATGTATAATTCATCCAGAGATCTGCAGACCTGTTCTACATGGCAAGCGCAGAAAGGAGTGTGGGTGATGATGGCTTCCCAGAGCATCTAAGAAATGCAAAAACGAAAAGACGATGGAGCAAAGGCAACCAACAATCAAGTGTTCTTTAATGCAGGTCCTAATCGGATGAGAGCGCTTCCAGGGAAGCTTAGACATTAGGACAAATGCCAAACGCTGCATTGTAAAATAACAATTTGCAACATGACACAGCTGTTCCCCTGAATTAAAGGGTTTTGGAACCGGTAACGCACAAAAGTGCTATCATCGAATATGCTGCCACCCTTTCCATATGAATGAAATCATTACAGCTTCCAAATCTCTTCGGAGAGCCTCAGAGAAGAGCTGGTTGTTTTGCGGAGGGCTCTCTGTACAGGGCCGTGCGCTGGCTGGTGGTCGGGCCAGGACGCACTCCAGCTGGCAGCATTGTTACTGTATCACGATCAAATTGTGGAAGTGAAAATATCCCCCCCTCCAGTTTGGAGCTCCGTTTTCCATGGCCTGCCCCAGACCGTTCGCTTACAATAATGTTTTCGTGTTCTTGCGTTTCAAGTGGTAAGCATCGGGCCCCATCCTGGGAAGGGGGAGAGTGTCAGACACCCAGCCAAGAGGAAAAACATGTTCCAAGATGAACACCTCAGCTCTGCCTCTCCTCCTTTGCCAATTAAAGGTACCCTAGCTGTGAGTGCCCCTAGTGGATACAAGAGGCACGTGCTACCAAATACTACTTAGAAGAGTAACTGTATTTAAATGTTTACCTTAGAACTCCTTCCAAATAGGAACTTGTTTTAGTTTGGTATAGCCCCACGGCAACCTCCACAGAAAGCAGGTACCCCAGAGGAAGTCGTTTTTCTGTAGCTTGGATCCATGTGACTTCAAATGCTATTGCTGCCTGGGCCAATGTTATCAATGCACTACATGGTTCAACCAAGTCTCCTGAAGCGTGCCATGGGCTTGCAGGCTTGCTAGAGCAGCCTAGGGGGCTGTCCACAGGGGCTTGCTGCTGATGCTCACTGAGATCTGATTTCGATTGTCTAAGATTAGCCTGCGCTCTCACAGGAAGAGAGCCTGCCTCTGCAACGGGAGCTGCAGCAAACAGCCTGCAGTGCTAGATGGAACCAAGAGTCCTAGACAATATTATCGTCCTCTTGGATTCTCAGGTATAAAGACTTACATGATACTGACTGTACAATCAGGTATGAAGCCCTTCCATTCTCGCCCATAGAGAATCACTCTCATATTTGGGCTTAAACTAAATTCTAAATAGTTCATTAATTGATTCTAAAAATAGATAAAATCAGACCATTTTGGACACTCTTGCTGTAATTTGCCAAATTAAAATTGAGCAGTGGTGTACCAGTAATGGACTCAATTCACATTTTAAATAATGTACTGGAGTCTTAATGTGTTTTCTTAATGTGTCTGTGATGTTGAGAGGTGAGAGGTGAGAGAAGCCATACATTTGAACATGCAGTTAAACCATACCTTGGACGTCTGGAATCCCTGCTGGTCATAAGAAAGCTGTACACAAAAGACGAGTTCCATCGGAGTCCATCTTAAGACAAACCAATCCCTGCTAGCATTTAACACTGCATAGCAGCTGATAGACAGTAGTCTGGTCAATGAGGAACAGCTATGGAAACTTGTGAATGCAGGGCAAGACAAGACTATCAGGCAAAGCTCTGTTTTATTCTGCTCACAGGCAAATAGGAACCACCTGTGGATAATTAATGTAAACATCATCTTTAAAAGACTGCTTTGGTAGACACTGCAATTCAAAACCACTCAGGCGAAGAGAGAACAGTACATTCTTCATGAGCAAGTCTTCATTAGGTTTTATAGATTTGATATTTAGAGAGAAAGAGAAAAAGAGAGTCACCCAAGGTTAAAAAAAACACAGAACTTCATATAATCATATGAAATACAGAGAATATAGAAGATTAATACCCACGTTGTCCCAGTGACAGAGTAATAGGGGCACTTGGGGCTGTGGCCCTTAAAACTTGACAAGTGGCTTCAAGAGGAATGACATCAATCTCAGCTCAAAACAATGCAATTCTAGGAAGAGCAACAATTCTGCACCCTGCCCTCAAATGCCTCAAATTAAATATTGTTTAATATTAACATTTGTTAAAGCAACTTTAAGTAGCGACATGCTTACCAATTTTAATTTTAGCCATGACGCTCTTATGCTGCCACCTAGTGGACATCAGATGAAAATTCCCACAATAGAGCTAAGTAGAAATATTAGATATTAACTAATACAGTTTATTTATCCACGTTTAATGGAAAAGAATATGTGGGCAATATCCTTCATGCATTCTCAAGTTTTAACCCTTCACCTGCTTCCCCTCGAAACATGAGGACAAATTTCAACACCTTTCAAGAAAGACAAGAACAAAAACTTAACACTGCAAAATATTTTATATATTAAAAATTATAACACTTTTTACATTTGTTCAGACAGTCAGGCTATATTCCTCTTCCTTTTTTTTCTGCATATTTATGCATTTGCATTTGACAGATCAGTTTTTAAGTCAAAGGCTTTATCACATATTTACTAGTTAAAAAGAAGGAGAAAGTCAAGCACATATTTAAGTAAATCTGGATAAGAATAGAAATGTTTCACATCATTGTCTTGCTGGAAGTGAAGTGTCATTTCCTGAATTGTGAGGTGCTGGGTTGGTGTTTACTTAATTTACATAATTTTGTTTAACCATGGTAGTAGTAATAATAATAATAACTAAAATAATCATTTGTCACCGAAACTATGGTTTATCTAAAAGGAAAATTAACAAATATAGCAGAACATAGTGTGTGTGTCGCTATTTATGTCATTCCTTCATTCCTATAAAAATTTTGAAATAACTAAATTTACCATATTAATCACATATACATACTGTATTCATTTACCACATACATCACATACACTTAGTGTATTAATTCTCGAGGGTTAGCTGGTCCTTGGGCCGGTTTGATTTCTTTTTTGCTGTAATGAATTTATATGTCAGGAAGGCAGCTGTGATTGTGCCTATGATTGTGAGACTGAAGAGGGCATAGAGGGCCGCCTCAGCATCTGGAGCAGATACCTCTAACCCCAGAAAATCCACCACCATCACCCCACTTGGAGACGCCGTAGTTGTGGGAGGAATAAAAGTTGTAGTTGTTCCTGTCATAAAAGAGTGGCGAGGATAATAATGTTAATGTTTCATCTTCTCTGAATAAGATTACAAATCTGAACTTGACGGTTGTGATTTTACCTTCAGGTTCAGCATTTTGACAATCATAGGGTCCATGTTTAGGATCTGGGAAACCGTTGCAATTCACAATGGTAGCATAGTGTGTGGCAGATTGTTTGGGTATGCGTGGTAGAGATGGATCTGAGCGGTTTACATAGAAGAGACCAAATCTTTCAGCAAAACCAGTGGCCCATTCCAAATTATCCATGAAAGACCACGCTGTGTAGCCACGTATGTCCACTCCATCGAGCAAATATGCTAAAAGATCAAATTGGTATTTTCAGTGGCATTAAAAATGGAATCTTTTCACTATGCATTTGTATATCAGGGTGTGCAGATGTAGGCTATACAAACTAACAGTCACAAACTTTATTCACAGACATGAAGTAATGGTGTTAATACCTTTCAAAGCCTGATTGATGTAATTTTCGTAGTAATGAATTCTGTGGATATCATTCAGATCCACATCTCCTCTTTCAGAAATGCCGTTCTCAGTAATATAAATAATAGGGTTTCCATACTCTTCCTTGATAAAGTTCAAGATTGTTCGGAACCAAGGTGGAGTCACTTTTAACCAGGCAGATCCAGAGTCTAGCCACGATCGGTCATGAATAGTTCCCACACCCCTTCATAAATGCAAACATACATAAGTGAAAGACTTGTCTGGTTTAGTGGCAGTTATTATAAGAATGTAATTACATAGTTACCGGTCTGCATCATAGTGTTGGAGGTTCTTGTAGTCCATGTTGAAAGCTAAGACAGTGGTGTAATGGTTGAAGCCAAAGTAATCATAGGTTCCTTTGATCCTTCTCACCTCCTCAGGGGTAAATTCTGGAAGTCTATAAAGACAAGTTGGTTTAACACGACATTTGAGCCTCACCAACCTAGTAGGCAATTCCTTGTTTCCCAGGAGTGAAACGTGTGTTACCTTGATTTGGGTAGACCAGCAGCCAAGCTTCTTTCTCGAATCCTGTTTTTCATTACCTCATTGTAATCTCCATTAAAGACAGGATGAGCAAACCAGCCAATCTGGAACTATATTTCAACAGTGGATAGTGGTTCAGATGTGACATTTTATTTTCATAGGTGTTCATAGGAACTGATGATGCGCTCATTTTTACCTCCACAACACGTCTGGCTGCATCAATGTCCTCTTGTTTGTAAGGGTTTCTAGGCAAAGCCCAGTCTGAGTTTATGGTGATACCCACAATTCCACCTTGTTTGGCACGGTACTTATTATTGTACAGGTGCCAGGCCTCAGCATGTGCCTTAATGAGGTTGTGGCCTACAATGTAGGGTGCTGTACCTGGCCGGAAACTTACACCTGAACAGAAATGAAACACCTCTGCTGATTCCATCAGTGAAATGAAAGTGAGTTAATTATGTTCAGGTGCAATATTGCAGAGAGTTTAATCTAGTATGGTCGCCTTAATCTTGACAAATTAAACCTGAACATTCAGTTGTGTTTAATTTTTTTTTTCATCTGAAACCATATTACCACATATTATGTGTAGACAGACAAAGTAACCTGTGCCCACTTTTAGATGAAATCCATAATAAAAGTCTTTGATTATCAGTTTACCTGGGGCAGCTGTGCCATAGCCATGTCCAACATTTGCGACATTATAGGGTTCGTTAATGGTGATCCAAAACTTTACTTTTTCTCCTAGATTACTAAAGATAACATCGGCATAATCCCTGAACCTTTCCACAATTGTGTCATTTTCCCAGCCTCTAACATCTTGCAATGCTTGAGGAAGGTCCCAGTGATACAGTGTTACCTGTTAGTGTGGAACAGAGGACAAAACATAAATAAATAAATAAATAAAAAACATGCATCATCTATTATCCTGTTTTGCTTGTATTGTCCTGTCCTGTTGTAATAGTGAAGTACATCTTCACTATTACAACTTCAAACTTGAAAATGACAGATCTGGGCTGTAGACCAAGAATACACACATTACACTGTGGCCCCCATGGAAATCTCATCATTTTGAAGCTTATACATTATAGTTACAAATATAGAGCATAAAAATGTTAAAATCTCTGATCAAACACTAATTTTAATACTTTGCCTAAAAGCAATGATTTGGACCAAAAATAGGCAGATTACCAAGCATTTTAGTCCTACATAATATTTTAATAAATATTTAAGAAATGACCTAGTTGATTTAATTCCATAAAGTGCGTAATTAAAGCAATGATTGTAATCCTTGCATTATTTACAGGTCAATGACACCAGTACACTCTAACTGTTACAAAGCTCCAAGCGAATCCCTAAACCAAATAGCAAAAGAGGTGTGTTTGATATTATGTCTTTCAAAAATGTATTTAGTTTATCTGCAGGTAATTTGTTTACCTGAGGCTTGATGTTGGCTGCCAAAAGTGCATCTATCAGGCGGTGGTAATAGTTGAGTCCCGCCTCGTTGATTTTTCTTGTAGTTCCATCAGGCAGAATTCTGGGCCATGATATGGAGAAACGGTAGTGATTTACCCTGAGTCTTCTGAGTGCACCAACATCCTCTTCGATTTTGTGGTAGCTATCGCAAGCAATGTCTCCAGTGTCATCATTTCCCACCCTAAGAGGTGTGTGAGCAAATGTGTCCCAGATACTCAAACCTTTTCCATCTGCTCTCCAGCCTCCCTCAATCTACGATGACAAAACAGAAAAGTCAATAGGTTTCTAAAACCAGACAAAAAAAACCCCAAAAAACATGCACATACAACAATTGAAAACATTGTTGACCTGATAAGATGCTGTAGCTACGCTCCATGCAAATCCTTCACGGAAAAAGCCATACAGTGGCTTCTCTTCCTCCGGTAGTGGGAATCCATTGTTTCGTATGATGTCATAGTAGTAGTGAGCGCTGCGTTTAGGAGTTCTTGGGCGATCTGGGTGTTTAAAGTCCACATGGTGAAGTCCAAAGCCAACACTGTAGCCATTGAGCCACTCAAAAACGTCCATAAGAGACCAAGCAGTATAACCCTTAAGTTGGACTCCATCCAGGTTGTGTGCTATTAAAAGAAAACATAATGTTTTATACACACAAAACACATGTCAACATGCAAGTATTTTAAAATATATTGTATTGTCATTTTGGGCTTTTAAAAATATTATTATCCTTAGCAACATTACCACACCTTTCAGAGCTTCATCAATATAGGTCTTCAGGAAGAATATCCTATCTGTGTCATCATTAGTTGTGGCAGTATTTGTAGACACTCCATTCTCCGTTATGTAGATTTCAGGGTTCCCATATTCTTCCTTTATCCAGTTAAGAAGTCTCCGCAGGCCCCAAGCTGCTGCCCTCAGCTCCTCCACTGCTGTGGCTTGAGAGTCTCCCACATTCTTCATAGCAAGATCCTGATCATACTCATAGGACTTAGGCGATAGCTTAGAAGTCACATGATGTACCATTTTAGTGGTGTAGGTATTAATGCAGAAGACATCAGCAGTGCCTTGGATATAGTCTTTCTCCTCCTGAGTAAAAACTGGCAACCTGGATTCAGATAAGCCTTGAAGCTCACTCTTAATATTCACCTGCCACTTCATGGCATTAGGATAGTCTCCATTTTTAAAGATTGGATGTGCAAACCATCCAAGCTGGAACTGGAGTGCTCGGTCAGCAGCTTCCACCTCTCGCTGGATGTTTACGTCTAGAGGTTCAACCCAATCAGCATTCAGACTAATAGATACCACGCCATGCTGTGTTTTTCTGTATTTCTCATCATATGTGTGGTATGCTTTGGCATGAGCCTTTATGAGATTATGAGCTATCCTGTAAGGAGCGTCTCCAGGCTTCTTGATATTGGGGGGAAAAGCTCCAAGTCCATAGCCTAACCATGCAATTGTATGTGGTTGGTTGAAGGTCATCCAAAACTTAACTCTGTCTCCAAAGGTTTCATAGCAGAAGTCACAGTAGTCATTGAATATCTCAATCATAGTCGTGCTGTCCCAGCCATTGATGTCTTGAAGAGCTTGTGGCAAATCCCAGTGGTGGAGTGTTACCATTGGTGTGATATTATATGCTACAAGACGATCTATGAGTCTGTTGTAATAATCAACTCCTTTCTTGTTTAAAGAGGTTCTATAACCATTGGGGAATATTCTTGGCCAGGATAAAGAGAACCTATATGTCTTTACTTTCAGCCCCCTCAACATGTAGATATCTTCTTCAATTTTATTATAGCTATCGCAAGCCACATCACCGTTGTCATTGTTTTGGATCATACCCGGCTTGTGGGTGAAAGTATCCCATATACTAGGTCCCTTCCCATCAGCATTCCAGCCACCTTCGGTTTGATATGCTGAGGTTGATACACCCCACTGAAATCCCTCTGGAAATGTTCCATAGTGATAAACTTTTTTCTCAAATTTGGACTGAGGTGAAAACTTCTCCCAGACAACTTTTGACTTTGAGGGAACGTCAGATGGTGGCAGTCGGGGAAGTCTTGAGCTCTCTCTTCCTTTGCCATTAAAAGGAATTGCTGTTGTCTCCTCAAAGCCGTTTCTTTCAATGATTTGTGAGACATAGTAAGCAGAAGCTTTTGGTGTTCTGGGTCTATTGGAATTCTCAAAGTTTACGAAATGCAGTCCAAACCTTTGACTGTAACCTTGAGGACCCTCAAACCCATCCATGAGGGACTGTATCGTGAACCTCTGAACTGCAACACTGTCCAATCTGATTGCTGTTTTAATACATTAAAATAATTGTTCAGAAATCAGTAAAACATTTTCATACATGCTAAAACCTATAACATTTAGCAAATTAAGCATTACATATTGCTTACTAAAGATTTGGTTACAAACACCAACTTTAAAACAGTTATAACAAATCTCTAACTGTGTATTAATTTCAACTAAACTTTGATTTGATTTGATTTGATCTGTTTACAGCTTTCCCCACATTAATAACCTTTTTTAATAGTTACCTTTCATTGCCTCATTGATGTAAGCCTTAAGGAAGGCTATGCGTTGATAGTCATTAAACTCATCTGTGTTGTACTCTGTTGGCACCCCATTCCCAGTGATGTAAATAGGCACAGGGGTGACTGACACATACTCTGCAGCAATGTAGTTCACTAATCTGCGAAGTCCCCACGGCACAGACTGGATTTGGCTTGATGCTGTGGTGGGCCAGTTTTGGTCAATATGAGTCTGAAAGTCTCCAACACTGTCGGGTCCAGGGGTGCAACTACCTGGACTGTAGCTGACAAGACGCGTGGTGTGGTGATTTAGCCCGAAAAAATCAGCTGTGCCTCTGATCCTCTGTTTCTCAGCTTCTGTAAAGACTGGGAGCCTGGCTACCTCTTTTCCGCATTCAGTTTTCTTCTGATCAATCTGTCTTTTCAGCAGTTCTGGATAATCTCCGTTTACAAATATGGGGTGAGCAAACCATCCCAGCCTGAAGCTCAGGTAGCGTTCTGCAGCCTCTGTGTCTTGGAGAATGGCTGAGTTATTTGGTTCGGCCCAGTTTGAGTTGAGAGCAATGCCTACTTTCCCACCCTGTTGCTTCTTGTATTTATCACTGTAGACATGCCACGCCTCTGCATGAGCTTTTATCATGTTATGTGTCACCTGAGAGGCAAAAAAACAGATTTTTAATACATTAAGTCAAAAATATACAGAATGGCACTACGAGGTTGTTAGGACACTTTAGCAAACTTACTTGGTAAGAAGCCACAATGGGGTCCTTGATACTTGGGGGATGTTCCCCTGTACCATATCCAAAGTTGCTAACCACCCAGGGACTGCTGAAGGTGTTCCACGTCTTCACTCTGTCCCCAAATCTAGAGAAGCAGAAATCTGCAAAGTCTTTGAAAGCCCCCACAATGGAGTCATTGGTCCATCCTCCATGATCTTGTAGGGCCTGCGGCAGGTCCCAGTGATGCAGGGTAACAGTAGGCGCTATACCTGATTGTAGGAGTGTGTCAATCAGCTTATCATAGTACAGTGCCCCTTGATTTATCAGGCTTTCTTTCTGACCAGTGGGGAAAATGCGAGCCCACGAAATGGAGAACTGGTAATTCGGTGCAAGCATGCCCCTTAGCAGATACACATCATAGTCCACTTTGTTGTAGCTGTCACATGCCAGGTCAGCAGTTTGTTTAGCCAATACATGACCCTCGTGGCCAAAGCGGTCCCAGATAGTCTCCCCTTTTCCATGTTCAGCCCAGCCACCCTCTACTTTGAATGACTCGGTAGAGACAGCCCATTGAAACCCATCCGGGAATGACCCGTTTAGGAAAAGATCTCTGTCATGTATGCTCTGAGTTCTGAATTTCTCCCAGATCTTCTGGTAAGACAGTGCAGATGGACTTTTCGCCTTGACATCAGAGTTCGTATTGTCAGTCTGCAAACTGTATGGTTTAAGGAATAAAACTTCCATGAAAAAATAACATGCAGAAAACAGTTGCTTGGAAAAGCTTTGACATTACTCTGAAATGATGAAAATTAATTTCTCACTTCTGTCTTTTTTACCTTAGGTCTCCTTGATCAAACTTCCCTAACAGGTCAGTTACATCACAGCCAACAAGGTAAATCTCTGTGCTTTTTAAAGCTGAAAATGACAATAAAATATAATTTAAACACACACACACACACACACACACACACACACTACAAATGTTTATAAATGTGGTAAAATTGTGGTCTTTGGAACCCATACGATAAAAACAAACGATCTTAACATATCTTGTGCATCCCACCCCCTCCAGCCTCATATACATTTAAGCATATGTGTGACGTTTGAGCCCGGATGCGTTGCAAAAAAGCCAACAGGACTCACGTGGAATTGAAATGAACAAACCGTTTTATTTTCGGTTTCGTTTAAACGACGACAAAGACACTCACACACCAACGCCACCAACATCAAAGACCGACAAGGACACAGTGACATGCACACGCTCATATACACACCCTTAACGAGACTCAGGTGAAA
>JAOYMR010000006.1:20117233-20130120 GCA_025802075.1 Tenebrosternarchus preto | reverse complement strand
ACACACACACACACACACACACACACACACACACACACACACACACACACACACACACACACACACACACACTCCTGTTGCGCTACAAAATGGAATCCTACACAAAACGACAGTACACGTCCATTATTCCAGGACATTCCTTTGGCAGGAAAGGAGGCAGGCAAGTCTCAGGAATCATGCTCGAATTCCTATGGAAAGAAGAACAAAAAGATGTATAATAACATCTAAAATAATACAAATATTAATAAATATTATAGTGGCTGGGTGCGTCACTTTTAGAATCTCAAAGCACTCATGACGAAACATTTCCACTTGCGTTTACCTTTCTCGCAGGCAGCCGCCTGCTTTTCCTGCTTCTCGAAGTTGAGCCTGTTCTGTTCGACAGCCGTGCCGTTGGACTCCGGGCTGCTGCTGCGGCAGGGGCTCCCCTCCTCGCTTTGGTAGGCCAAGTCCAGGTGCTGCTGCGCCAGCTTCAGGTGTCTGCGGAGACGCTCCAGCTCACGGGACGAGGCCTCGTCTCCGAACGACTCGCGTCCCGAGTCGCCCAGGTTGTAGTCGGGCTTCATGCCCATGGCGAGCTTCCCCACGTCCTTCTTCAGGGCCGTGTGGTAGCCGGGGGGCGCCGTGGGGACCTGCCTGCATACAAGGGAGCGAGGGGCGTTGACGGCCAGGTGGTGGCGCCTCGCGCGGCTGCGGAAGGCGTCGCGGATTCCGCTCACGCCGAGGTGCAGGATCTCCAGCACGGTGAGGAGCAGGCAGAGGGCGCTCACGGCGTACATGATCAGCAGGAAGATGGTCTTCTCCGTGGGACGAGACACGAAGCAGTCGACGGTGTGGGGGCACGGGCTTCGCGTGCACACGTAGGAGGGCGCCACCTCCAGGCCGTACAGGACGTACTGGCCGAAGAGGAAGGCCACCTCGAAGGCGGCGCGCGACACCAGCTGCAGCACGTACACCCGCATGAGGCCGTCGCGTTTGATGCGCCTCCGCCCGTCGTGTTTCTTGGTCGGCTTTTCCGGCTCCTTCTCCTTCTCGGGCTCGATCTCCTCCGAGATCATGGGGTCCTCCTCGCCGTTGTCCTCGGCCTCCTCGTAGTCGCGGTTGGCGCCGCGGTTCACCACGGGCATGCGCTTGCGCCCGCGCGGCTGGTAGTCGCTGTCCTCCATGCGGGCGATCTTGTGCATGGCGAAGCCCAGGTACATGATGGTGGGCGTGGTGATCAGGATGATCTGGAAGACCCAGAAGCGGACGTGCGAGAGCGGCGCGAAGGCGTCGTAGCACACGTTCTCGCACCCGGGCTGCTGCGTGTTGCACGCGAACTTGCTCTGCTCGTCGTAGTAGATGCTTTCGCCTCCCACCACCGTCAACACGATGCGGAAGACGATGAGCAGAGTTAGCCAGAGCTTCCCCACGAAGGTGGAGTGGTTGGAGATCTCCTCCAACAGGCGAGTAAGGAAGCTCCAGCTCATGGTGTCACCAAAACACGCCTCTCAGTACTGAAAGCAAAGCGCGAGAAATCCAGAGATGAGGTACAGCACTGAAGCACATTCCTACATGACATCTAGAAATATGGGCCTAGGCAAACCCACTACAAGACCATTCCTGCTACAGTACAACAGTTTAACTGAGAGATCTTCACACCCAAAACATTCAGGTCTACACTTCACTATACACCACAAACAGCACAGTGTACCTGCGAAACCACACTCCTCCCCCCCCACAGTCCTCATCTGCATGAGAAAGGTTAGCATGGTTGTGTTACATCTCTCCCAGTCTCCACTCAATACTTACCTGCCTATCCTGCTTTAGGCAAGATGGTGTAAAAGAATAGCAATTATACTAATTTGTATTACGTAGTTGAAAGTTTCGGCCTGGTAATCGAGATGCACTGGACCCGATTGCTATTACTGTGGTGGCAAACGTTTGCATTCAGGACTGAATTTTTAAAGCACTCACGTTGCACTGACATACTTTAGGAACTAATGCCTTTTGAAACATGTTTGCTCTGAAAACTGGCTCCAAGAGCAAAAAACTGCTCTAAAAAGAGAACTACACTGATGCAGGGCTACAGCATATTTAACATTTCAGGTCCGAGAATGGTGGAAAGCTGAAATCAGAAGAGGCAATAAATCAGTTTGTGTATTGTCCACTAGATGGAGCCACTACAATGAAGTGAAAAACTAAGGCTCCCATAGCCACAGTGAGTGAACTTGGTAACAAAACCTTCATCTGCATAAAGCATACTTAAGCTATCCACTAGGACATAAAACAAAACCATAGACTCCAGCCATCAACCAAACACTATTTTGCATTTTTGTAATTTGGCATTTTCTGAACAAAGGCTCTCAATTCTCTTTTGTTGCTTATCCTCTATAATGTTCACACGCACAGACATTATCATAATGCTCATATCACAGGAACTAATCTACTTTAAATAAAACTGCTGGTAAACTTCAAACAAAATAAGCTTCACCAAATGATAAAGCCAAGGGGCCATTTCTAGCGACACTTGACAAACAGCCTTAGCACCTACTTATGAGTTCATAACAGCCAACCAAATAGTGTCAGTTCACTTTCAAACAAAGAGCTGAAGTGGGTTGCCAGGTCAGGGAGAAGAATTCCACACCTGGGTAGGACCTGTGCGATGCACTGCAGGCAGGCGTTTGAACCGCCTGAGTAAGCAGCACTAGAAGTCAACCCTACCCCCACCCCTGTGCAAACAGAGCCATTCCTGTGCTGTTCTTCCAAAAAACCTTTCATTGGGTCCCTTTTACCTGCACTTCTCTGGCTCACTGCTCAAAGCCGCTGCCAGGATGGTGAGGTTAGAGGAATGGCAGGCCTCCTGTAACATGCAGCAGCTTGTCAACACTCCTCGAAGGCCCAACTCGCTTCACGTGCTTCTGACTGTGGTACAAATACAGACTTGAAGTCTGTTTAGCACGCAGGAAAACACGGAGGTGGGCGCGACTTGTGGGCGTGGCCTTCAAATTGATCATTTAAATATCTGGAAGCAATTTAAATAACCGCAGGCGACATGATTTTACAGGTAAGAGGAGCTTGGGTATGTGGTGGAGCTTTTTTACAGGAGGATGTGTGCCGACACAGAGAAAGTCATGCCGTGCTACTAAAATGCTGGCTTACAAATACACCACCACAGACACATGCACCAAATCACGGTAATTTGTACACAGTGCCAAAGACACATCCGCTCGGAGTCAGCGGCACAACGAAGCAGTTGTGACACGCGACCACCCACAGCTGGAGGCCAGCTGCCCCAGCCCCAACCCCCACTCCAGTCTGGGCCGATCCTGCCTCTCCAGTCCTAACATGGCCACAGCTTCACCTTGTTTGCAGATGGGCCTTTTTACTACAAGCTGTTGCAACATCTGAATCTCTCAACAGAGCGAGGGGGGGGAATCAGATGGGTGCTGTTGAGAGATTCTCTTGCCAAAGAAATAGGCCTCTAGTGTCCAAGAAACAAGAGAGCATTTAAAAGAGACAAATCACAATAGTGAAATTCAGAATAACGTTTTAAGGTCACCTGCGCTGTTACGTAAACAGGAGATTTGAGAGTAAACCCCAAAGAAGTAATGTGAACAGTACTGTCTTCTTGCCGTTCCAGCACCACTTTAAAAAAAACCTTAAAAACTCCTTACAGGGTTCAGGCAAAGTCAAGGAGAGGAACCATTACAGTCCTCAAGCACGAGTTATAACTTCACAAGAACAGAGTGGCTTTGTGGGACACATCTGGGAGAGTAGTTAAGGTTCCAGCCCAAAACCTCTTTGCCTCTGGTGTGGAAGATTAGACTGGAGTAGCCAACATGCAGCAGACAGCAGAGGGACACAAATAAACAGTTAATTCAAGTCTGCCCTCTAGAAAGGATAGAACAGTCACCAATAATCCCACAATGGTCCTGTGTTTTAGACAAAGCTAGAGCACCATGCTTCTGTAACAGCTATTTAGCTATTCTAACAAAACACCCCGAAACCCGTATTCACTCGTGTTATAAACCCTTTAAAACACACAAAAAACATCCATAAATCATAACAATAAATACGGGCAGACTATACACGACAAGGAGCAAAATATTTGATATATATGAAACGAGATGGGTTCAGACAAAGATTAACGTATTTCAAGCATGGTGCTGGGGAACCAAAATAAAACAAAAGAAACTACTGGAATATGGGAATTTGTTCACGCTTGACTTCCAATAAATCGATTAATCGGACATGTTTTCCTCAAGAAAAAGTATTGAGTTTTCCTATGGTTTGTAAGTAAATACACAAAATGCCATTACTGAATAGGATGTTTTTTTTTTAAGTACCAAATCCAGTAGGCGACTAATACGTTCAAAAATTTTCTACAGATGATAGTTTTTTCTACAGTGATGATACCCCCCTCCCAAGTAACTTAACGCGCTTGGGTGGCATGCAACGTGTCGCCTCTTCTCCCTAGCTAGTGTACAATGCTAGCTCATTAGCTTAGCAACTTTGTATTACCTGGAGCGCAAGATTTACGCTAACATTTGATAACCATCGGTGAGCCACAAGTTCGTACATTTACGATGAAGGGTCATTAACAAGATCGATATTTAGCGTTACTCATTACTCAGGTAGGGCAAGCCATGTTCATGGGAACACGAAATTTCTAAACCACAAATTCCATTAAATGAGAGGATGAGCAAGTTTACTATTGTTCTCCTCCTGAAGCGACAAACGCGCGTTGCGTTCAGGACGAGGAGACAACCTTTTCCAAATGACTACCACAACTAACCAAGCTAGCTAGCGACGTAAACCCGCGCGTCTTTCAGACGTCAACTGGTTAATTGGCGCGTTTCTCGCCAACGATCAATTAATTACACAGACCATACGCAATTAAGTAACAAACGACACCCATAAAAACAATTAGCTAGCTAGCCTACCGCCAGAGAGAAGCTAATCTAAGTTTCATACTGAAAGACTCCAAAGACTTTTTAAACGAAAGAAACAACGTACCACGAATAGATTTCCAGTTTTCCTTTGAGGTTTGGGATTGAATTACTGTAAGGAATCACCACATTTTAGCCACGTTCAGACAAAAGCCCCACTCCTTAGCTATAACCCATTCGAGTTCTCTACGCTTCCATGTGATCCTTTTCCCCGCTCTGACTTGATTCTAAATAGCTACCGTCTGGACAAAGACTATCACGAAATTCCTTTTCCTCCTCCCCCTCTTTCTGAACACCCCACCCCCTCGGAGGCCCCCAAGTCTGAAACCCGATAGTATTCTACTGTTCTCACATCACTGTTTCCTTGCAAATTGTTACATTAGTTTTTTTACTCCGTTTAGCGTCGTTTCTGGCAAAATGCTGATGTAAAGGTCAACTCCAAGTAGATTTTTTTTGGGGAAAAAAAAAGTCAAACAGCATAAACGATTTTATTGATTCTAACTGAATGATTCAGGCAGTGATGAAGTGGAAGCTAATTAAACATTCACATTCACCTGATGAGTTAAATATAAATGTTTATACGTGGCCGTTCCTGACCCGCTGGATGCTCATGGCTAAGCACAGTGTGGCATTAACTTCCTCTCTTCCTGTTGTAGAAGGGCGTTCGGAAGTTATTGCTGTTTGAGAAGTTTCCTTTTAAGTTGCACTTGATCAAAGGATGAAGTTGCTGAGGCTTTCTCTCTCCATCCTTTATAATGCTTACTCACATCCTCTGCTAAGAGTTAAATGTGGGCAGTGTGTCATGACATGTAAAACATTTTGCTGATTTCATTACCTTTCATACAATGACCTCTATGTAGACTCTGAGGCATTTCCGAATGGTTTAATCAGGAAATACACAGTGGTTCTGTCTGAATTTGAATGACTTTGAATGATTTTAACAGCTTGGCTTCAAGCTATTCAAGAAAAGTAGACAAAGAAATGTAAGAAATGGACATATATTCATAATTTTAGTCAGGTTTACCTGGATTACCGACTGAATCTTCTTGAAGTCCTTATGAAATTGTGTTCATTTCAGTTCACCAGGAACATATTCATGTAATAGTTGTTGATAGAGGATTATCAGATTATGTCTAATAATGCTGTAAGAAACATTGTTTTAAATTATATATATATACACATATAACACTGTTACGATATAATTCATGTTCTCCAAACCTACTAATAGTTCTACTAGAGAATGAGACTATCTTTGTTTCTTTAATTTTCATGTTTCTCCCAACATTAGCCATAGCAAAATCCCACTTTCTCTCGTTGATCACAAAACAGCTCCCTTCCGTCTGGGAGGTTAAAGCCCTCTTGCTATTTATTCTGCATGGAATGTACTGATGCATTTAGCATATTTCAACTGCTGTTTGTGTAACCAGCTAAGCAGCACAGTGTCGCTGGACACTTCAGTTAAAATCATTTGTCCTACAGCAAGTTACCAAGCAGTTGTCCAAACTGCCTGGTGCAATGTAGCATGGAACTCTAGGATAGAGATTTCCCCTAACATTCTTCTGAATTTATTCAATTCATGGACTCAACTCTATATTCTAGATCAACAAAGATCTCTTACTTATACTGCAACATTTTCGATATTTTCATCTTTGGAATATACTGTATATTCATAGGTTGTATCCTTTGTAATATGTTTTCATTGTGCAACATTTTTAGTTCACACCACCTTTTGAATGAAGCAGCTGTTTTGGAGGAAAGGTGAGTGTCATGTGGACCAGCAAGCAGCATGTGACTTGACACTTGTAGAACATCCTGTACTGATGCTTCCAATGCTTCCTTGTTTTAGTAAGTTGGTCAATTGTTCATGAAAATGAATGGCTTGTCGTGGGGGCTTGTCATGCTGAAGTCGTGAAACAGTGTAAAAATATTTTTTTACATCATTTTCTCTACCAGCAGAGGTGGGGAGCAATCAGTAACACTTAGTAGCAACCTCTCAATTTCAAGTTCCTTCGTTTTAGTTTAAACCAAAGTTTATAACAAAGAGAAAAACAGCATCAAAACATCCCATGCAGATGCAAGCTGTTTAAAAGTGACATTACAGTTCTATAACTAACTTAGCAATTATGTGGGTTTTGACCTGATACTTTTATGGCTACTCTCAAGTTGTTTTTCCTATTTTTACTTCTCCTTGAGTCATTATTTGTCTGAGAGAATCATGCTTTGCGTACTCTGCTTGCTTCAGTCTGTGAGACACACTGCAAAAGCTGAGACTGCAAATTGTATAAATCTAGTGTTAAGTGTGTGTCATGCTAACTATTAACTAAAGCAGTAGGGGAGGAGATTTTCTGGAACAGCTACAAATCTGTTGACGCATACTTGACACAATCTCCATGCCAACCCTCGTACTAAATCTTTGTGTTAATTTTGCCTACATTCAGTATTTACCACATGCCACCAGTAATTTAATGAAAAGTCCAAGGCCGTGTTTGTTTGTTTGTTTGTTTTTTTTGCTAACACATTATTGTACAAGACAATTCCATTAAGTGGGGACACATGCAGTCAGATTACTGCACCTAAATGATGTGGCCTGTTTTGTGGTATTTTTATTGCTACCCGTGGTGGTTTTGACAAGAAAAAAGACTTTCATATTTGAAACATCTGCTGCATCACATCTGATACACTGTAGACACATCGCTGAAAAAAAAAAGATATTTTCCAAAGGACAGGATGTGTTTATTGATTGCATATGCTCCAAAACGAATTGTTCACACTGTCTATCAGCTACATTAATCAAACAATGTCACAAATATTCACATTTACACTTTAATTCATAATTCTAAATGGAAGTGGAATCAGGTGCCAACCACACACATTTTTACCATCTGTGTGGTTACAACTCACTGTTTTATACTAATCACTCACACTGTTTTATACTAATCACTCACTGTTTTATAAACAAATTAGTTTTTTCCTACAACATCCTTCATTGCTCAGGATAATTAGTAGAAAATTGTTGCAACACCAATCTGGTTTTAGGCAGTTACTTTTAACAAAACTATTTAATAATATATATATACTACAATTAACCTTGCTTTTTACAGGTGAATTGTTAACTGATTTTTTTTTATTTGGCTAAATTAATATGTACAAATGTATCACTTTCATTATATATGTTCATCTGTTGCTAAAATGGTTTGGTAAATCAAGAGTAGAAAATATTGTTCTGGTAATTATTTACTGAAGGTGTCATTTAAACAAAAGAATGCTCAAAATGTCATTTCAATTTTGAAATAGATAAATAGGTTCTGCAGTTAGTGAGTACCGATCTTACTGAGTTGTCTTTTTCCACTGCATATGTGGAGGTGTACGAGGGGCAAAGGGGTATGAAGCAGTGGGGGATGGGCAGTTTAGAGCTCTTCTGTTTGGTTGTTTTTCTAGGAGTAGACAGAGGAAAACGACCAGTGGTGAAGCTCATTACCAAAAGGGTCAGTAATAAATCTGTTATGCCACAGTCCTCACACTGCCCTTCCTCCTCTGAGCCCCTAAACATTGTTGAATTACAAGGTGAAAAGTGAATGGAACACAATAGAACCCCTTCAACCATACTGGGAACAGGGCGGGGGTTGCCTTGGAAACAGACAGATCTGCCGTCAGTCTAGCAGTTGAACAGATGGTTGGAGGTAGGGCACTTCAAAAGTTAAGTTAACTGGCAATCTCCCAAAGATAGCTATATATATTGTTCACCTCTGAATAACTTGTCAGTAATAGCAATGTTGGAGAAGGATTTCTTTCCTGGCACCCACAGAAAGGAGCAAATAGAAACAACAGGCATCAAATGTTGAGTTGAATTTGACCAAAAAAAAAAAAAAGGAAGTAGAAAGCGATAGCATCAAAATGTTAAGATGAAAAAAAAAAAAAAGTTTTACTGAAACATTATAGCCATAGTGCTTGGTGGATTTAAACACAAAGCAATGAACATTTCATTTTACAGTGAGGTAAATTTGCTCACATTGAGTATTTTAAAACATAAATATTTAACTGATCAACAGTGCATGTTCATTTATTACCAATTTCTTACCAAATACCACTAATTCCAGTCTGAGAAGCACAGCAACCATGTTAATAGTTTTAAACAACTGCTACATTCAGGACACAAATCTACACAATCCCACCACACAAGAGTAAGGGCACCCAGTGTAGCTAATTAGACTACATATCCCACATATCCCACATATAACACTCTGCAAGAGCAGAATCACAATTCAGTCGTTTTTAACGCATTTCATCTCATGAAATTGTCCCATAGTGACTAACTCCCACTAACATCCAGGATACAAAAACTCCAGAGGGAATACAGATTGTTCAGTACCCAAAGCCAGTCAAGCACTCAGCCCACTCTCACAGAATGTATGGCCACATTGCTTCTTGCCAAGTCAGAGTGCTTTGAAGAGGAGATGGTTATGTTGCAATGTACAAATTGGCAGGGATCCCAGTATGGGCCAAACTTTTTGCATTTTATACATTTATAAGAGGAGTTGTAAATTATTCTCCTTTAGCCATCAGTTTTGCTGCATATACTGTGTTTGTCCACAACACAGCATATGAGGTGACACATAAGACAAAGGACTATAATATCCATGGACGTACCCAAACGTTGTCCAACCTTACAAGCCCAGGAGGCAATGGAGGCCAGGAAGGCCACAAATTCTCCAGCATTTTACAACAGTCATCAAATTACTTAGTCAGTAGTTGACTACTTGCTTGTACTCCTACCTTCTTCCTGTTGAAAGAAAGAGGTGGAAACAGAAGTGAACTGTTGATATACCTCCCCCTCTACTTAAGCAGCTATATTCCTTACCATCTGGCTGGATAACTCACTGAAAAACCCAGTCCATGAGCTGAGGACTGACAGTTGAAGACTGAAGACAGGCCACTGACGTGAAGAAAGTGAATCAGAATCTCAGTCTGGAACTCCAAAGCTACTGTGGGGACCAAGAGCATGACTCAAGTACATTTCTCCCATGGGATGAAAACTCCCTCTGTTATATTTCACCAGGGTAACACCCTTCCTTTATACCCTCAGTTTTTATCCTAAGCCTTTCCAAAAGATTCTTTGCAGAGAGAAGTTCCTGGAAATGGATGATTGGTGATTGGTTTTGGCTCGGTGAGGAAATCCAGTACTCTACGTACATATCCATTTGGAAAGAACTGTCAAACTCCCAGCTATTTGGCATTCAAGCAAAGGCATGTGAAAAGACTTTAACCTAAAATTCTTCAGTCTAAGGACACATTTCTGCGTACTCCCCAGGAACCCACGATCCACAGTTATTCAGTGTAGTAACATACTGTCTCAGGTAATGAATGGAATTAATTAGTCTTTAATGATAACACTGGCAATTATGAATTGATATATTATTTCACTGAAATTACAATTCACAATAGTTCATGAGTGAAGAGAAAAGAGCCATGAATTTTGCTATCCGAAGAATTTGGCAGAAACCCACTGACCACTCAAGCAATTGCCACTTTTGCATGGTGGACTCTTCCAAATGTCAAACTAGCAAGCCTTCACCCCCTATCACATCGGTCGCTGTGGTACCACACTGCCCTAAGCTCCCAGTACCTGTAAGAGCTCACCCTCTCCTGTAAGAGCTCACCCTCTCCTGAGAGATCTCACCCATTTTCAGTAGAGAGCTGCAAGTAAGACAGTGATAGAGTCATTGTAGATCCAGATTTCACAGATACAGTGGAGGAGAGAAATCCCTACAGCTCTAACTAAAAAGATCTCAGTGATCTAATCAGAGACCTTGGTCTCAGCAAGTCCAATGCTGAACTTCTGACTTCTAGGCTCAGGCTGTGGAACGTTACATCATAAATCTCAAAAGCTATTCACTTCTAAACCGCCGTTGGTCATATTTGTAAGTTTGCAATGCACAGTGTGAATAAGGACTCACAAATTTGTTTGCTCTCTGAAAATGACTGCCTTAGTGCCAAAAAGAGATTTTAAGACATCTAGATGTATCACACTAGGGCTATGTGTTTATGTGTATGTATCAGTCTAGGGCTATATGTTTATGTGAAACCTTTAGTCATTCACTAAGTGTGTAAATCAGGTCTAAGATGGCACAGACTAGAGTGCAACTGTACTAGAGAGCAACACCACCCTTTTCTACCAGCACAGGCTTTATTAGCACTCAAACCCTAACCCCTCGTAAAACAAAGGCTTGCATAAAACATCAACACAAGAGCCAGGGTACTGAACTACTGATCCAGCTTAGTTAAATATAAGAACGCAATACGGATGAATGTGAACTGTGGTTTATGAACCAGTAAAGTAAGTAAAACCATTTAATTGTACATTCATGTTTATGACATAACAGAAAAAAAGATATTTGCACATCATAGGCAAAAGGAAAAAAAACCTGTGCTGTTTAATACAACTTTAAGACCAGTGAAATAATATGTATTTTATCAAGCTTATTATATTTATATATAATCACATTTCATGTATTCACAAATGTAGAAGGTTCAGGATTAGATCTGATCCATGAGTCAGAGAAATGAAAGAGACTTTCACCAGTGAGATGGATGGATTGACTAATGTGTCTCACCTGCAGGTATTCTCCTTTTGTTTAGTGTAGTCTCAGTTTGTCAGTGTACTGTCCACTCTTTTTCAGTCTCCTCCTTTTATACCTACATTTTGGCATCTATTCAGATTTTTTTATTCTGTGACTTACAATGTCAAAACCTTCTACTCCTGTAATGAGACTGATTAATGATATTAATGATATTGATTAATATTGATTATACTGATTAATGATATTGTTGTCCTCACAAGTCATTATTTCATTATTTTGCCGCAGGTGTGTAGAACCTCTTACCATGGAGGTGAGAGCCCCTTTACTCCAGGCACGTCCCAGCTAGAATTACCTGGCAAATTTTTTTCATCCTAATTAATTTTAATAAAGACATATTTTACTGATGTACCATTTATCAAAATGATCTTGAAGACAAAAAACTATTTACTGGGCTTAAAAAATGCAGGTTAGAGCACATATGTTTTGATGTTGTTTTTGTTGTTTTGTCAAGAAGAGAATTGATGTACAACAGAAGAAAGAAAAAAAAAACATTAAAACAATACATGTTAACACATGAACTTTGACTTAGTCTGGCAAAATCCAATCCAATCCAATTTTAAATGGTAAAAATAGATCAAATTTTAACATCAAACTATCCTTTAAGTTAATATGTGTAATATGCTTTATTATTTTGCTCACATTGTAATGTAAGTTCACTATAAATTCTAAAGAAGTTAGCATACTTGTTTAAAATGATTGGCAAATAAAAATCCACTGTTTTCATTTATTAAAGGTTAATATATAATAATATAATGAACTACTATGTGAAACGAACACATTTAGTATATACACAATATACAGACCAAACACTAATCAAAATCAGCCTGGATCTAACGGTCTGAACAGTATCTTAAATATGACAAGATATTATCACCAGTTTAATACAAACTATTTGAAGTGATTTCATTTCCCCTTATTTACAACATGTGCTTTCACCAAGGAAAACAAAATAGTCAGCACTATCACTACCCCAGATAAGCATGAACCTTTCTAAAACATGGTATTGTGAACCCACAATAATATCACATTATCTTACGTGCAATGTAATATGACTGTGTAGTGGTTCTTTTAAGACCTCGGACTTGCAAATTGTTTGACATATGTGCTTGATCTCTTTATGTTATATTAATTTTTTTCATTTACAAAGACTTAATGGTATATTTGTTTTCTGGTATATCCTAATTTTGTAGCATCCCAGACCCAAAGCTCACACCTGTCACGTCTCAGCGGACGCCCAGCATGCAGGCCACGCCCACCGCGCATCGCCTGCCTCCGTCCCAATCACCAGAATATTAACATCACCTGGTGCTCGTCTCCC
>JAOYMR010000006.1:20086700-20117133 GCA_025802075.1 Tenebrosternarchus preto | reverse complement strand
TATCTGGCAACCCTGCTTAATAAAACCCTGTTTAAGCATGTTCCCTGCAGCGTCTGCCTCTGCTCCCTCCGCCCCGCTGTCACAACACCACGCTATTCATGTCTGCGATGAGATCTGGTTCAGGCTTCTATCAGCATAGCTTAAGAGTGGCCTCCCATAGACCTCTGGCCTTTATTAAACAGCTTAACCTGAGGGAGAGGAGCAGTAAAAAATCTAAAAAAAACCAAACAAGAAAATAAATAAATAAATAGACCAAACAGCAAAAAATGTTTTTATCTCAAAGATATTCTGATATAAAAGAAAACAATCCTTATATACAGTTTGCTCAAAGAAACTAATCAGATAATGACATTGTCTATGTATCTGCAGAAAAGTTGATGACTTCCATCTGGTGAGTGCAATGTTACACAGGCAGTTCAAGGGGCTCAAGAGACAGAGTTTAAGGGAAAATATTAGTCTATGAAAAAACATTTTTGAGTAGTATAGAGAGGATTTTTTTCTAATCCAATTTTGTCAAAATTTCCTAAAAAGGTTCATAACACACTATATGGACAAAAGTGTTGGGATACACCTCTTAGTCATTTAATTCAGGTGTTTTGGATTCAGTCCCTTTACCACAGGTGTATAAGCTCAAATATCTAGCAATGCAGTCAGCCTTTACAAACATTTGTGAACGTTTTGTTCTAAAATGTTCTAAATGTTCTCACTGAATTCAAGAATGGTAATAGGATATTACTGTTGAAAGGCAGTTAATGAAATTTCTTCCTTCCTAAATATTCCATGATCAACTGCGGGTGATATTATTTAAAAGTGGTATTGTTTAGGGACCACATCAACTCAGCCATGAAGTGCCAGGACCATGTAAAGTTACAGACTGGGGTCACTGATTGCTGAGGTGCGAGGATGTAAAAGCCATGAAATAACAGCAAAAAAAGTAATCAAATAATCGACTAAATAACAGCAGAGTTTCAAACCTCCTCTGGCATTAATATCAACACAAAATCAGTGCCCTGAGACCTTCATGGCATGGGTTTCCATGGCCAAGCAGCTGCATATAAGCCTTACATTACCAAGCACAATGCCAAGCATTGGATGGAGTGGTGTAACATGTTGGCACTGGGCTGCAAACATAATCTGTGGAGTGACAAATCACACTTCTCTATCTGGCAATGTGATGGACAACTCTGGGTTTGGTGAATGTTACCTGCCGGATTGCAATGTGCCAACTTTGATGGAGGAAGGATTCTGCTATGGGGTTGTTTTTCAGGAGTTGACCTATTTTATTTCTAAGCATCTCAATGCATCTATGAAGAATGTGTGAAACCATTATAATTAACATAACATAACATAACATAACATAACATAACATAACATAACATAACATAAAATAGCTTATAATGCAACATTGCCCATATACACTACTGCAGTTTATTACTATGCTAAGTACCTAAGTATCCTTACTGTGAATTTTGTGAAGCACAGTACTTGTCAAGCACAAGAAACTCAGAGAATACTGCTTGACCAGCCTATCATACATTAAGGAGAAGCACATAACAGATTTTAGAGTTTACCCCTCATTGTTTAGTGAACCCACATGATTGAGCAGACTGCAAGCCCCTTCAAATCATTAAGGGTAAGCTGTATGTATCTTCCCTTCCAAACTACCAAACTGACTTACACAACAGACTGTAGCAAATCCTCAGCTGTGATCCCCAAGTGTCCTGTCACCCATTAAACCCAAGTGTACTGTCACCCACTAAACCCAAGTGTCCTGTCACCCACTAAACCCAAGTGTCCTGTCACCCATTAAACCCAAGTGTACTACCATCCACTAAACCCAAGTGTACTATCACCCACTAAACCCAAGTGTACTATCATCCACTAAACCCAAGTGTACTATCATCCACTAAACCCAAGTGTACTACCATCCACTAAACCAAAGTGTACTACCATCCACTAAACCCAAGTGTCCTGTCACCCACTAACTCCAAGCATGTTGTAGACTTACACCCCCTAACCTTTGTACCAGCCACACACAATTCCTCTGTTTTGCTGTTGGCATGGTGAAGGTCTGAGCCCTAGAATGTTGACAGCTTAAAGAGTTCTAAGGATCCAAGTTTGTAAATCACATGTCAATCAAATGAACTCTGTTAGTGTGAGGCAGGCACTGTATGACAGTTTAAAGTACTAACTGTAACCAGGAAAATAAATTAGTATTGTTGATAACATTACACTTGTAAATCACTTCCCAAACCCTTAAATGATTTATTGGTAAATCTCAGTTTGGATAAGTCCCACAGCATAAAGAAACAGTGTGCTCGCAATTATGGGCATCTGACCTTCGTTCCCAGTGGGCTCTTTCCTAAGGAACCAACTATTGTTAGTGTCAAATGCCAAAGTGTAAAGTTTAGTGCCTACACAGACGTGACCATATTCTTTGTTTTCAGTGCATTGTCTCTAATAAGAGCTTCTCACAAGCCACACCAATAATTTCATTGCATAGTTATGTAACCAAGGTATGACTAACTGGCTGTTCGTCACCGAGACTAATAATTTTATGAGCCCCTTAATGGGGAAATTGTGTTTACACAACTTTTTCCGGAGATAGTCAACATGGCGAAGAACTTCTAGTTTAATCTGAAAATGAGCACATACTAAGGTGGGGTGTATCCAGAACTTTTCCACATAACACACCCTTCTAGTATGAGAAGTGTCAGAAATAAACCAAAGTAAAACACAAACAAACAAAAACAAAACAAAACATGTTGCTACCCAAAATCATTCAGCAAGAAAAATGCCATAAACTATTTTATTGTTAAGATATGTTGAGCAACACCCTGTTTATTACATCTAGGGTTATTTTGCTTTTTTTTATACAGAGAACTAAAAGTAGGCCAGCTGTCCTGACTTAAATGTTCATCATTGATTAATGAAGTTATTGTTAATTACTAATTGAGCTAGGTGGTTTGTCATGCCTAATATATTCCTACCTGAAAAATGCTTGTCATATATAATCTTACTTCAAAGGAAGTGACAAATACAAAGATTTTTTTCCCAGCCTTTACACTAAAGCCATTCATGTTACCCTCACATACTCCTCTCTCAAAAACGCACAAAAAAAGCTTCTGTTTGTGCTGGCACTAGCTCATACAAAGTCAGACATTTTTTCCTCAATCCTTTACCACGAATTTTAAATGCAAGGAAGTACACTGACCCATGTTAGCCTCAGTTCTCCATCCCATGTACTTTTGGAGCTCTGCTTCAATGTTCCAAAGCAGTCTGATCTCCTGCACCTCAGGTGCCCTGCCCAGAAGCCTGGAGCACCTTGCCAGACCACCATCTAAAGGAGGCTGAGGAAGATCGTATGGCAGACAGTTCCTGCTCCACCCAGAATGTGGGATAGACAGTAATGTGATCGCCTTAAAGCAGTTCTGCATGTTTGCTTTGGTTGATGACCTCTACATGTTACAGAGCTTCTGTTTTGTCACTTGGGATCAGGCCTATTAAGGGTGGGTAATGCTACTGTTAATCTTTGCAAATGTCACAAGTAATATGGGAGAAAAAGCAAATGAAAACAAGGAAAAAAAAACCCTGCTATGTAAATATTTCAGTCTAATGTTTACCAAGGCTTCAGGTCAAGCTCCTTGATTACGAAGAGGCTCAGGCACTTGACTAAATGCCTGACTCATATACTTCCAGTATCACAAGAAGTCCTTGTAAATTCTAAATTTATAAGAAAGGCTAACTTATAATGGTGTAAATTTAGAAACAAGGTTATTTTTTTCATAACTAGAATTTTATTTAGAAGATGCTGGAATAAGTTAAAGACCCTTAGAGACAAGTGTTGAAAACTGAAGTGCACCATGTTTCTTGTCCTTTTTTACTTCAGGTATGTTGAAGAGTTTGTTGTTTATTTTTGCAAGGACAGTAGGCATTTAATAGTGTGTGAACTATTAAACAAATCTTGTCTGTCACTTTAAATGTTTATCAACTAACATTTTAACTTAGAACAGCCAAACCAAACTCATAAGCTTCTTTTAGATCCATCATCCCACAAGTAATAGCCATTAATTCATGGACTGTCTAAAGGATATGCTGGGAGTTTAGCTCACCACTGGCCAATCAGTGCAGAGTTCAGCCAGATGTAAGCATGGTATGGATGGAATAAGCGATGAAAGGCAAACAATCACACAAATAACTCTGAGTGGTGTTGACTGCCTAGAAAACAATCAAAAGCTGCACTTACATGAGTACTTTGAGCAACTTTGATGTTGAAAGTCCTGGAAGAAGACAGCAGAAGATGGGAGTGAGTCTTCAGCAAGGATAAAGGGCAGGGATTTTGGTCTGCGGCTAGACTTTCACGTGGTAACGGATGTGCTGTGGGCTGCTGGATGCAATGACAGCTTGGTGCACCCAGCGTTTCTGCTAAATGCTGCTTCCCAGAAAGTTATCCAGTTATTTAAAGACAGCATGGAAACACCCCTTAGAAAGATCTCCAATTTACAGACTTACTTCACAGACACTCCGTTTGACTGAGTTAGAATCTCGGAGTTGGACTTGGTAGAGTTTTGAAGACAAAAAAAATAATAGCAGAAGTTTTCAACTAAACCATTACACCTGCTAAAATGTAGAATATTAAAATATAGAGAACTACACTACTGTAAAAAAGTGATATAATGCTGCTGGAATTTAATTACAGGTGAGAAGGTAGTGACCTTAAAAAACAAACATCCACAAAGGTAACCAGCAATGGTTTCTTTGGTTTCTTTTTTTGAATGAGAAGGGACGGTACACTACAGGTCTCCTGTTTCATGGAATGACAAAAAGAGGGGCAAAAGTTCAAAGACTGACTGTATTATTGTTCAGAGACAGTGAATGAGGTTGTATCAGGATCAGAATACCCTGAAGAGACCATTAAAAAAAAAAAAAAAAACTGAGGCAGTAAAAACACAGTAATATCTTTTCTTACCAGATATATTTAATTGCAATATCTTTTCTTTCCATTTGTGCTCAAGGCCTGTGAAACTTAAATCCTTAAACCACACGAAAAACACCCTTTTTAGTCTGACTTTCTTTCACTACACTCTAAAGACTCTACAGTCAGGCACGCTTCAATACCATAGGTTCTGTCAAAAATATTGTGTGGTTTTACGTACCGGAAATAACACATGTACATTTTGATCATTTACATACAAAGAACTGCCAGCTTATATATTAGTGTCCAGTGTGTTCCTCCATGTTTTTATCCCAGGCAAGCTTCACCCTGGCTAATGTGCAAAGGTCCAGAGGGAACGGTGAGCAACAAACCCTCCTTTAAAGAAAAAAAAAATGCAGTTTTTTTTTTTTTTTTAATCTATAACACTGTGACAGCAGGTTGCGGACTGAAACCTGCAGGCAGTATGAACATGCTGGTAAGATGCATTTTCTTTTAACTACTCATTATGGATCTGGACCATATGATACTGATAAAATGAAATGATATTGACACACAAAGTAAAAGTCAAATGTATTTATATAGTGTTTTTTTTTTTTTTTTTTTTTACAACATTTATTGTCAAAGGACAGCTTTACAAATGTTTGGGTTCAGATCACTAATGAGTGAGGCAGTGGTAATATTCTTAATCTTTTCCATCCAAAGTATCTTAAATTATTATTTTATGGTTTTGTAACACTGTTTTTTTTAAAGATCTACATTCTTTGTTGTTTTGGATAAAATTGTCAGTGCTGATTTATACCACATACTTATACTACTATAAGGCTTTAAGTCTCTTTCTCTCTGGGTCTCATCCTAGATGTTTTATGTGATGTTATGTGCAGGTAAGAAAGATGAAGATTACTTATTTAATGAAATCAAATATCACTGTAATACATTTGCATTTTGCAGCTTATGTTTTGTCTTGCAGCAGCTGTGCTAGACATCTGTCAAAAGAGTAAGTTTGGATCCAAACTGGTCCAAACTGGTCCAAACTGGCCAGATGGCCTAAAATGACTTGGGCTGCATGTAGACATGCAATCAAAGGTTCGTTTTGGATGCCCATGTCCCTGGGCCTCAAAGAAGCCAATAATTAATGGCAGCTTGCTATTTTTTTCCCAGTCTTTGCTGGTCTTTCTTTTAGACATTTTAACACATCAGCTTGTGTTTCTTGATTGCCTAGGAAGATTCGTGCATTTCCTTTATTGTGTTCAAGTGGTCATTTGGTTATTTCTGAGTGTGTTGGGATGTGCCTTCCACTTACATCCCACTGTGTTCAGAAATAAAAGACCAAAAGCATGTTCTCCATGTTCCCAATTGTTCTCCATGTTCTCACACAAGATCATTTATTTTTACTTCATTCTAAACTGCATGTCAGGTGATTAAGATGCAATTTATGGTATTTGAGATTTTTCTCAGTATGGCACACCCTATTTAAATACGCAAAATAAAACTTTTCTTCTTGATTTAAACCACAGTGATTGAGGCTCTGGGAAACTTAAGATTCTTCTACTTTGTGGAATAGGGAAGACATGAGGAGGGGAGCCATATGTGTATGGCAGAATGAAAGTAAGAATTACGAATATACAGAGAATGCAAGTTAGGAAGGAAGAGCTTCAGGTGAAGCTTTTCTCCAAAATAGTTTTTAACTTAAACTGTCTCCCAGTTATTTGTCATTTAATATTGTAATTCTCCCTGTAAACCTCCTCAAAGCTCTAAACATGTACTCTCATGCTGATCTTAGTATGGCAATGTTTCTGAAAAATGTACGAGTGGATGAAATGTTTTTCAGCTACATGCAGGGGCACTATTCTTAGGCATGCTGGGTGGAATATAAATGGGAAAGTTTGACATTTACACTGAATATTGGTAAGCTCATGCCTTTAAAACAATTAGCCGTGCTAATTGTCAATCGCTTAAACAAACGCATCCTGGATTTTGCCACATCTCCGTTGTATATAACCTTGTTCTTTAAGAGTCTAGACACCAACATGAGACCAATACATGTCAAAACAAGTTTTGAACACTTCCTTATCAGATAAGAATGAAAAACATAGTTATGTGGTCTACAATGTCTTTTGTTCTTGCATGATAAAGAATGTCCAGTTTCATAGCAACCATATCCAACTACTGCGATATGGTATCATAACTATGAATTTCAAGGACATTCCATGGCCCATTATAAATGTTGGTGTTTGCATCGCACACAAGCCATATTGTTTTCTAAAGAACATATTTAAATGTTTTGTCTAAAACTGCAATATTAAATCATATGGTAAATGCACCTTTAAGGGAAAAATGCACTATGCATCTAAACTTGTTGAGCAAAATTCAGATGAATGGAAAACATGGTTATCACTCCTCCAGGCTTCATTTCTCATGTCAGGCCTATTTGACAAAGCAGAATATGTGATCCTCAAGGAGAACTTGGCTGCTGTCAACAGCCATGGGAAGATAAAGAGGTTCCTGCCAGCTATTGTCAATACCATTCCACCATTATGAAAACTGATCTGTGCTGTGACTTCAAGAATGGGAGCATAATAATAAAATGTGATTCCCTTAAGAGCCTCCCAGAGGGATCCTATGGGGGTGATATTACTCTAACCAGGTGTGAATAGACTCAGGCACGCTTTCTCAGGTGGAAACTGAGCCGGACTAGAACACAGGAAGTCAGAGTGTGTGAGAGTGAGACAGTAAAATGATTTCATGGATTTTATTTCAGGGTACACCAAGCACATAAATTATACTGCTGGCAAAAAGTGGGCAGCCTCAACTATCCCAGAATCTAAAACAATGCATTCCTCTTATTCAACCATATAAAAGAGCAAATTCAAAATAAAAAGACTGGGTGTTCTTGCTGAAGTACAAGGCTAGATCTGATCTGCAAAAAAATCTCAGAATTTCAGTCTACACGGAACATATGGTAGATTCTCAAGGTTTCAGGTTCTTCCCTTATTTGTTTGTTTGTTTATGGTTAAATCTTAATAATGACCATGGAGCCTGCTGTCCTCCTGCCAGGCACTATCATTTGAAATGTCTGGATGGAGCTGAGCAATTGCGAAGACAGTGATCTTTATGTACTGAACAGTTTTTCATTAGACAAAAGGGAAAAGAGGAATATCACTGAGGACACTGGAAGACTAACCATGTATGATGTGGGCAGAGGTTTAAACATATCTAACGGCTCAGCCCTTCTGCTTGCTGAACGTTCATCTCCATTAGTGTTTCAAGAGCAGGAGTGTAACATGAGAGCAGTGGCTTTCACCAGCAGGTCTCTAACTTCTATCAAACTCAGCATCTAAACCAATTGACCCCAAAAAGTCCATTTAATTTTTGAGTGTCATCTTGTCACCCATGCGACCCACAGCATGGGGACCCAGTATAAGGGTACTTGAGCACCCGTAAAAACAGCTAGACAGGACTATGAGTTGCAGAGAGAGCTAGAGTACCCTGCCAGTGGTCTGTTGCTCCAGTTATAAGTTCATACGAGCATTGGTAAAGCAAGCTGAACAACACAGATTCTGTAGAAAGGTATGAGCAGAAGAGTCTGTGGTACCAAAAAACTTTTACATGAGTTTAGGGAAAAAGCTTCCTCCAGGTCCTCTGTGGATAAATTAACAGAATTAATGGTGATGATCTTTCCAAAATCTTCCTACATTTACCCAGGCTGCTCAGGACCTGCAAGTTTCTGTGGTGCCTGGAGCATCAAAAGAGGAGCTCAATAAGCATGGAGTACCTGCACACATCTGTTCTTATCAGAGGAGAAAGTCTGAATGCGCATTAATTTAGCAGTTGTGTACTCTAGATGGTGTGCAAAAGGCTTATAATACCCCATATCGTCCTCAGGGAAATGTGGCAAGATTCAACAGGACAAAGGCAAACTTCCTAATACCCCTTGTACCTGCCAAGATGCTATCTAGCCCATATTATCTTCATTATTTTCTCTTACAACCCCACACTACTGCTAAGTCACTAATTTTTCATATTTGCTGAAGAGCGTTGGTCTCTGTTGACTCTCTGCTTGACATCTGTACAGAGTGTTAATGACTAGAAACAAGATCATCAGGAATGCATTGTTTTTGATGGGGTTATACAATGGCCCCAAGTAACATCATGTCTATGCAAAGAATAAGAAGATAGAAGGTGACAAGTCTGCCACCCAAAGACCAATCACTTGGTCTACCTTAGAGACCAGTGTGTTCCAAGACCAGCTATCCACCCTGTATAAAGTGACAATAGCACAATCAGAAGATGAATCTGTATATTCAATGACGCCACTTCAGGTCTAGTGAGGTGTACACATCATACCCTGCTGGAACAGGATCTTAGGAACCCGTTTCTATGAATGTTATTTCTCATTATCCACATTCTTTCCCTGGCAGTTGGTAGCAAAGGTTAAAAGGCTCTGACCTCTCAGCTGCTGGATCCATTGTTGACTTATCGATCGTTTAGACTGTGACTGTGTGTACATAACACCTGGCCAAGTACCGATACTAAATAATCACAATTATTGGAGTACATAACATAAAAGTTATGAAAGAACTTTCGTCATTGAAGAAAATCCAAAGCCTCCAACAAAGGATCTTGGAAAAATCTGAGGATAAATGAAAGCTGATATGAATACAGATGACTTATGATGGCAATGCAGGAGTTATAATGATAACTGCATTCTCCTGGTGCAAAGTTTAATCTGTTGTGATGGAGGAGAACCATCACCACCCAGATTTGTTCCAGCGCTCTGCAGCTGTGGGCCTGACACTAGCAGCAAAATAAGAACAGCTGTGAATGACACTGGTTTTCTGCTTAAGAGAACAACACCCGGACAGCATGTACACAGCCATATCACATTGCTGCCGTAGTTCACCACAGTACAAGCATTTTCTTCTATTAAGAAAGACAAAATGTTTTGGGCTATTGGACAATAGAGGAAAACACAATAAAACATTTTGTCTTGGTTGTAAAATCTTTAGAGCAGTCAGAGGACGTCTGTAGTGTGTGCACACCGACAAAGTGTTTGTTATGGTCAGGTCATCTCTGTATTTCTTCTCATTGGCAAATATCATAACAACTGTACTGCAAGCAGCAATGCCTGTAAACACAGATGATAATGTGCATTCAAGTTTGTTTAGGATAAAATGCTGAGAGACTGTCTGAAGGAAGCCTATGTAATGGAAAAAGGTTTAGCTTTTGTACAAACTAGGTTCTTGAGCCCTGTAGTCATCACTCAGAAAGCATTATGCACTCATTTACCAAAGCGTTGGTTAGACACTGAAATTCTTCTCTTTGGAAGATTGACATGGGATATTTTTGGATTAATTTAATGGCATAATAATCCAGCAACTGGCAACCCCTGTTCTCTTAAAATAGTTTATTCAGTGGAGTTTGGTTTGGCTTGAATTTTGGAGGATCGAGTTTTTATTAACCTATGTAGAATTTACATTTTGAATCTTCACTGCCTACATAGATAAGTAAAAAAAGTTTTTATTAAGGCTGCTTTGGCCCAATGCACTGTATTAAAGCAATGGGGACCCAACCGAGAGTATGTGTCTGAGGAGCAGGATGGAATGAGCCTTGGAAGGAAGGAGATTGTTTTTGGATACATTTGGACAGTGTGTTTGTAAATCTGTCCAAGGATTTCTGGTAATGACAACGTTTAGTCTCAGATTCCAAAACCAGCCCGAGCTTTGCGTGCTGGTCCAAGATGCAGTCATCCTGTCCAACCACTTTTCAATCTTAAATGAATTAAAATTGGCATTCATTCGTAAGAGGAGGAAAAACAGATACTGACTTCTGAAATTATTCCAAACATATTAGACTGGTAGTATCAATAATGTTTGCTGGTAGTGCATGGTAGGTGAGCTCACTCCATGTATGAATGTGCTACAAGTTCAGTGCTGACAGACCGAAGGATAAATTTCCTTTAGACTTTGACTGACAGGGGCTAAGACTTATACATCTGTAACAACAATATCCCATAATGACTTCTGTACCCAGCATATCACAGTAGCTGTGATAGTACCTGAGCTGTATTCTTCAATTACCTTACAATGAGATAAACAAACAAACAAACAAAAACATGACATTGTTGTATGTGCAATAAGTTGTGAAGTGCATACATTTGAGCAACGTGTACACATGAGCATTTCCATTTTAATTAGGGATACTGTATGAGTCATCTCTCAGTGGGTTTGTACCACAGGGCAGGACTGAATGGAGAGTTACTATGCAATATGTAAAGTAGTTATTTAGAAAAAAGATGTAGGGATTTATGCTTGTGCAGGTTTTCATAGCAGTATTTTAACTATCCTCACCAGTGTTCAGTTGTGCTGTGGATATTGGTAGTATCATTATAATAGTAATTTATCTTTTAGTTAAAATTAGATCCTTAAAGGTCACCCAAGAGTGTTTTGTTTGTTCCAGATTCTTGGAGGTTAAATCCAAGGTTTTGTTATTGTAAGCTCTTTAGATTTGTAAAGACTGTCTGGGTGGATCTATATGACGAACACCAACTCTCAAAATTTACTACCTTGGTGTCCATAATATTCCAGTAAAAAATATTCCACATATCAGAAGATGATATAGCTGATATGAAAAGATTCTGATTTCACAGGGTTACAAAGTGCACCGTCTTGAGTTGTGACTGAATGGTGACAACTCCACAGAAGAGAGAGATTTAAGAGAGATATTTAAGAGGTAGTACTAGAATTTGGCTCTGTTGGACCTTAACAGCACAAAGAGCAAGTGAAGCACCCAGTGACGCACATGGCGATGAACCACCACTTACTGCTAAACATCTGCAATACAGAAATTTGGAATTAATTGTTTTGCTGAGAACTTGGCAAAAAGGCTTGATTTCCACATGAGAGCTTGCCTGGATGAATAGGACTACAATAAAATCACCATCCTTGTTTGTGGGTAGGTAGTGCATTCAAACATGTCGTTTATTTTCTAGAGACTCAAAGAACCATACGTCCTTTTTGCACATTGTCTCTTAACCAGTAAACAAAAGGAAAAAGAAGTGTGACAGAGCCAAAGCAGTAAACACTCCATTAAAAGGCCTTCTTGGTTTGTTTAATGAATAAATCTTTAGACGCCAGCAAACTCAACGTCACTACAACAAAGCCACTGTTGATTAGTATATAACTGAGCACTGTTTGCAATATCCATCAGCTGAGTGTGGTGGCAGGGCTGTTGTTTTTTAAGAGTGTGTCCACGATCTTATCTCAACCGAGCAGGTCACTTAACAAACAACAAACGGACCTATGGGGTCATCGCGGAGGGTTAATGCTACAGAGGAACCCGAGCAGGACATCCACATGCAATGAACAAAGAGTGATAAAACACACTGGTTTGCCTTGAATGACAACTAATGCTGACCATGTTTTATTGACACTTTACGAAGATTTATGATCTGTTTGAGGCTCTTGGAGGTTATAAATAAGTAGTATATTAAGGTTTTTTCAAGGTGTCATGAAGATAAGTTTTGTGCTGGAATGAAGTGCTGAAATGAACTTTTCTTATTTAAGAACATGTATTTATTGGACAAAAAATACACTCACTCTCTGTATAAAAAATACACCCCTTAATTCATCCAACTCCTATTCAAAAACCAGTATGATTGGCATCCTGACTGATCTATAAGAAATCCCTAAAAAAAAGTCCTAAAAATATGCAGCTTTTTTAAACTTACATATTATTTCTTGCAGGCTCCTTTGCTGATGTTCAAACATACCCAAAAGCACTTCAGTGATCTGCCAGAGTGCGTTGGAAAGGCCACATGTTATGAACACAACATGTTTTTCATCTGATTTCTGATTATGTAAGGAGACCTCAGTGTGCTGCCACTGAGCAAACCTTCATGATAAACTCACCTTGCATTATGTGTAAAGGTTACTACATGGTTCCTTTTAAATGTTTTTAGAAGTGTTTACATGTAAGTATTATTTTTTTCCTAAAAACAAGCTAACTTCTAATTAGATAGTTGAACTGGTGTGTTTCGTAAGCTAGCTAATTATTCAACTTTAAATATTTTCTGTGAAGTCTATATAAATATGTAAAGATACTGAAACCTTCTCCTGCTGTTCTGACTGTGTCAGAGTGTATCTGAAAACAAGTAACTCATCAAGGGTCGACAAAAGAACACTATAAACCAATTCATTTCCTGTCACTGATTTCTGACGTCCTTTGAAAAACCTACCAGTCGTTGTAAATTACAAGAAAAGAGAGAGAGAAAAGACAGGCAGAGAAAGAGAGAAGAGAGAGAGAGAATGTATTTCGAAAGCCTGGCTCTCTTACCCTTCCCCCCCAGACAAGAGGAAGTGAATTCAAGATGACACATTTGTTCCAGGTTGAGAAGCAGGCAGAGGTAAAGACCAGACCAAAAGTGCCCCAAACCTGTCCAGGCAACTGACTCCCATCAACAGTCTTTAATTTGGATGGTCTTTATCAAGCTTGGGAAATTGTTATAGTAATATATAAGCAATATTATGTAATGATCAAAGAAAATACTAACATCAAAACAAACAAACAAAAAACCCTAAAACTGCCATTTATTGAAATGGTGTTTTTTAATAATGAAGTGTGAATAGTAACTAAAGGAAATGCGGTAACCTAGTATAAAGGTTTCTGTACTTTTTCTTGTTCTTTTTAGTGACTAGCCACAAAAATGTTATTTCAAATAACCAGCTAATTCTTTTGCAAATAATACACCCTGTTACCATGACTGCATCAACACCTAACAAGTTTCTCAAGCTATCTGGAGGGAGGATTTGGCATGTAAACAGTCATGACTCACATAAATTACAGGGATGAAAAATGTCAGACTGTCATTCTTAGGTTCTCTTTATTGAAGGCACATCTGACAAAAATGGTTTGACCTCATGAACTTGCTTTAATTGTTGATGCATCTTTGCATGGCTAACAGTCCAGTCATCTGTACATACCAACAGCGTGGCATAGAAAAGGCCTAACCAGGACCAATGCTGCCCTCTAGTGGGGGCAAAAAAAAATACCCTGAACAAAGTTAGTGAAGGGGAAAGTATGCAAACTAGCAGCTTTCTTGTGCTAGTTCATGCTTCTATCACATACTCAGTTATGTTTATCATGCTATTAAAAAACAAACAACCCACTGTGAAATAAACCATAGGAAGCTACAAATGCTTCCGAAGACACAAACAGAGTTTGCTCAGAGCCCTCTGAGGGAAGAACAGCCCTGCTGTGTGCAGAATGGCATCAGATAACACGAACTGACACAGTTCAGGTCCACACAGAAAAAGAACAAAGATTCCTCAGATGCAGTGTGCACTTCCTGTACTTCCTATCATTGCCCAAGTTCTAACGAACATCTCCTCATCTCTTTCCTTTGGCAGCTGACCCATCTTGGGCAAATAGTGAAACAGGGCAGGACATTCCTCAATTCCGCACAAGTACGTCAGTCACAAGTTCGAGGCTGGATAAATGCACAGGCTGTTGCTAGGCAGCCCACTGTAACCATCAACGCTGACCTTTTGAGTTTTGCGGGTGTAGATAAAGCCATCACTCAGATAGGTATGTGCCCTTTCTTATTTCAAATGCGCTTTTCAGTCGACAGTGAAACAGTGGTCCCTTCTCGTGTTTAACTGCTATGACAACAACAGCAGGGTGTTGTTCACAGCAGGCTGCTTCCAGCATTACAGAAGCATTTGCCATCAAAGGAATCCGTGGTGACGTCAGTGATGTGATCCAGACGCCAGGCAGGAGACTTTCAAAGACATAATAAGGAATGACATGATAAGGAGTGGCAAGATAAGGAAGCGGCCTCAGTGTTGCAGGTCTGGGCCTAGCAGTGAAACAATGTCCAATCCACCACTGAGTTCAAAACCGCACGTCACCACTCAGTTTTTCCAATACCAGCTTTCCCAATCCAGTTTCCGTCATAGAAAAAGTGAGACTGTATCCATCCAAAATACATTGAAACCAAGTTAGTTCCACTAATAATACTAAAAGTAGAATAAGGGCTAATATGTGCATTTTATGCAGAGCTTCTTACGGCACTTCTTTCTGGGGAATACTTTACTAATGCTTTCTGAACCAATGAGACCAAATCCCTGCTCATTATGTTATCTGAGATAACGTATTGGCAATCATAGCAGAATAAAGAAGCTCCGATGATGTCATAATAAAACATAATGGATAATTAAACAGTCTCCTCCACCCAGTATGATTTGGACTTTCACTTGACCCATTCCATGAACTTCACTGGCTGAACAAAGCCGTATAATGACATTATATATAAGCATTTCATAGAAGCGCCAACTCCAATGGAAGGGCAACAGTTTAAGGGTTAGGTACACCTTCCAAACTGAATAAACAGAGTAAAGACCAACGCAAACAAACTGAAAACCAGGGGATAAATACACACACTAATGACTAGATTAACACGAGACAGGTGAACCTAATAAAAGGCGGAAATATACAAACGAGCGGTGTGACGAACCGAACCGAAACAAAAGCACGTGGAAATGAAAACAATGAGAACGAGGGAGGAGTCAGCGTGACAGTTAGTCAGGTGTTGTACCCAAATAACAGCATTGTCTAGCAGAAGCAAGGCAAATTATGGTGTGAAATGCCTGATATATATATAAGGAAAGAGCTATTATTTTCTAGAATGAGTTAACTGACCACCACATTTTTAGTGTTGGCAGTCGTATGTCATCACCCCTCCTTGTCCTAGCAGTCGAAGGGTGGTGTCACTGGCTTTGCCGTTGAACCAGCCAAATCGTCTCCTGGATTAAAATAGCACTGCTGTTCTGAAACAACCCTTACAGCTGAGATTTATTACTTTTGAAATGCTAGTTGAAATTTCCTCTTTTCTGGTATTTCTGGAAGCTAAGGAATCAACCTGTCATACTTCAATCTGTCACACTAAAGTTACTTGGATAAAGTTACTGATTAAATCACCATCATGCACAACGCACCCATTTTCCTCTTCTTTTGAATTTTTTTGTTGTTGTATTAATTCTGACAGAGACTTAATTCAAACAGTAAGGATTTGTGATGAAAGAGAAACACGATCCTGAACTACAGCTAATCGTAGGTATTCTCCACATGTAAAGAATATTTCTAATCTTCCGTCTGTACATTTGAAACCAGTTGTGGTTTGTAGCAATGGAAAAAAAAGACTGAGAATTATATGGTGGAAGTTATACAGTGAGGTAGCACAGCTACATCAGTGAGAACTGATTTGAGTAAAAGTAAAAATGACTAATTCAAATCTGCTTGATTAAAAGTAAATGGAAGGAGTATAAAGAACAAAGACAATGATTCATGTGAGTGTTGCAATTTACAGCTCAAATCTGTTTAGGTGCTCACCTTATTCTTTTTTTAATGGAATAACGATGAGAAGAAGAGGTGATTGATATTTTCAGAGAAAGGTTTGCAATTAACATAAGCAAAACAAACAAACAAACAAACAAAAGCATCATGGTTTGACTCGAGCATGTTGGTGTAGTCTTTTCTTCCCAGTGAACTGTGCAGCAGTCGATAGCAATGACCAAAATATATAAAAAAATATCCCTCCGACAGCATGTCTCGTGTCACAAGAGGGCAGCATACAGCACAAGGCGCAGCTGCTGCTCTGGAGTGTCTTATGCAAGGTGAGATGGCAAGGTGAACTGCAGCAGACTGGCACTGAACCAGGTGAATTGGAAGGACACCAATAGTTGGCATTAGCATACTATAGCATATGGTCCAGTGGACTACACCTGTAGTTTACTCTACCTACAGCTAAACATACCTCACTCAGAAGGACTCTATGCTGTGGTATAGTGTACAATAATCAAACATTTCAAAAAATAATAAACGATAATCAAATACACTATTCTATATATGCTGTCTTACAAAAATAAATCGATAAGCATAAACAACAGCAAAATAAGCAATTTGGCTAAGCAGATTTGAAAATAAATAAATAAAACATGCTATAAAAAATAAATCCAATTCATAAATTAATGTATTGTGCAAGAGGCATGCAATTAAGTCAGATTTTTGCAAATGCAGTATGCTGATTTAATTAACTGTACAACATCAAAGTTTTAATGAGCCTCTTTTCATCTGAGAGGCTGAAAGGCAGTGCCTGCCAGTGGCTGTGGACAAGGAGAGCACAGACTTGTTGGGGAAATGCTCCACAGAGGTGGAGTGGCTGAGGTGATTGGTGGTTTGGTGAAGGCGTGGGTAGGCAAGTTGAATGGTGTGTCATGTTACTGTGTAATGTGGTAGGTGCAGATGGTATGTTAACCAGGGAATCCAGGATAGATCTGTGGTATTGGGAGATGCTTGGTGATATAACAGGTAATATCCATGTGGAAACAGTATTAAATGCATTATGCATTAATGGTGCTGGTGAAGCTGGATACAGCCTTAGTCACTAAGGCCCACTTGGATTTTAGGGGTTGTGGATGCTATTGGCTAAGGGTGTAAGGCTGGTGAGCATGCAAGGACTGGTTCAGTCTTATTCACTAGGGAGGCCAGTTTGGGTTCACATTTAAAGAGGTGGAGCTTGGTGTAAAAGTGACTTCAGAGGTGGTGCCATGGTCCTTAATTCAACAAAATATCAATGAAGGGACGTGTCTACCTGATGAATCCTGAGAGGTTGTGGTTTCTGGATTGAAGAGAGTGGGCAGGACCCTACAGGACATAGGATTTTACTTTTTATCCTGTGTATAAGTGCAATTGAGTCTTTGACATGTCTAGTCCTTTGGCATCCACAAATGGTCATATCTCAGCCATGGGCTTACACCTCTTCTTACCCATTACAGTAAAGATGGTTCACCTGGCTGTGAAGGGAATTGTCGTTTACTTACTCTCTGTGTAGTCCCTGAGAGCTCAAAGAAGCCAGATGAAACATGAATAGCAGCTCATATGTAAAGCAGCTGCAGGAAACTCGCAGCGAGTTTCTCCTGTCAGATCACGAACAGAGCAAGCCACTGCTGCCAGATACACCCTCACCTCTCCACAGAGCAAGCCACTCCTGCCACAGATACACCCTCACCTCTCCACAGAGCAAGCCACTCCTGCCACAGATACATCCTCACCTCTCCACAGAGTAAGCCACACCTGCCACAGATAAACCCTCAAATACAAGCCCATGATTACAGCTCTGATTATAAACACTTTACTAACAATTTTCATAGATCTGTTTGGCATATAATGATCGCACCTTTAAAAAGTGTAATGTCACACCTTATCATCAACCAAATCATTCGTCTTTCTTCGCCTCCAGTTGCTTAGAGGCGGTTGATTCTCTGAGTCACGTGGCTGAAGCAAGCATCACTCGTGGATGCACGCGAGCAGCTGGGAGGTGGAGAGGTTTCACTATGGAGCATCGCGGCCGCCGTGCTGTCTGACTGCTCGTCTTCAGACTCATTCCGCTAGGCGACTCCCAAAACACACAGGTAGGCAAAATTCAAACGTCTCAGACATCAAGGAATTGACGCCGTAGCGCTCACCTTACGCTATTCGGCATTCCACAATAAGGAACACTGTCAAGTTGGCTTTTACAAATGGTATGAAAAGGCGCTGCCTTCTCTGAGATCTATAAGGTGTAACCTATTTCGTTCTGCAAATGACAAGGCACAAGGCACTACGTGCTTAGCTCAAAATCTTGAAGTCACGGCACTTGCAAAACCGATTTCTTTGTAACGCAATTATGAACAAGGTGTTTTACGAGCAGCGCGTGCGAGATGCTGGTGGAATCGTAAGCTGTTGAAGCAGGTGCAGCTGCGGAGAAGACGTTGACCGGTTTACCTTTATCAATTTACTTGCCGTTTCTATTAGGCTATTAATGTATGCAATGTGTTGCTGTTGGTTGGTCTGTGCAGAAATCGCGGAACCGTTGTATGAAACGTAGTCGTACATTAATAAGCCTTCGGTTTGGCCAAAACAAAGGCCATTGGATTTTGGGTTAAAGCTAACGATGACACGAGCTTGAAGTAGGTTATTGAAGTAGGAACAGTTCGCCAAATAATCTCGTTTATTTTTATTGTAACGAATTATTGTGAATGAATTGTAACTCAAGTAGTCTTGTGAAAACTATAGCCTAGTCTAGATAATGTCAACACTTTCTTTTTCTTTCTTTAATTTTTTTAATACGCTTTGTTAAGGATTCGCTCTTCAGAAGTATGTAATTGCCTGGGGTTAGTTACTTTTTTATCATATTTTCACCGTCTTGGATTTATGTTGCAGTTAAATTAGATATTTGCATATTTGCCCCTGGGCAATAGGTGATGGTGGAATTTCTATAAAATGTTAAACACATCTTCATTGTAAGCCGGGCGCTTACAACTGATAGGGGCCTACCACAGAAACATGTAAATATATGACGATACTGGCTAATAAACTGTTGTCTGTGTTGAAATGAACGTGGCATGTCTATAGGGCGATGAATCAGATACGATACACCCACATCTTATTTTGAAATCTTGGAATAGTTAGTTATTAAAATGGCAAAGCCTAAATAAAACATTATCGTTGTCTAGTAATTCTATTAATAATGTGGATTTTCTGTACCTTCACTGGACGTCTGAGAATTTTGCAGATGTTTCTACTACCCACATGGGTTCCTAAATATAGCTCTGCACACCCACAGATGGAGCTTGACTGGGTTTGGTTAAAGTGAGTGGAAAATACTACAGTGGTGGTGTGTAATGGAAGCACTTCCATGGGTTCTGATGTCACCAGCAGGGCTGATCTTTAATTTTACTTACTACGAAGCAGGACATCGTTCACACCACGATGTGGGTCACTTCCACTGATCAGTGTTAGTCCAGAATCTAGAAAAAAGTCTATCAGTGGTAAAACCTTACAGTGTAATCATACACTACGCTAGTTCAGGAAACCAGCCTTTAGAGTCTGATATGCTAAGACCTCTTGCCCATCATTACAGAAGCAGCACTGAGTTTATGGACACAGTGCATATTTTAACGGGCGTAACCTTGTAGTGGTGATGTCTGTGTACTTGCAAGGTTGTCCTGTACATACCAATGTACCAATGAAGATCATCTGAATTTCTTAAAACAGGTATTCTGAATGTTTAGTGCGTTGGTTTCATTCAGAATTCCATAAGACAACCTAGAAACCTCACAGCTTTTTTTAGGCAAAATGTGTAACAGCCTAATTAAATCATTGAATAATCAACACTTCATTATAGCCCTAAATATTGCCTACATCTAAACTGGGTTTATTTATTTTTAAAGCCTATTTCCAAAATATAGAGTAGATTCCTCAAGAGGCGATGTATGTCACTTCAGCCTATTTCCTAAAGGCTTCATAGCACCAGCTGTCTGTTTATAACCTAGCAGTCAATATGCACAAAGCTCTGCTCCTGGTCTATCAGTTCTGCCAACAATATTTCCACCAATAACATTTTGCAAGCTGTTGGTGTCGGGTTACTGATGCAAACTGAGGCCTAGAGAGTAACCAGTTCGAAAGGAGAAGACATGCTTATAAGAATCGTTCTGTTTACACCATATGTGATGATTTAGGCTTTGTTTTCAGTGCTTTCTTGTGCATGTATTCAGTGCACTGTTCTAACTGTAGGCTCCAGCATTGGAAGATATTGCTCTGGAAGCACTTACACACATTTAGAGCTATTTCAGTAGGGTCAGGTTACAGTTCCACTCAAAAACAGTTGTGTTTAGCATACGCTTACCCTCTTGGACACTTGTGGATTTGTTGCTATTGTTTAACTTCACTTTAATTTTGTGAAGTAGCAGCACCTCGTTCCTCTTTAGCAGGTGTGTCTGTGAGATATCACTGTGTTCTAGATCCTTCTGAAGGGAGTGGTGTGCCCCTGCGTTTAGCCTCTTCAAACACATGGCCTTTTTTCACTTTCTTGGGGAAGTTTTTTGTTGTGCACAACCAGTGCATTTCTGAGCAGAGGTGGGTGTATGTTTCCTACGAAGTCTGTGGCTTGTGTCTTGACTGGGTCAGGTAGAGGCCAAGCCAGTAAGTGGAGCTCTCTTCCTTTTGATTATTTCAGAGCTTGAGACCGCCATGCCATATGATGTTGTGGCTGCGACCCTAATAGGCCCCTCCCCTCCAGCCTGGGCTCAGCTGGCACTGCTCCCGGAGAGGCGGGGCAAGTGCTAGCTCGCTAACCTGTGCTTCATCTCACAGGACAGACCTTCAAAGCCACTAATCTGACAGAGAGCTCCTACATGTACCTGGAGATACAGTGATCTGTGATGTATAGGTGCTGTACTGTGATCACACCTGCTAGCCCCAGTCCACCCCCCCCCCCCCAATCTGGAGGGCTTCAAGGAAGCTGAGAATGTCACACTTGGGCTCTTGAGACCAACTGTGTGCTGCAGGATTAGGAGGAACACGAGACATCGGTTTCGGTGCATGCATTACGCTGAAATGGCCCCATATTGTGGCAAAATAACATATGTGCGTTAATGATCTGTAATGTATAGTTAAATACGCATGCTTTGTATCTTGCATGTAGTGCTGGTAGCTATAAGGCTAACATTTCTCAGAAATGTGTACATGGTTCATGTTTGGAAACTGTAGGTTAATCTTTGCCCTCCAAGCAAAAAATGTTTACAAAAAAAAACTATCAAAAATCTTTGGTTCTGTGGACAGGACAGGTCAATGTGTTTGTCTTCAGTACTTCTGATAGGCTGTGGGATATGATGTCGCCTTCCAGTGAGTAAGCCAAGAGAGTGCTGATTTTGAGCCCAGGTCTGGTTCTCAGTACTCAGCACTCTATGGGCTTTTCCCACCGGAAGGTGGGAAACCGTATAGAACAGATAGCGCGCCTTGCCTTGACTGCAATGTATAAGGACATGCTATATTAATCACACATAATGCTCAGAGCTCTGGGGCACTGTCAGAGCAGAATGAGTACAGCCGCTTTATTTAGAGCACGGTAGAGCGCTTGTCATTATCCTGGATGAGCTTTATTTAGATACCTCTGTCCTGCTGCGTGATGGTAGGACTGTGCAATTCAATAACAATGGAGTCAAGCTAACAAGCATCTTCTGTTGTGTGTTCCAAGCAACTTATCTCAATGTGCGTCTGTTCAGGATCACCAGCAGACTGAAGTCAGGTAGCAGTGTAGCTAGGCTGACCTTCTAGTTACAAACACAGCGCAGCGCAGCACAGAACCTGAAGATAGAGCGGTTCTCAAGGACGTTTGGAGGTGAACACTATAACATGTTTAAAAGCCTAACGGCTGTGGAATTCTGTACAACACACACAGCACAGGGGAATCATTTAAAACCATTACCTGAATCTGACTTGGCTTTCATGGTGTAATTATTGGTGTTAAGAAGCCATTAGTACATTAGTACATTAGCTTCATTGACTGTCCGTCCTTGAAAAAATGTCAGTTCCTAATGTGTACATAATAGATGATTTAAGGTGGACCATACCATGAACCACATGTGTTCCCGAGGAAGTACCTGGCCCATTTCCTAGATGCGCACATTCATGAGGCCACTAATGAAAACATGTATCTTTTGGTGACTGTTAGTATGTGCAGCTAATCTTTCTGCATATGCAAATATGCAAGGCTATGCTTTGAATATAAAGTACTTATATTTTCTCCAAAAGAAGCCCTAGTTTTTATGGATCTTACCTGAAAAGACCATTACCCATAACTTATGAAAGACCATTACCCATTTAGCCATTTCCCATAAACCTGAAAAGACCATTACCCATAACTTATGAAAGACCATTACCCATTTAGCCATTTCCCATAACTTATGCTACTGTTTTGCGGTTTGTTGCATCATGTGGTTGTTTGAACTTCTTTAGGTAATCTGCTTGGGTGTTCAGACACACTGCTGTGCAGTGACACACACCAGTGTAGCTCTCTGACGCCCCAGTGGAGGGAAGGGAAAGTGAAACTCAAGTACTGGTCATGTACAGGAAATAGCAGGATCTGCAAACCCATTTGTGATTCAGTTGAAGAGAAGCTTTTGTAACTGCGGGTGTTTACATTGGGAGAGGCTGAAGAGGAGCTCAAGAGCCTCTGGGCAGAGGAGTACATGCCAGTTGGGGAGGTGGCGGCGGTGGGAGACTGGAGGGCATCCACTGTGGCGGTTCTCTGGCTGGGAAGAGCCTTTCTCCTGCTGCCCTGGGTAATTACAGATCAGATGTGCCTAGCATGTTTACATGGAGGGAAGGCACCTGTTGCTTTCCCAGGCGAACACCAATCAGATTGCTCTGCTTTTGGTAATGTAGGGGTTATGAAGTGGTCCCAGGATGGCTCATGTGTACATCAGTATATTAATAGCAGTTTGCCACTTGGGTTAATTGGCAGAAGGCAAATGAAACGTTTGAAAGAATAATCTGATCTATGAATATGATAGAACAGTCTAATCTATAAATATGATAGATGGTTTCCCTGCTGTGTGTGTTTGATAGCAATGTTGATAAGCAAAAAGAGTGAATTTGAGAAATACTAAAGATATACTAAAGATATACTAAAATATACTACAGATATACTGAAGATGGATGCAAAGCAAAGCAGGTATTGAACAGAGAAAAGATAAAGATTCTCTTTATATATGAATTCAGTGTTGTATTTGAGAATGTGCTTGCAAAGGAATTCTGTTCCTCCCTTGCTATTTAAATAATTTTGCATATGTGGGTTAATCATCCCAGATTTACATTTACATTTTAAGATCTTCCTACTGGCAAAGATAACATTTATTAGTTTAAAATCACATAACCCTAACCCTAACCCTAGCTTTTTTACTTCTTATGGTAGGGTCATGGAGAACTGAACAGCCTGTAGTATAAGGTAGTGCTTGCAGCCTGGATGGTCAAGCTTTTGTCGTCAACTGCTGAAACTGATGCTGGATTGGTTTACTGAGCCGCAGACTTTATCTTGTCTTAAGGTAGTGCTGCTATCTGCTGCCACTGCCAGAAAACACACGAGACATGAGTCACCTGCAGCTGCTGCCTTATCAGAGTTGTTGATTATACCAAGCAAAATCACACACACACACACACACACACACACACACACACACACACACACACACACACACACACACACACACACACACACGTATATACATATATACAGCAAGTATATAACATATGCTGTGAGTGTAGTGTGGACCATGTTGGCTGGATCAGAGAGAGTAATGGGAACAGGTGCACAGTTTGAATGGATCTAAAGGAACCTGGGGAGAGAATGACTTTTGCTCTTGGCTTTGCTTGCCAGAATATTGCAGGGGACCAAATTAGGATTCAGGACCAAATAAATCCATGTGCCCAGGTGTGATGAGCCCTCAGACACAGCACACCTGCCCAAGTACGGACGGTGTTCTGCAGGAAAACACAGACAGAGCACCTATACAAGCACACGTAGGGTTTAAAAATACCTCAGGAACATGACCAACGTTCCTGTCTTGCTTATTGTCAAACTAGCATTTCATATATCAGTGCAATGGGAGATTAAGGCACTGATTGAATGCTCTTTTTATTGCATTTTGCTGCAGACTGCATACCGGGAACATCTTCTCTCAGATGACTTGCTTTTCAGTTACGGAGTAGAAAGCAAGTTGAAATATGTTTTTCGCTGATTGTGATCGTGGCTGGAGTCACGTGGTCTCGATGACTGTGGCATTTGTGCTGGTAGTTGTGTTACCAGAGCTGAAAAGTAGTGACTCATTGTGTATGTGTGTCTTTTCAGGTTATGCCACCCCACAGGTTGACTGGAAACCCAACCGTCAAAGAGAAGGGCTGATCTCAGACCCCCCCCCCCCCCACTACTGCCGCTGTGCCCCTCTTTGTTCCCATGGCGACAGGAGGCCATGCCCCCGAGACAGATGTGTTGATCAACCTACATCAGGTAAGACACAAAGTCCATAACCTCTGCTGTCATCTTTCCTTTGCATGATCTCTTTCTTGCTACCGTTGTTACCTTAGCAGTGGTGCACATCCGAAAGATCCAGCAATTCGTATGATTGGCCTCAAGCAGAAACGTGGATTGGTTGTGTGCACCCACTGTTTACCACCGATTATATTTACTGTGTGTATGATTGTATCTGCTGTGTGTATTTACTGTGGTGTATGATTGTATCTGCTGTGTGTATTTACTGTGGCGTCATGCCCTGTGTACATCCACTGTGCTGCTGTTCCTTCAGCTCTGCCCGCCTCAGCCAGGTTAAGTGATACTCGCTGGATTCTGTGTAATCATCCCATCCAGACATGAGAGTGAGCAGCTGCATTCATGCTGATAAAGTGGAATGACTCAGATATCTCTAATTTGAGCTGGTGTTGCGGGGGCTTCCTGCACAGCGACGGGCACAGAGGGGAGGGGGGAGGGGAGGGGGGAAGGGGGGGTTAGTGCTCGTGGCCCAATGCCAAATGTGTGACTGAGGTGCTGTGTTACAGCGAGACAGACAGGAGCGGGGAGCAGCTGCCATCCATGCTGCCTGCTTCTTACCTGCCACTCAGAATGTAGGGCGAGGCAGGCTGAGAGAGAGAGAGAGAGAGAGAGAGAGAGAGAGAGAGAGAGAGAGAGAGAGAGAGAGAGAGAGAGAGAGAGAGAGAGTGAGAGAGAGAGTGAGAGAGAGTGAGATAGAGAGAGGTTTGTAGAGAATAGAGAATGTTACTGCAGTAAAGACTAAGCATTGTCTTGGATTTGAACACACTGGAAATGGTTATTCCCCATTGAAATTCCATTTTCAGTCTAGTACCAAGGCTGCATTTGCATTCAGGAAATAGAACCATGTGCCTGGTTTTAAGGTTATTAGATGAAGCACATGGGAGATGTGCCTTATTCAGTCTGTGTTTAGCCTGTGCAATCTGGCCAAGCTACACTGACTGTGATTTCATAAATTCTTTATTCCAGATGTCTTCTTTATAGCAGCCAGTGGTCTTTATATAATACAAAGATTTAATAAAAGCATGAGATATAGGAAAGGGGTTAGGGTTCCAGAAGGGTTAGGGTTAGGGTTAGCAATTTCCTTCTTATAGTATTTCTAAGTCTGAACAAACACGGCAGATGTGTTCAAAAGCTTCCACAGAAACAAAGAGCACTGTGCTGACAAAGTGAATCCCATTTAATGTTTGCAGTCAACAGTACATTTTAACACGTCTATTTAAATTAAGTAAAATCACATAGTAAAAAAGATCCAGTGTGACTCAGACATCAAGCTTCATGTTCACCTGATGCATATTGCATGTTTGATTCTTCTTGAATGATTCAGTATTACTGTGAAACTCTTTCTGCTTTGCATCCAGCTGTCATCTCCTTTAAGCTGTTCTTCACCGCTAGAAGCACCTGTCAGGTCGCCATGCGAAAGGAATATGTGCTTGCCGTCTTCTGCGAATATTGGACGTGTACATCTTTCGATCGATGCTATTATCGGACATTGGGCAGGCTTTAACGGACATCCTAGATATTACAGTTAAGTCAGCAGTGAGGTTAATGTATAGCGTGATGCTTTTCCTGCTGAACACACAGATTTTGGGCCTTGTGATTAGTGATGAAATGATACTGCCCAGTTCTCTAAAGCTGAACAGAGAGCAGCTGTGACTGAAGGGCTCGTCTTTAATGCCATAGTGTTTGTTATTTAGGGTCTCCCTCTTCTCTATGGCTTACGTAGACCTTTCCTGTAAATGTAAATATCGATATTCAAGCACTCACGGTATTCTGCTGATACGTAAGGCTTTTCAAGCATGGGGACAAACTTAAGTATTCTTTAAAAGCAAAAATAATGACAGCAAGACTAGGCAAAGCTTTTCTGCTGGACCTCAGCTTTACTACCTGGATGTCCCAGGTGTCCTTCCTGCATTCATTTTTCAAAAATGGAAAGATGGTGAGTCAGCAGGAAAAAGTGGAATTTCTTGCACAGACATGCTCATTTGCCAAAAATCATTTTAGGACCCTGTTCAAGTGTGTTTGTGTGTTAAGTGTGTTTGTGTGTTAAAATGGGAGGTCTTTTGATGAATAAAAGACTGTTAAGAAAAGCCTCAGAAAGGAGCTGACTCATCCAGATGAGTATGAGCTAATTGGCTGCTGTTCAGCCCCAGTTCTTTGGTGCTCTCGGTATTGGGTGTGCAAGTGACACTTCTCATACTGATGTCAATCTCTCTGAGAGGAGCCTTGACTCAAGACAGACTGTGTTTTGGGGGGGGGGGGGTATGGAGGGTTTAGAAAAGAACTGATAACTCTTCAGAAAAGACAAAGGCTTCTGAAAGCTGGCAGACAGAGGGAAAACAGCTGCCCGGTTTGACATTGAGATTTACTGGGAGCCAGTTAGAGGGCCAACTGTGAGGCCTGAGTCCCTGCAGAACTTATCTACAAAGCCAGGAGGGTTGGCAACATTTTGGAGACTGTTGAGGACAGTGTTGTGGCTGTGCTTTAGACTGCCACAGATCACATTTCAGTTAGGATTGTATGGGGAGTAGTTACTTTACCTAAGCCTAGAGGAGATCAAAGACCTTAGCACCAGAATGAGATATTTCTACTTGTAGGATTTTGCAAAGGGTCATGCAAAAGTGTCTCTAGTCAATAAAAGTAAACCATGCAAACCATAGTGATTGGACTTCCCTTTCATTTGTGTGGTTGAGTGGCTGGTTTAAATCAGACAGGTACTCTGTGTTTTACTCTGTCTAGAGCACCATATATCAGCAGTGAAAAATTCCCATATGCAAATGTTTGATTTAATGCAAACTCATGCAAATCAGTTAGCCACAGTGGTGGAGACATTTACTCCTTGACATTTGTACTTGTTGCAGTTAAAGTCCCACAGGAATTATTATAAGCCAATTTTTGGACCATGGAATTTTTTCAGTTATGATTCATGTAATATTTTTTTCAATATCTTGTAAGGGATTTAACTACAATTTTTCAGCTTCGTCTTTTTAATACTGGCATTTACATGAATTAAACATGAGCAACTGTAGACTGCTGTCCTAGATTCTTGAGCAGACGTAGATGTACCAGACAGGCTGCTGCATGATGTTGATGTGCTAACAACACCAAGAAAATTCTCTGGTGTTTAACACTAGCATTAGCACTTACAGTGTTCATTTAAGTCCCACCGGATGCAAATGCAAGACCACTGTAAGGTTTAATTCCTCGTCAAGGATTTTGTTATAAACTGTAAAACGATGCAATGCAAAAACTTCATACCAAACCATATTTAAGTGAAACACTCGGCAGAGAACCACATTGTGAGATGAGTTGAGTTTCAGACACTGGGAATCTTGGTCCAAACGTGGGCACTGATGCCCATGCGAGAGGGACCGAGTGAGGCTGACTCAGCAGAACAGGAAGTGCACTGCAGACAAGCACAGCCAAACCTGCTTCCTCTTCCACTTGTTCAAAAGCCTCAGTCTAGCTGGGCGAGGCCATGGTAAAGACACAGCATTCTTTATGCCTCACAAATGCAATTATTTGCCCTTGCATGCAAACAGGAAACACAACCTATGAAGGCAATAACCCTAAAACCAGAAAATGTGCTATTTTTTCTATTTCACTTCCAGCTAAGCATGTAAGTGGTCATGGCCTCATGAACTGGGCTAGAATACTGCAGCACACAGTGGCAACAATATCACTGCACATTACTGGTATAATATAATATGATGTAGATTATGATTTATACGTAGCGAACCATATACGAAATCTTTTTGGCTGCTCCTACACTGACCCTTACGTAATGGCTAACGGCTGCCGGTAGTGCTAACAGTATTGCTCGAGTAGAGGAGTGAGCCGAGGGACAGATCCTGATTCTCCTCCCAGGGACGGGTGTCGCTAACAGCACGCCAGGGAATCAGTAAATGACTCACTGCAATAACACCAGCTCATCCACTGCATTTACATCATGCTCTTCTACCAGTGCTGTTGGCTCCATGTGCACTGCTGCAGGAGCTTCTGTGTGACCTGTCTTGGGTGTGATTCCCTTTGGCTGCATCGTTCTAGAGCTCTGTATCGAGCTAAGTGTGCTGTGCTGCTGAAGCTCACGCCGTTTGTATTGAAGGTTTTGCATACGTGTCAGGCTCATGGCCTCAGCCAAGGGTTCAGCTGTGATTGCGTTGGCATGACAACTCCAAAGTGGCATGGGGCACCAGTAGCCAGCTGCAGTCGTGCTAATGAAAACAGGGATCATGCAGTATAGAAATCCTCTCAAAGGGCTGATCTAGGTTCAGCTTTTACTTCTTTATAGATAAACTCCAAAACACTGGATTTGAAATGAAACATAGAGATTTAAGTGGAGAACATCTGCATTAAGTCAAGGGTATTTGCATATACAAGTGCACCATACAGAAATTACAGCCAGTCTAATGCATGGTCTCCCCTTTTTGCAGTACTACGTAAGTAATTAGATAAATGGTGTTGTAGCATCATGTGTGCTAGGGCTGGAAGCAGGTGATGTGCAGAGCATGACACACACACATACACACACACACACATACAGTTTTGGGCTGAAATTGCTTTAATAGAGTTTCTGGCCCACCTCTAATGCATCTAGTATCTGCTCATTCAGGTCAGGCAGGGATCTTGAAGACCTGTGAGGCTTGAGTGATCAGGAGAATGCTGGAAGTCCGGTCTTCCAGGTCATTTCAGGGAGCCTAGTGAGACTTTGCAGGGAAAGAGCATGCTGGAGCTTTTTCAGAAAGACCTCAGGTGTGGCTCCATTAACCAGGTGACCTGATACCCCCTACACCAGTGGCCCCATGGGCGTTTCTCGTGATCTGGGAGCACACTCTCACAATAACCCCTTCACCAATACTTCTTTCACATTATTTCTCTATTGTTTAAGCACTGTTACCTCCGCCCCCCCAAGTCCTCAAGAGGCATGGACACCATGGCTGCATCCTTGAAGGTCAGGGAAGGGTCAAGCCAGAACTGCTGGCCACCTGGGCGGCTCGTAACTCTATCTCCAGTTTACCCAGCACACTACTGTGCAGCAGACAAACACGTCTTCCTCAGCGCTGAACGCACCGCTGAGTAGAGATGCAGTCTATTACTCCCTCACACCCATCACTAGTTCCCAGTTGTACCCAGGCCATTACCATTTGCACAATGGGCCAATGCTCTGACTGAAAGGACAAGAGTGCTGTGTGGGTCCCTTGTCCACACTGTGGTCCATACGGCAAGGAGATTTAGTGCAAAGTGGCATTTAAAAAGCGATCTACTAAAAAACCCTCCATTGTTTTGCATTTGTTTGTTCTTTTGTTGTTATACGATGGTAATTAAGGCAAAACAATGACAGAGAGAAAGAGGAAAAGCGCCAGACGGTGACAAGAGTGTGTGAGGGTAAAAAAAAAGAGAAATAGATAGACGGATAGAAAAAGAAAAGAAGAGGAGAGTGGAAAAGGGACAGAAAGAGAAAGAATAGGGACACAGAGGCAATTAGAGCCATGGAGAGAAAGAAGAGAGAGCGAGAGAGAGAGAGAGAGAGAGAGAGAGAGAGAGAGAGAGAGAGAGAGAGAGAGAGAGAGAGAGAGAGA
>JAOYMR010000006.1:20062308-20085873 GCA_025802075.1 Tenebrosternarchus preto | reverse complement strand
GAGAGAGAGAGAGAGAGAGAGAGAGAGAGAGAGAGAGAGAGCGAGAGAGAGAGAGAGAGAGAGAGAGAGAGAGAGAGGTGTGGTGTTACAGCACACTTGTCTCTTGAGATGGAGAAGTAGAGTGTCTGTACTTTCCCACATTGGTAAGAGAGAACCAGGCCATTCTGCCTGTGTGCTAATGTTACCCCAGACTCAGACAACGGCCACTTTAAGTTAGGGGGAGCTACAGATTGGTGAACAAAACAGACGTAGATTAGTTGAATTGCTTTGCTTTTGTTAAACCTTTCCAGGACTGCTTTTCTTAGCTTTTTTTTTCTTTTTGTTTAACTAATACAGTATTTAATTACAATGGTGTGAATGTTAGAGCTTTTCTAGTGCATATTTTCATTAAGAAAAACTCTAAAAAGGGTCATTGCCTTTGCTTATACATCTATTTTACTAAGGCTTCCAAAGGAGTATAAATATTGATGCCCAAAAATAAGAAATATGGTTAAAAACACCCCAAATCTTTATTTCCTTTGGCCTTTCTCTGTGGCACGAAGCTGGCCCAATTCCTAGCCTGTTGTTTATTTCAGAGGGAATAATTAATCATTTGACTTCACAGGTCACAGTCATCTTTATTAAAGTCAAGCATTTGAATGGAGATGAAAGAACAGAGGCACAGGGGGCAGGCACCAGGAGCTTAATGAAATGTTGTCCTGATTAATTCACGCAAAGCCAAGGGACACGGACGACAAAGAGGACTTTGTCTGCCTTAATTAGCAGCCTCCCGTTCTGCTACCCCTTTCACGGGTTTGGTGTTTTTGGTCCATCTGCTCTGCTTCATTATCCGTGGACTCTTTAAGAGGGCGCCCGAGACCCCGTGTGCGGAGAGGACCCCTCTGAAGGAGAGCGTCGTTTAGTGCCTCATTAAATCGTGATTCATCTCGAGACAAGAGGACGTGTCACTTTCTGCGCCATCGATAAATGCCTTTCGGCATCTTGAAGAGCTTCGGTATTCCAGCACGTCATCCGCTCTGACATGCCGGCACTGTATGCTTTAAGTCCCCTGGATCTTATGAGCAGCAAGGCTGCTCGCCCCGATCGTTACGCCGTGTCGGACATGACAGAGGGCCACGTGAAAGCGGTTGCAGTTGTCGTTTGGCGAGGCTGAAGTCCTGCTGCTTGCCTCCCACTGGATCAGTGACATTTACGCTGACTGATCTAGTGGCTTCGTAGCCTGTCATCTTGCTTCCCTCGACTCGTCCCCTCCGCTCACGGATCTCTTCAAAGCTGCCATGAAAGCAGTTGGACCAAGAGGCCAACAGCTACTCGACCCCCTGGTACCAGAGTACCCTCCTGTAGGGAGTACGGTGCATGATGATGTATTAGACTCAGGGCAAACCCCATTGAGGCATCAAGCAGTGGGCTGATAGCTTTGATTTCTAGGTGATTGTAGATTGTCGGTGACTGCATCATTAGAACTGCTTTGTGGGGTTGTCTGGTTTGCTTGAATAGTTTGAATTGCATGTAAATGCACTCTTGTAAATAATTTGGGACCCAAATTAGAACCAGATTGGAACTTTTTTGCTGCTATTACTTAACACGGGTGACTGGGACCACGTCACCATTGAGCATTTTCCTGGTGTAAATGTGGACCTCATGATGAATGCAGGTTTAAGCTAAAATCTGTTATGCTTGAGCTGTAGCTCAGTCTAAATAGGGATTGAGGGCTTTGCTCATTGGTCCAGTGACTGTGACAGGATTCTGTGAGCTGGGATAAAACCCATTTCACCGAGGTTCATGAACGAAAGCTGTCATAATCTGCTGCATTTGGTAAACCTCATAGAGCATGTCTAATTGTGTTTGTTGTCATACACGCAGGTTCTGGCCGAGGAGGAGAAAGAACCTGCGGAAGGGCTAGAGGATGAAGATTGGGAGAGGGCCTTATCCGTGGAGCGTTTCGGTGACATCATTACCGAGACTGGCATTAATGGAGCAGACAAGATGGGTCGTAGCTACAATGAGAAGGACTTTGAATGTGAGTGAAGCCATTGAGGACCAGCTCAAACCTCCTGGCTCCCAGCTTTGGGCTTCAGAGAGCGAATGAACTAAAGCAAGCAGTGGCGTGCTGGTTTCTTAGCAAAACTGGCACGGTCAGCTCACTTGGCTGGTGGCAAATGATGATCCATTGTTTTCGCTGAGCCTCATCCATCAGAGCGTGCTATCTCTTTCAGCAAAGGCTGTACCTTTCCATCACTTAGCCTTGTTTGTTATAGCATTTAAAGCTTCTGGTCCTGGGGAAGATACCCGTCAAATCCATGAACCCAAAGCTGCTTTGACAGGTTGACTCGCCACTCCTCTCTCTCTCTCCTTCTTGCTCTCTGGCTCTCTCTCTTTCTCCCTCTCTCTCTCTCTCTTCACTGCCATCCTCTGGGAGTGTATCTAGGCTGATTTTTAGTGTCTAAGCCTCATAAATCAAGTCTTCTGATGCATCATGACAAATGTGTGATGTGGGAGCGAGGCTGTGATTCAGTGGTGACAGAGGAAAGAACTCTTCCGAGGGGGTGTGGCTAAAGCCACGGTCATGATCTGCGTTCTTCTGTGAGCTTTCGTCTGCAGTCCCTCTGAACATGAGGGGAGAAACCCCTTGATGTCAGATCAAAGCTGGCAGTCATCTGGAACCCTGCTGGGTTTGTATTGTAATGCCACTATGTCTCAAAACGTGACGCGTGAGCACAGCCGTTAAGCCAGGCGGAGCTGAACCAAAGACCATCCATCCTCTTCCAAATACGAAAATGAAGAGGACAGATCATTGGCCTCGAAGGCCATGTGGGCTGCTACAAGCTACAGTCCCGTTCCCTGCATGATGCACTGTGGAAGATTGGGGGGAATTGTATTTATTTACCACTACCACACTCAGAAAAAAAAGATGCAGGTGAGGGTTTAAAACCTATAAATGCTTAATAAATTGACTCCAAATGATAATTATCAGCTACGTTGGGGGAAGCATGCGTTTTTCTACAGTCTAGCTTGGGTTGTGAGAACATGCATTAAAAGCCAAAAGCTCCTTAGGACTAAAATAGCCTGATTAAATATACAACTAGCCTAATTTAGGGCGTAACTTTGTAAACATGCACTGCAGTGAAGGAATACTTTAAAAGGAAATTATGTCAACAGTATGAATGATATTTATATTTTAGACAGTATTTCTCTCCAGTCCAGTATTTATGCATCTGCATTATATAATGAAGTGTAGAAATCTGACTCAAATCCTCACATGGGTTCAAGATAACACAGATTATTATCAACATTATTAGCAGTGTACATATAGCATAGTAACTGTATAATTGGATAAATATTGTAATGAGGCTAGAACAAATAATATTATAAATATACTACAGAAATGTAGTATGGTGAACAGTTCATGAATGTTACCTGTGAAAGACACAAAGACTGTTCACACTGGTGCTGGATGGCTTGAGACCATTTCAACAAAACCGTGTTTCATTCTTCAATTCAATCTCTTTTTGAGCTATTTAAAAAAATCACAACAGTATTGCATGGCCACGTTTTAGCCAACGAGGGAACAATATGAATGACCATTTGGCTAAGAAAAGGTAATAAACACAGAGCAGTAAACCAGAGGACCAGAGAGGCCCCACTACATCAGAGTCCTCACAATTCTGGCTCACACTCTACAACAGGACCTATGTCAGAATCCCAGTTTAATTCCCTGATGTTGAAACATGAGCTTAGGAAGACACACCCAGCGGTGTTTGGCTGAAATTTCCTTTGTTACCATAGAGATAAGAGCAGCCATTCATGTTATCCCAAATGGAGTTATCATTTACATATTACTTATGCTATTTTACCATTTGTTAATGAAATGTTGAACGGTAAGCTTATCTGTTAAAGACAACCAGATTCAAGATTTCTGACTATTGAACTGTTGAGATATAATCTCTTAGTGCCATCTGCTCACTCAGGGTACCGTGTGGAGACTACTCTATCTTTGACTAGTCTATGTTTGCCTCTTAAAAGCTGAGAAAGCAAACATAGCTTTCAGCTTATCATTGGTTAGCCATTTCGTTCAGTACACATACAGGTCTTTTTACTGCCAAAAATACATTTGTCTTAATGAAATGCATTTTGAGGACCATTTTTTGAGTTTTTGAATTCAGTTATACACCCGTTCATGTAACAACAGGTTAGAAGATAAGAGAAAAGCATGATGTTGTTTGCTACATTATATTTACACTAATATCCTGGCTTTAACATTTTTACAGAACTGACTGTGCAGTTGCATGTGTTTGTTTTTTCTGACTTGTTGTTTGTGTCCATCCAGATCACCGGCATACGTTCCACCACACCCACCACCCCCTCTCCACCCACCTCCCCCCGCAGCGCTTCAGGAAGAGGGTGCTCAGTATGGACCGCCGTCGCAAGAGGAAGCGCAAGAAAAAAAAGACCTCCATGCCCCCCTCTGAGGTCACGCCCACTATCCATGAGGTTGATGAAGAGGAGGTGGAGTCTGAGCCAGAGGGGCAGGGTCAAGCAACCACACCCATTGAGAGCCCCGGGCAACAGATGCAGGTAAATATTCTGTCCATGGAATACTAAGAAACAGCAAATGACCTATATGAGTCATACATTATAGGAGGTCTGTTATTACCCTAGAAACAATGATCATCTTGCAGTGTTCACACTGTATTTAGCTTCACAGAACCACAGTGTTTATGTTAGTTCGAGTCTGTGGGGATTAGGCATCGATTGTGGAGTCATCCAATTTCATAGCACTTGTCAGAGAACCAGAGATACCAGCTCTTGAATCACCTCCATTAGTTCTGCCGATTTGTCACAGAGAGACTGCATTTCGTTTTAGTGACGGCGAGGGAAGGAGCGAGACGCGAGGGCACACGAGCGATGTCTTCATTATCCATAACGAGCACCTCGAAATAAACAAAGTGGCATGGCATCGAGCCGGCAAAAGAGAAAACCCACCTGGGCAGTAAAGACTCATACTGCAGTAAAGACTCATAGTGCAGTAAAGACTCGTAGTGCAGTGACGTCAGAGAGAGATGCTACTCTAACGGCATCTTCTGGGTGCTGTGGGTGAGGAAGCAGTAGCACTGGAGGAGAGAACCTGTGGGCTTTAAACAGGAGGAGAAACAAGACACAGGGACTTATGATGAGGTGTGAGAATCAATAAACCGGTGACTGGGAGCGGGGCAGGTGTGTGTATGTGTGTATCAGTGGTGGGGGGGGGTTTACTGGTTGGGTGCACAGCGCAGTCTTACAGTAAGAGGCAGCAAATATAATTTATCCAATCAATAAAACCAAAGCAAACAAAACATTAATCTCCAGAAAAACTGTTGAAATTAATTGAATCAGTGATGTGTTCTTTGTCTGTATATTCCTGCAATGTTTCAGAATATATATAAAAAATTACAAGAAGTTATGACATGAATTAAAACAAGAGTAAAAACATGCCTCCCTCAGGTTAGCCACTAAGAAACTTTTGTAAAAATAAATAGTCGTTTATTTTCCTAAGGACAAATGTACGACAACGTTACTTTACACTTTATAAGTTCAAATCCTTGATAAACATGTAAAAAATAACAGTTGATGCATTTAAAGCTCTAAATTTAGTTTAAATCTCTGATCAGAAAGGATTTAGAACAGAAGAGCATGTAAGATCAGAACTTTACAACAAAGGGGTATATGATATACAGATCTGCTGAGTGCAGTAGAACTAGAGCTCGTCAGCCTGCTTAACCAGAGGACATCCTCATTGTGTCAGGGAATGTGGGTGTGGCTACGTGAGTGGACAGGAACCAAGCAGGGAGGGTAACATATGTTGTCCTCTCTCAGTTTAGTTTGGGGAGGGTGGAGGAGCTGGTGAGGCCCCTCCCTTTTCCCAGTTTCCACATGGAGAGTGAGAGACCCCCATGTCTCGAACAGCCCCCCACTAGCACCAAAGGAACCCAGGAGGAGGAGCCACATGACAGACAGGAAGACGAAGAAGAAGAAGAGGATGAGGAAGCATCCAATAGGTAGACTGGGCCGAACCTCAAATCGGACGCCACACGTTGGTTTGAAAAAGCTTAGGTTAGGATGTTTATTCACCGCTAACTTGACAGGAATGCCATACCTTATAGAATTTTTTTTTTTTACCCGAAACAACAGTGATTATCAGCAATGTTGCCGACACTGTATATGCTGTGCAGCCACATAGAACTTGCAGCAGTGGCTGTTTCACGTCTGTGGTATTATGACATTCACACTATTTCACAGCATGTCTGACAGTCAAAGATGTCAGATCTCAAAACACAAAAGGCTGCATTTTGTTTTACAGCCTTACATAAATACTTTGCCTTGCGTCATGGACAAGCCAATCTCTCTTTAGAATAACGTATTATTCTTAGTTATCTTTTTAGGAATGTTTCAGTATGTTTCATGTAAAATAGTTTGAAATGGTTTGATATGTTTAATGTTAATTAAATAAAGTATGTGATAATGATCAAGATACAGGCAGCAACATCTGATCTCCTCCTCCAGTCCCATCTGGTCAAAAAACAAACAGAAGATGTGCAATCTAAACTATTTCTTAGGGCTTTAACATTTCATAGTTAAATTGAGCTCAACTCTGCATTGTTTAATCATGCTGTCTGATTCCTTAGTAGGACAATGGTCAGAACTTGGATATTTGTTTTTCTTTTTATTTCAAATAACACTGTAAACTGCAGGATTCAATTATATGCTTCTAAACTGTAAACCAGCAAATTTCTATGCTCACACAGATGCAGATGTACTGACATGCCTATACGCTATACTCTAGCTCCCTCTGGTGGCCATTAAGCCTAATGTCTGAGATTCTTTATCCTTTGAACTTCATAGATAGCTGAAGGGAGGTTTATGGTTAACTGCATTGTCTCAAACTTTATGGAAATAAGAAATTCACAGTACTTTTTTACCTTAAAAATGTTTAACTGTCCACCATCTTTCCACAGACTCACACACAGTCTCAGTAAACTCACACACGCACACACACACATGCACACACACACACGTTAAATCTCATGCCTTTTCCGAGCGCTTACTCTAAACCCGTGCTGCGTGCACCGTCCTCGCAGGTTCAGTCCGTCTGCGGAGGTGACCGGCGTCGGCGGGCGCGGCTGGTTCTGCCGGAGACCCGTGCACCGTCCGGCGGGGCCGCAGCGCCCCAGCTACGACCTGAGGGAGCGCATCTGCGTCGGCAGCATGACGGCCGCCGAGACGGCCGTCTACCAGAAGGTCCCCACCGACGAAGCCGAGGCGCAGATGCTCGCCACCGCCGACCTGGATGACATGAAGAGTAAGCGAAGCCTCGGGTGTAACGCCTGGCCTGGGGTAACGTCCCTGATCAATACGCACCTAGAAACCCAAAGGCTTTACAACAGCAAAATAACTACAAGACAGCACCCACTACAATGTACTGTGTTTTAACCCAACTGAAACCCAGCTGGTGCTGTAACATGGAGCAATGAAGTGTTTTTATTGTAACTTTCTCTCTCTCTCTCTCTCTCTCTCTCTCTCTCTCTCTATCTCTCACCCTTCCCACTCTTCTGTTATCCTCCCTTTTATCAACTGCTTTGCTGCTGTGCTTTTGCTTTGCGGAGACTGGGAGAGATTATTGGATTATTAGATTATTAGAGCAGATGAATTGCATGCTGTTTTAGGGGCTTAATTTCTTTTTTTTTTTCTTGTTTCTTAATGTGTTTCCCTATATTGCGACTGAGAGCAGCACAAGAAGCGACCCAGAGCAAGAGGAATGTGTTTTGGTTGGGATGCCCTTCAACGGCTGGCTTTCAAACTCATGCCATGTCTTGTTTTGGTTTGTGTCTGTTTTTTCTCTGCCATAGCCAAGGCCTAACATTATAATAAACAATATCAGACCAAATGTAAATATCTTGATTGAGTATTGGACAGTGAATCTGCTTTTATCTTTAGGAGATAGATTACATTATGTAACATTGCACATTCGATTATTTACTCTCATTTTATATATCTTATTTGTTATGATCAGGTAAAGGTTTTAGGAGCATTTCCTGTCTGGAAGAATGCATTTCGTGACTATGATGTATTTCAGTTCCACTCTTTTGCAGTGTGTATTCTTTTTTTCTGGAAGGGATTGTTGAGGTCCTCTGTGATCATTGTTGTGGTTCACAATGACACTGGCATTTGCAGTACTGTGAGAGCACCTCTTCTGTGCATGTCCATAAACTTGTTTGTGTGGAGAGCAGGAGCAAACCAGTACCAGGCCAGAACCGGGCCAGAACCGCTCCACCCTCATTATCAACTGTAGTAAAAAATAGTCTGGTGATGGAGAAATGTGCTTGGGATGACTGGAATTTGGACATGCATCACTGATCTCATTGTTGTTTTTTCCAGCAGTTCTTCTTAATAAAATCAGCTAAGTTTGGTATAAGGCATGAGAAAACAAACTTCAAACCACTTCCCTTTAGAAAACAAACCCAAGTTCATTCCCCTGCTGAAGGAAAAAAAAATCTCTATATCTCTCCCCTGTAGAAAAACCCCAGACAACTCCCCTTTAGAAAAAAAAATCCTAAGACCACTCCCTACAGAAGAAAAAAAAAAACCCAGACCACTCCATATAGAAAAACCCTAGGTCACTCCCCTTTAGAAAAAAAGTCCCAGACCACTCCCCTTTAGCTTTGGTGCCTCTTATCATATGTCTTTTTTAAGGTTTAGCATTATTCTGCAGTGACTGAGGAGAACAGAATGCCAGATGTAACAGTTATGGATTTGGTTAGAGCTTTAGGGTAGGTGTTCTGAAATCAGCGATCACAAGAGAAGTACCATCCTTCCTCTTCTTAAAAAGCTCTTATACAGTTCCTGTAACAGCATGTTTTCAAATGGCTTCAGTCCGAGGCTCCTCTTAAGCATTGTTTCCTTAGCATATAAAGACTCTTGTGTTGCACTGGATGTGTGGTAACTTTAGTGTACGTCTACATTTACAGCATTTGGCGGACACCCTTGTGCCGAGAGACTTACAGCAGTGCTTTGTAGTCTCTATCAAATACACATCCTCCTGTGACTGTAGATAGGTTAGTGTTGAGAATACGATCAGGATAACACCCTGAGTAGGCTGCCAAAAACAGCGGTCCTCTCCATTTGAGAACCGGATGCTTTACACAGACTTTGTGGTTGTACATCTTTGTAATCTTTGTAATTAATTTGAAATCAATACTCTTTGTTGCTTCCTTTAACAGAAAAGATAATGTAGGTAAATTAAAAAGGTTAACAAAATTTGATCATTTGATCAAATAATTCTTTATTTGTGTCTCATTCAAAAACATCAGATTCACCCTGCAGAACTGTTATAATGTAAACGGTACATTATAAATCTATTCATTGAACTGTTCATTTAACGTTAACACCAGTTTTATTCTGATGGTTTATTCTGAAGGTGTTGTTCATATAGGATTTGTTTAAACTCGGAAACTATATGAAAAATATGTCTAATGAGTCTCTGGCCTATTTCCTTAAATGAATTAGAGAGAGAGAAAGAAAGAGAAAGAGAGATAGAGATGGAGAGAGAGAGAGAGAGAGAGAGAGATGGAGAGGGAGGGAGAAAGCACTTCTAGGTGAGAATTGTGGACACAGTCCTCAGGCAGTAATTAACACAGCCTTTCAGATCAATTATTACCCCAGCATCCTGTGACCCTTCCTGCTTTCAGTGTCATTGGCTGCCACACTGCTCTGAATTACAGATTTGTTTTCAAATGGAAAAGGCCATTGAATTTGGTCCTTCTATGAAAAAGCAATGTCAATTACCCCCTGCTTTCTCTTGCAGTGATTTCATATGTTTTTTTTTGTAGTGAGTATATAGTACATGCCTGTGTGACATTCCCATTATCAGACCTGAGAAGGTATTAAAGTCTGACATATTAACTTCCCACATGCATTTTAAAATGGGCATTTTCTCATGACATTTTAAAGTTTCTTATCTTGGTTGATTTAGTGATTTGGTTGATAATGTGGCATGACTTTGATTTTCTAATAGCTTAAAGAATATTATCTGCTTGTGTCTTGAGAAGCAGATCCCTGTAAGAGTCTATGGAGCCGAAACTCTTATTTTGGCGTGTAGAAGCAGCAAGGAATGTTGTGTGCATGCTGCCAGATGCTCTGGCCCGTTTCCTGGCACGAGGAAACGTGTGGAGTGTGTGTCAGGTAGCAGAGTGGCGAAGATGAGAGTGGCGCGAGTGCTGGAGGCAGTCATGGTTTCCATGGAGACCTGCAATGTAGAGACAGCGCTCGTTAATGTGTAGCTCTCACCCGCTCCCCCCCGCCTCAGGCTGCGCGTCTGGACGCCGTCTGACTAAGTGCGACGTGGGAGCCGGCTCCCCCACGCCGTGCCCCGGACGATGAGTCTGCACGCTGAGCGCTTGTCATGAATCAGACGAGGCAGCATCCTCGACTTGCCCCAATACCACCGCCACCGCCATTCTGGATGCTCACCTGCTCGCATCTGGCTGGGGCTCGGGGTTTCTGCTTGAGAGATGCAGGGGCAGGGGCAGGGGCTGAGGCTCGGGGCCTATGACTCACGCCAGCAGGGTGGAGCTAAAAAAAAACAGGACAGCCGCGCGACTGTCGGTTCAGCACTGACGTAACGGAAAGTCGACAGGGAGCCACTAGGAGACCGAAAAAAAAAAACCTCAAGCAGATTGGAAACGTGGACATCTCCAGCGTCCCTGCAGCTCGCTGTTCAGACTGCCTGCTGGAGAGTCAGGTCTTCTCCACAGAAGCTCCCATGCCACAGCAACCCCACTCCTCCCCCTCGACTGAGACAGGTGGACCTGACTGCAGTTCCAGCTCTTCAGGAAGTACTGTGGAATGACAGACTCTTTTTTTTCCTGTCCATATTTATTTTTCTGTACTTGTTGGCCTAGTTTCTGTCTGTGTCCCTGGTGAGTGCAGGAAGTTTGTGACGTGCCTGAGCTCCCTGTGGAATTGAAGAAACCCACCAGCAGACAGAGGATCTAAGAGGCTTGGAGACCACTAGCAGCTGCTGGGAGTGGACTGCAGAGAGTGGAAGCGTTCTTATTCACATCCAGTAAAACTGCTAGATGGAGGCCTGTATCACCACCTTACACTAACGTTAACCACCCCTGAGAAACACTGTACAAGAGCAGCACATTCTGGATGGTCAGGGCATCCACCCAGGTCAGGGTGGGGAGCAACCTTTGGGCGTGAACATGACAGGAGTTGGGCAGGAGCTCGAAGAAGGAGCAGCCGATCTCCAAGAGGAGGTCGAAGCTGGGGAGGCACAAGGACACTGCAGGGAAGAGAAGCTCCCTTCCGGAGTCTTCCCCATGGATGGGTTCGAGGACTTTGAGGAATTTGAGCTGGATTTTGAGGACTATGACCTCCTGGAGTCCATCCACAGCCACCTTAGCTCCCCCACTGATGCTTTCTGTGAGTAGCATGAGCCAGACATGTTGGGGAACAGCTGTGAATGGTGATTGTGGGCCGTCAGTGCATGTTCACCTAAATAATGACTTTGTGGAGTCAATATTTTGTAGAGCCATTGTTGGGATGCTGAGAGAACTCTCTCTTCTGACATAATTAGATAACTTTTAATATTTAAAGTTGTTACCAAGGTTTTCCTGTACTTTTTATTTTGCACTTGATGGAATCAAAGTAGTTATATATAATGGACATTGAAAATTTGTCAGTGGGAAGTTTGAGTTGTTTCATTGATCCTGTTATGGAAACATGGGCTAATTACTGCGAGGCCTTGGACTATCACAAGGCTCAGTGACATTTCAATCGAAGCAGTGGTGACAAAGCTTTGGCATGGAGACATAATCGATCAGAGACCTCATTGCATTCACACACACACACACACACACACACACACACACACACACACTCCACGCTTCAGCTTACTGAGGCATGAACACTTCCTGTTTACTGATTCACTGAAATGTAGTTTACTCAGTGGTTGATTGTAAGTGGTTGATGGTTAGTTTCACTTAGGGGGGAGGCGTTGGAACGATGATGGAGTTAAAAAAATCTCCTGTCTGTTTGAATCTGAACTACAGAGACTGCATTCACCAAACCAGATACTTCACCCTATAGGAGAGGGACGTGGTTAGATCGCCCCCTACTGTTTGCATTCAAAACAGGTTATATTTTGCTTGATCATGATTTGGTTTGAAGGATTTTGTTAGAATTGGAACTATAAATAATAGACATTTTGCAAAATGTAACAACAAGATTGTTTTTTTTTACAATCTTCTCGCATCTCTTGTCATCCAGAAACTTGTTAAAGTTGGTGTTCAATTGAAAAATTGGTGTTCACTTAAAAGTCATATTTTGAATACCAGCATGTAATGCATGATGTATGAGACAAAAAAAGGGTGATGTGGCAGCAGAGCTGGGTATTGTGGCAGCAGAGCTGGGTGATGTGGCAGGAGAGCTGGGTGATGTGGCAGCAAAGCTGATTTCCCCACCTTTTCATGGACCACCTTGGCACTTGGCCAACCTCCCCTGACCTCTGACCCTCCTCTATCTGCCCACCCCGCAGGAAACTGGCATTTCAAACGCAAGGCCAGTGTGTTCAGGCTTACAATAGTTGCTCTCTAGCATGAACTTTTGAGTTGTTTTTGAGTTAATTTATATTTTTAGATGGATGTCAACCAGGTATTTCAATGATACTGTATCAGTATGAGCTGTTTAAGTTCTGTAATTTTACAATCTTAGTAAACTTGGTTTTAAATGGTAATGTGCTATATGAAGAGATACATATGGAATATAGCATTAGATGACTGATTCTTAGTGTCTGTATGTGTGTAATCTGTAGAATGTAAGAATGGATCACAGTATGTGGCAAACATACAGTATGATTTGCATAGAAAAAGTGAATGAGTGAAAGAAAGCATGAGAGAGAGAGAGAGAGAGAGAGAGAGAGAGAGAGAGAGAGAGAGAGAGAGAGAGAGAGAATGACTGGTTTATGAGTTTATATAAAGCCTATTACCCAAAGACCACAAACAGTTCTAGAGTGTGTTTAATGTGTGGTTATGGTCTGAGTTGGTTTCCTCCCCTGGTGTTTCAATGGTACTTGCTGCCTCATAGTCCCAACCAGAGTCCAGCCAAAGGGACACGGCTGCTGCGTTCAGGAGCATCGGCAGGTGACCGGGAGTGTAGCTGGACTCCGTGGCTCCGAAGCGTCAGTCTGAGTCGGGGGCCTCAGAAGAACAGCCCATAGAGGTCAGAAGACGAGGAGCAGAACAAGCAGAACTTCACCATTGCCTGCAACACCTTCTGCGGCTGCTGGAACAGCCCAGAGCGGGAGGCCCCTGTGGGGCTCCTAGCCCCGACCCCGGCACCTCGGGCTGCTCTGGCTCTTGGCTGGGACGCTCAGCAGCAAGAGAAAGAGTAGCGTGCCTTCAGTTCCCCCAAATTCGAGAAAGTCCTTGGGATTGATGTGTTATTCAGTCCTGGGTGGTTTCTGGAGAGGCCTGTGGTCATAAGCTGTCAGGGTCTGGTTTCCCAAAAGTTTAATAATACAAAGATCAGCATTAAATGGTAGAGTGTCACACTGAACTCTCTCTCTCATTTGAGATGATATGAACACAGGGATGTTTATTTGGAAATGGGGCTCAGAATAATTTCTACTGCCTCATAATTTAGCTTGGCAATGACTGCCTGCTTGTTTTGATCTTATGATTACTGTCCTTTCTTCTCAAACCAAAATGTCGTTCTGCGTTTTTAAGTTTAATTGAAAATTCCTTTCACAGTAAGGGTCTAATTTTTTCCCCTTGTTCTGAATTGTTTTGTGCTTGCTTTGATGTTTGCCTGCAGGTCACCGGTTCGAGGATAACCCAGGCGTGAGACGACACCTGGTCAAGAAGTCGTCGCGTTGCCAGGTGACACGGACGGGCATCGGCTCCCCTCCTCTGTCCAGTCTGAAGAAGAGAAAGAAAAAGGACAACAAGACTCATGAGGTGAGGACTATGTATCAAAACCCCTGTGCAAGGATCAGTTCGGCCTGGTCCGTGTAATTGGACTTTACGGATGCAGAAGAGAAAAAAAACGTTCTTAGATCAGTCTAGACTAGTATCCTCATGGGATGCTTTGTTATCGCTGTATCTCCCTGTGGACTTTCCCCTTTTCAGTCTCTCCAGAGCATCAGTAGTTCTAATGAAGAGAGCTAGTAGCGATGCTAACCCTTAGGAGCTAGTAGCGATGCTAACCCTTAGGCAGCTGGTTAGTTGTTGTCTGGCCCTTTTAGTCCAACCGTTTATTGATCCTTTGCCTTTAGCAGGACTTTAACCCTCCGCCTACACAGTGTCCAACGTGCCCAGATCTGACAAATGGATTAATTACAAAAAAATACCTTAGTTGAAGCCAGAGCCTTGTTTATTAGCACAGCCTGCCAGGCTGCGGTAAGCCTCTCAGACGGAGCAGGCTGGCTCTCCTCTATATCAGGTTTCATAAGATTTGCACTTCTCAGAGTAAGAATACTGATCCAGTGTCAGCATATTCTTCTGAATTTAATTATCTTGTACAAACATGGAACTGATACCAGAATAGGTTTTAATAAGTAAATGATACATACTGACCCTGGAGGTTAACTGGATAAGCTGTACCACTATTGTCGACATGGTAAATGGTTCTTTATTGGATAGAGTGCTGTTTGTGGGTGTGGCTTGGTGACGTGGTTTCTGTTGGCTCCATTAAGGTATTTGTGGAGCTGAACGAGCTGATTGTGGATGAGAACCAGGAGATGCGTTGGAAGGAGACGGCACGCTGGATCAGGTTCGAGGAGGACGTGGAGGAGGAGACGGATCGCTGGGGGAAACCACACGTGGCTTCGCTGTCCTTCCGGAGCCTGTTGGAGCTTCGCCGCACCATCGCACATGGTGAGGGCGGGGCCTTGAGGGCACGGTGTGTGCAAACACACACACCACCCTGTGAAAATACATACACGCTGCACAAACACACACACCACCCTGTGAAAATACATACACGCTGCACAAACACACACACCACCCTGCGAAAATACATCCACGCTGCACAAACACACACACCACCCTGCGAAAATACATCCACGCTGCACAAACACACACACCACCCTGTGAAAATACATACACGATGCACAAAACACACACACCACCCTGTGCAAAGGCATACGCTGTTCTGTGTTAAGTGAGCAGAAGGGAATCACTATTCAAAGGCTCTTTTGGTTTCTGTAGTTACAGGCTGTTGCCAGTGTTCCGTTAGCTTTACGCTACGTTTCCTTTTAGCTGTTCCTATCCTTTAATTGATTAATTAAAGCGTAATTCTCCGTGGTTTTAATGTGACTGAGGTCTTCCATTCCCTCACTTTTTCATGCATGCAGGTGCCATCATGCTGGACCTGCAGCAGACCACACTGCCTGGCATCGCCCACCTGCTGGTGGAGAGTATGATCATTTCGGACCAGATTCGAGCTGAGGACCGGGCCCCCGTGCTGCGTGCTTTACTGCTCAAACACAGGTGAGGCAGCCATGTGTCCCGCACCAGGCTGCACCAGCGCAGGCCTTGGGACCCGCGCACAACAAGACGGCCTCCTGCACAATGGAGGAGCTTCTGAAAGAGAGGAGAAGAGTTGGCAGTTCCAACTCTTCCTACCAGAACTGCCAGAACACTGTCGACTGTTAATTTGACAGTGTTTGATCTCTAGGTGTTACCTCCTCTTCCGTCTGAGTTGTGTTTTTTTTTACTCCTACCCAGAGCTGAGATTTGTTCTTGTGAAATGCACACACAAACAAAACCCCTCTTTTCTACGTTGGTTCAGCTTAGGTGTTCTGTATTCAGTGCTGCTAGGTGAAGTGTGTCCTCAGGCAGGTCCCTCTTTGTGGTGAGCACGAGTGTGTGTGTGTGTGTGTGCACGTGTGCATGCGTGCGTGCGTGTGTGTGTGTGTGTGCAGCAGTTTTATGCCGGGCTCTGCTGGGCTTCCAAATCACTCCCCCGTGGTCCTGCAGACGTCAGAGCTGCACCCTGCCTAAGTACTAAAACCAGACAAACACTGCATGGCCTCCCTCCCACAGAGAATTAATGATTGGGCGAAGGAACTAGCGACCTCTTTAGAGAACGCCCCCCTTTATTTTAGTAAATAGCAGGAAAACCACAGCTTCTATATGAGCTTAATCTGTTTGGATTGTTTGGATTAAAACATCTGGAAGGGCTATCAGATGACATTGCAATTTGTTCATTTTCATTGAGATTGTAACCCTGTGGTGTCTCTCTGTGCTGATCTCTCTCTGCTGGTCTCTCTGTGACCTTTACTTAAAACTCCTGCATGCAAGGCACATGCAAAAAGTACCATTGAATGTGAAGAACTGCACACGTGAATTTTGGGCTCTTGTGGTTTTTCTGCTATGTCAGACATTATTGTTCAGTACTGGCATATCAGGTCCAAGCCTACCAGTCCAGACCAGCACAGACTCAGTGGTGGAACCAGCTAATCCAGACCATTTGGACTGGAATCCTTTCTTGTTCGTTCTGGGCACTTTTTCTGAGACATTACACTTATTTGCTGGTCTGATTCGAATGTCCTCGACTTCTCTGTGTCATTCAGGACCAGATGGCAGCACCTGTGATCATTTATTGGCCGACAGTAAAATACAAGCATGCACACATATTGGACACACACACACACACACACACACACACACACACACACACACACACACACACACACACACACACACACACACACACATCTGCTAGAGCCTTGGGAAAGGTTCTTAATCATTATAGTTCTCTTTCTATGCTGGTTTCAGACTGTCCATGACAGATTTGTAATTTTTACCATCATCTAAGCAGCAGTTACATGGGAAAATGTGTCTAATTAGGTCTTCCATTCCAAGATACGTATTTATGAAGTGGAAAGAAATGGTTGAAGGTGCAGAGTAATTTTCATTCTGTAGAGATCGAAAACGTTTGTGTGTGCTGCACTCTTTCTGTCACACCTTTGCTCCCTGTGTCTGTGATACTTCAATGGACTGATGTCACTGGCTGGACACAGTAATGACATTGTGTGTGTGTGTGTGTGTGTGTGTGTGTGTGGGTGGGTGGGTGGGTGGGGGCCCCTGGATGGAAGGACACACTGCTCTGCCTGTTCCTCATTTATATCAGGCAGCCACTGTGGCGTGTGAAGGAATTGTTATTCTTTTTCAATAGCACCAGCACTTCTCAAGCCCTGCCGTCCTCTGAGGATTTGAGGCTCATGTTCCCTGTTCAAACTGTCTCTGATATTATCATGCCACATGTTGCATTTTGGTTATCTTTTGTATTTCATGTTGATTACTTTGGAGAGAACAGAGAATGTGGTTTGCACTGTACTTTGGATTCTTGAAGTGTGGGGATTCTGTGTTTGGTTTTGCAAATATTGAAACCAAGCTGGAAGGAAGCCTGGTTGGACATCGATAAGCAGGAAAATAGCTGTTCAGCATGCAAGCATATTTGCTCTCTTGTCTTGCAGATCATAACAAATGTACCTGAATTTGCTTGAAGATTGCACAGATATTTCTGATTTGGTTAAACAAAGGGTAGCACATAACACAAAGGGTAGCTGATGCAACTCTACAGCTGGACTTCCTGTTTAATGCAAAGCTCTTTTCTCCAGCCACCCAAATGATGAGAAAGAGGGCCTCTTCCACCAAAACCATTCAGTCAACAGCCTGGTCAGCTTCCGTGACAACCACAACCACGTGCACGACACGAGCCTCCCACTTGTGTCCGAAGACCACGCCGAGATGCACAACACCAAAGCAACGGAGCATGACAAAGAGGTGCACGTGAGGGGTGCATGTGAGGGGTCCACGTGAGGGGTGCATGTGAGGGGTCCACGTGAGGGTTGCACGTGAGGGGTCCACGTGAGGGTTGCACGTGAGGGGTCCACGTGAGGGTTGCACATGAGGGTTGCACGTGAGGGGTCCACGTGAGGGTTGCACGTGAGGGGTCCACGTGAGGGTTGCATGTGAGCTCGCTTTGTGAGCCACTAGTTGCAGATAAACATGCTGCAGGTGAATCTCTGTCTCAGATCCTCAGGGAGTGAGAGATTTCTTAGATATAATTGGTTATCTCGCACTCTGAGCCTCTCTGATGTAATTAGCTGTCTCTTAGGGCAGGTCTTGTCAGGGGGCTGAGCGTGTGACCTCCTGGTGCGAAGGTCACTCCGTGTGGAGCACCAATGCAGGGGAGGTCTGGAGCATGTGCAGTAGAAAGGCAGGTAATGCCAGGGCTCGCTTTAGCACATGTGCACAATTAAGGATTGAATAAGCACACAGGTGCTTCTCATTAAAGCCCCCTGATACGGTAACTGTGAAACTTTTAATGGTCCCCATGGCTGAAAATGTTGGCAAATTTAAAACAACCCATAAAACCAGCCAAAAAAACAAAAAAGACCCATCATGCTAAATGGATTTAGACCGATTTACCATTTGGCAGTTTGGTTCTACATATTAGTGTGTACTGATAAAAACCTGGTAAAAAAAAGTTTACTAAAATCCAGAGAGCTATGACACAAGGAGACACAAAGCCCACATGTGGAACAGGCTTCTCTTCCACAGCCACAGGGAGACGTTCACATGCGCTGCCTGTCAAGACTCTTTAGCCGCAGCTTGGAGTCAGTGTTTCGTGTCAGTAGAGTTGTAACTGTCTTCTTCTGTTGACAAAAGAAAAACCTGCGTGGCGTTCCTGCCGAGGCACACGCCGCAGCCAGATCTCTGAAACTGCTGTCGAAGATCCCCAAGGACGCAGAGGCCGCGGTGGTTTTAGTGGGTAAGATCATAACCGCTCTCTGCTCTTACGACCTGTCTGTTGTCTCGCTCTCAAAAGATGATGTGGAGTCATGGCATCTCGGTTTTCCTGCACAGCGTTACATTGCTCTTGCGGGCTTTTGTGACTGCACATCGCTGTCTGATAGTTTAGAGATTAATGTTCGGATTCACTGATGTGTAAAATGTATTTTTTAAAGAGAAAGGAGTATATATATATATATATATATAGTGTGTGTGTGTGTGTGTGTGTGTGTGTAGGCTGTGTGGATTTCCTGGAGCAGCCTACCATGGCATTTGTTCGGATAAATGAGGCGGTGATGCTAGAGTCGGTTCTGGAGGTTCCCGTTCCTGTGCGGTTCATCTTTGTGCTCCTGGGCCCTCCACAGGCTAACATGGATTACCACGAGATTGGACGCTCCTTCTCCACACTCATGTCTGATAAGGTCTCATGTCTGATAAGGTTGGGTCTCACAAAAGGATTCACATCCTTTGCAGAAAAGCATTTCCAAACTTCAGTTACTTAACTCTGACATATAAAAATTTAGACCATGACGATATTTCACCTAAAATATAACTACAAAGTTCAAAGAGAGTCTATACAACAGTGCAAGAAATTCATAGAAGGGATTGACTGGATTCTGAGCTGAGTATGATGATTTGGATACTATTAACTGGAAACTGACACGTTTAAGATATGTTTGCTTCTATTCACGGTTAGCATTAGGACAGCCCACTATGTTTCTACATAACACTTATTGAAACAAACCATCACCTTGACTAGCAGGGTGTAGCCGGGCAGGATTGCTATCTGTGTAGCATATTCTGCTTCAGTGCGCTTCTTTGATCTCCTCAGAACTTCCACGAGGTGGCCTACTTTGCCGATGACCGGCAGGATCTCCTGAGCGGCATAAACGAGTTCCTGGACTGCAGCATCGTGATCCCCCCGTCCGACGTGGAGGGCAAAGACCTGCTAAAGACAGTAGCCTCCTTCCAGAAGCAGATGCTACGTAAGCGTAAGGAGAGAGAGACTAAGAGACGGTCCAGTGCTGGGGCCGTATCCGACCAGGAAGCTAAAGGTGAGGGTCTCCTCTCTCAGCTCGCACCAGCATCTCTGCCTGGATTGGCTACAGCGTGCTTCTACAGCCACTGCCTAAACACACGTCAGAAAAGAAACGCAAGTGAAATGCGTGAAACTTACTTGTTTTTTTCCCCTCCAACCTTAATCATATTCGCAGATGGGAGGGGCGTATTTCAGTAAACGATCACATATTAAACCCCGATGAGCACAAATGCGATCCAGCCAAGAATAGAAAAACCTGCTTTCAGCGTTCCAGCAGCAGGCGGTTTAAAGCTGGGCTGCATCTCCTGCTCTGTCCTGGGTCAGATGCGAGTCATGATGATCAGGAGGGGGAGGAGCTGGAGGTGGACCCGCTCAGACGCTCCGGTGTCCCGTTCGGAGGCCTGATCCATGACATCCGACGGCGTTACCCGCATTACATCAGCGACCTGAAGGACGCGCTCGACTCCCAGTGTGCCGCGGCTGTCGTTTTCATCTACTTCGCCGCTCTCTCTCCCACCATCACTTTTGGAGGCCTGCTGGGTAAGAGATATAAGCTCGTAGACCTTTTTTTTGTTTTACTAGCATTCTTGATATTTAACCTTCTCCAGCTCATTTCTTTGTAATCCAGTAGAAGACCCTTTAGTTCATGCCAGCTGTCAGAAGTTATATTACTTTGAGTATAATAACATGAAATGCGATTAAACAGTCAAGGCAAATTCTGGTATTTCTAGGGGAGAAGACTCAAGGCATGATGGGGGTGTCAGAGCTTCTGATCTCTACGGCAGCGGTCGGGGTGCTGTTCTCCCTGCTGGCAGGGCAGCCCCTGCTCATTATTGGCTTCTCTGGGCCTCTGCTGGTGTTTGAGGAGGCCTTCTACAAGGTAACCCACAGCCACTGCGTCTCACTCCACGCTGCATGCTCTGCTGTTGCACTTGCTCCTCTTAGCTCGTTGTGCTGTGACGACTCGCTGGATATTAGCTGCTCTTTATAGACAGTATTGACTGGTGTCCAGAATGAAAGTCTTTAGCATGTGTGATTTTACCTGAATAGTTCCGCTCTTTCTTCTCCATGGAGAGTTGTGTTTGCATTGAATTAGAAGTAATAGTAAGTGTGGCAGCGTGCAGTTATGTGTGCAGTTGTAAGCCGTGCCGTCCCCATCTTCCCTGGATCAGTTCTGCCAGGCGCAGGGTTTCGAATACCTCACTGGCCGCGTGTGGATCGGCTTCTGGCTCGTCTTCATCGTGCTGATAATCGTGGCTGCCGAGGGCAGCTTCCTCGTGCGCTACATCTCACCCTTCACTCAGGAGATCTTCGCCTTCCTCATCTCGCTCATCTTCATCTACGAGACCTTCTCCAAAATCTTTAAGGTGTGGGTCTATTACCTGAAATGAAAGTTCCCAGACATTCCAGACAAAATCTTATGCAGTGGTGCACCGGATTATTGTGTGAAAACTGCAGCCCAGGTCTTCAGTCACACTTTTTACCAACATGTTGAACGTCTACAGGTTTTGACTTGTGTAGATGTGAGCTATATTAATGGTTTTGGGTTTTAGGTGTTCCAAGAACACCCGCTGTTAAGGAGCTATCCAACCTCTCCCAGCCCTCCTGTCCTCAGACCTCCGGGGCCGACAGACGGGAGCGTGCTGGTGGAGGGTACCATCCTGAACCAGCCCAACACGGCTCTGCTCTCTCTCGTCCTCATGGTGGGGACCTTCTTCGTGGCCTTCTTCCTTAGAAAGTTCCGCAACAGTCGTTTCCTCGGAGGCAAGGTACAGCCATTGAGGAGCCACGATGGGCTTGGTACTAAAAACACCACTGAGAGTCGACCAAATCGAGGTCCACCAACACCTTTTTGCTTTTACCCAAAGGTCAGGAGAGTCATTGGAGACTTTGGCATCCCCATCTCCATCTTACTGTCTGTGATAGTGGACTATTGTATCCCTGACACCTACACACAGGTAATCACAATAGTGCCTGTCACAAGAATGTGTTCTGATCTCCTCTGATTTCTCATGCTCCTTGGTAAATACTTGCCTGTAATTGAGAACAGGCTTGTGTCTGTGCGTATGAGAGTGCGGTTGAGCGCTTGGCGTGGTGCACCGACCGGCAAAGCCTCAGATTCTCATGTGTTTTGTGGTCGCAGAAGCTGAATGTGCCCCCTGGCTTCTCTGTCACCTCCCCGGAGAAACGAGGCTGGTTCATCAGCCCTTTTGGGGACAAGCAGTCTTTCCCCGTGTGGATGATGGGGGCAGCGGTAATCCCTGCCCTGCTTGTTTTCATCCTCATCTTCATGGAGACGCAGATCACCTCGTGAGTTTGACCTCGTGTTCAAACCAGAGGCTTTTCCATTCCACAGCAAAATGTTTATTTGAGGTTTGTGCAGCCTCGATTAATGTTCTCTCTTCCGCAACCCCCTCATCCCACCCCATCCCACCCCCACCCCAAGGCTGATTGTGAGTAAAAAGGAACGCCGCTTGGTGAAGGGTTCTGGCTTCCACCTGGACCTGCTCCTCATCGTGACCCTCGGGGCCATCTGCCCACTCTTTGGCCTTCCCTGGCTGACGGCCGCCACCGTGCGCTCCGTAACCCACGTCAACGCGCTCACCGTCATGAGCAAGGCCACCGCCCCGGGAGAAAAGCCCATGATCCAGGAGGTCAAAGAGCAGAGAGTGACAGGCATGTGTGTGGCCATACTTGTAGGTAAGTAAGGCCATAGCTTCATAACCAGCGCTGTGCATTTTTCCCTTTTTTTCCCCGTTTACTTTGTCTTTCTACTCTTTAGGTTCTCGTTTGGTTTGTCCCCGAGAGCCACCTCACATTCTTCTCTGACCTGCAGGCGTGTCCATAGTGATGACGGACGTTTTGCGCCACATACCTCTGGCTGTGCTGTTTGGCGTCTTTCTGTATATGGGCATCACCTCTCTGACTGGCATCCAGCTCTATGAACGCATCACACTCATGGTGACCCCTGCAAAGCACCACCCTGATCATACCTACGTTACCAAGGTAAACAGAAAGGACTGGGAAAATGAATAACCATTTGATGTACTCTGCATATTATAAATTGCTAGATTATTGTTCTCAGATGATCAATGACTATGTAGACAGATCAGATCAATGAGCATGTAGAGAGGAAGCCTACCATTATTTACTAAATATTTCACTTAAAACATTTTAACACACCCACTAGGTGGAGCCCAGACACATATTTTCTGTCACCCTGAAAGCCCCAGCCCTAGCTGCAGGCTTTGAGCTAACATCACACATTTTAGACCAAATAGTAATTTCTTGTAGTATACCAGAAATATACCAGTATACCAGAATAAAGAAAAAAAAACTCTCTCTGCTTCTCTGGGTTGCTGAAGGTAAAGGTCTTTTGCAGTCATACAGAACTAATGTATTTCTTTCCCTTGGTCTCTGTAGGTGAAGACATGGCGTATGAACTTGTTCACCATCATTCAGCTTCTGTGTATCACGCTTCTGTGGGTGGTCAAGTCCACCGTAGCATCTCTGGCCTTCCCCTTCATCCTCATCATGACCGTGCCTCTGCGCAGACTCATCCTCACTAGGATCTTTGAGGAGCGTGAGCTAGCAGCGGTGAGTCCCGGGGGCCCCCCCCCCCCCCCCCCCCCCCCCCCCCCCCCCCCCCCCCCCCCCCCCCCGCCCCCCCCCCCCCCCCCCCCCCCC
>JAOYMR010000006.1:20043095-20062187 GCA_025802075.1 Tenebrosternarchus preto | reverse complement strand
CCAAGAGAAACAAGACAGTCTGCATTCTCAGCACGCTGCACCAGCACGTGACGATTTCTGAGGAGCGCAAAAAGAAGGTTGCTGCTACGCTTTTCGCCAGGTGTTGTGTAACCCCCGACCCTGGGGGTTCTCATGCTGCTGAAGCCCTTTCCTGAAACACTCTCACATACACACACTTCCGTCTTGATGTAACACACTCACTGTCAAGCACTCTCTCTGCTCCTCCCCCCCCTCAGCTGGATGCGGATGAGGACACGCCCAATTTCGATGAAGATGGTCGTGATGAGTACAATGAGATTCACATGCTTGTCTAGGCAAGGCTCTCCAAGGCTATTTCTGACCTTCAACCACCCTAACCAGTCAGACTGCAGGACAAAGGACAGACCACTGCAGTGAAGGTGACAGTGGATGAGACTGCATAGTGAGGATCCCACTCTATTTGCTTCATGTGTACATTCAAATCATTCATCTATTGTATTTATTCTGTGTATAACTGAGATATTGATGCAGGAGATTCAAATTATTTAGATACTGTTTGTTGCTGTTATACTTATTTAATTTCTTTGTTATACTTATTTAAAATATTTGTCATTGTTTCCTCTAAGAAGAGGAATCCCTGTATCTTACAAATGCCCTTAGAACTCTGACGGCACCTTAAACCCCACTATCTGAGAGATGACCCTTTCTGTTTGCAACGAGGGAACACAGAGTACAGTGTGTAGTGAGCTCAATGAACAGAGGATAGTATGTAGTACACACTGTACAATAAATAGCACAGCTGGTTACACTAGAGTGGATGCCCCTCCCCTCACAGAAGCCCACTGCCTGTAGATCTGAGTTGCCTTCTCTTTTATACTTCAGGCACAGCCCACAGGGTCTGAATGACTTTCAGTAGCAGCTAAATGCAGGACCCTCGACGGGGTTGATGTGCTTTCTGTACCACTCGTCCATGTAGATGTGAGGATTGAAAGAACTGGGACCCCAGGAGACACCTTGTCCCCTAACATTAAACATATTATTTGTTTCATTAGTCGTGGTTCGTTTGCTATTCAAGTTCTGTGATATAATTGTTCCTCGTTGTTGAAGAACTTTCTTCAAAGCAGAGAAGCACTGAAAAGGGCATTTTCTTTCTTTTTTATGTGTTTTTTTTTTAGATATAGAACTTCTTCTGTAGACACTGAGCACTAGTGTAGAGTGAAAAGGCTTTGATGTACTGCCTTCATGTTTGATTTACTTTTGTGTTCACAATGTGACCTTTTCAGAGACTTGGAAGTACATGTCACATTTTCAATTACTTTTAAAGCTAATGTTTTATAAGAACAGTTAAAGCCATAATATATAAGATTAAGTTGATTTCAAGATGTACAGACTTTATTATAAAATATAAAAGTCAATGTTAATCAATGGCTGCTGAACTGCCAAAATACAGGGATGCACTTGGCATGAGTGTTTGACTCATCTGCATTCCTCTGCCAAATCTGTGGACGGGGTCGTAGAGGAATCCTGGCCTTGCTCCCACTCACCAGACTTTAACTTTTAAAGAAAACGCATGGCCTTCTAACATGCACCTCACAGCACAGCCAGCCGACCCATGCAGCTTAGCGTGTTTAGCATGGCACGTGGCCAAGTTCCTGTAAGGTCCAGTGAACCTCTTATCGTAAATCTGGGAAGAACAGTAGTGTTCGCTTCAGCCCTTGTCTGAATGCACATGGAAGGTCGCTAACACTGGCCAGTAAGCTGCAACTGGCCTTCAAGAAGGTTTGCCCTTTAGACTGCAAATAATATGCTGTTCACGTCCTCACTGGTTGTGTTACGTGCTCCATAACATGCAGACCTCAAACGCAAAACAAATGAGATATTGATCCGTTTCCTACAGATCATTACAGAGATTTTTTTAGTTTAATTGGTTGTTGGAGTTTTGTTTGTGTGTTTGTTTGCTTTTTTTGTGTACTTGCACTAGTTTTAGTGTGTGTGAGAGGGATTTGAGTGAGGAAAATATCCAGTAATACTAATTCCATTTTAGTCAAATACAAGACCAAAAGCTGCTAGGGTGCTAGCTGTTAACCCTAGCCACTCCACCCATCAGAAGGCCATGAGGAGTTCTTCGGTTGAGGAACTCGTGTGTCATCCTCAGACATAAACAGAGCTGAGCACTGTGTTGATGCCAAACCTGGTAGTGTGTTTTCCTCACCAGATATTCACTTTTGCCTTGAGGACTGTGCTGAGGTGGTGCCCATAGTTAGTCGTTACCGTAACTACAGTGCAGGTTGTCTGGTGGTTGATGGGTTGTTAAAGCTGGTGTTACAGACCTGCAAGGCTAGAAAAGATATGGCTTTGGGGCACTGCTGGGTTCAGTGCTGAGATACGTGCACTGAAAGGCATGAGGTTGGGGATTTATTGCTCTGGGAGGTACCAGCACTGCCACGCCATGGCCTTGGCTAATCCAGCTCCACTCGTACTCTCTGCAGGAGACACTGAGTCCACAGTGGATCCAAAGAAAGACCCCCTCTGTAGAGCCTGTTCAGAAGCATCACAGCAAACAGCACATACAGCCCACTCCACGTTAGCCTTACCTCTGAAATTTTCAAACGACAATGTCAGACTTTTTAAAAGACTATTATGCAGGAACTTTCTGTTGTGTAATAACTTTGAAAACCTCTTTGAAAGATGGTCCACCATGAACACATGCATTCTGGCCTCGAGCTCCTACAGGGGTGTTGGTGCGGCCCACGTCTGGGGTGACGTGCTGAACGTGTGCGCTGCAGTGCGTAAGACTCTGTTGGGCTCAGCCCGCAACATGGCTCCCCTCTCTAAACTTTGTCCGCTCCAAGAACAGCCCCTGCAGTAGAGCTGCTTGGGCACAGCAGGAAGAACGGATTAAACCAATAGCTGTGGACGGGGAACAAAAAGGGGGTTCTAGAAGAGGCAGCTTTTGTGAGTACAGCTGACATATGCTGGTGGTGGTTGCCAAGGCTACAGACAGGTTGCTCATCCAAAAGGCCGGATGACCCAGAGGGCTGTGGGTCAGTGTGGGGGGTTCTCAGCTCAGAGCTAGGAAGATGCATGCAGACTTCTTGCACACAACCTCCTTGCGACTCAGTTCAGGGTCATACTATGGTGTGTGTGTGTGTGTGTGTGTAGTTGGCCTGTATGGTGCAGACAAAAAAACCCCTAAAAAATACAATTGCAATATTCCTTTAAAGATGCATCGTAAATTTTGGAGACCCCCTTGATATGATTGGTTTAATGATTGGTTTGCATTACTGTGACCAAAATTATTTATCTTTGTTGAAATGTTTTATGTTGTCACATTATCATGTTATATTGAATGCCATGATTTTTGAAAACATCCATGAATCACACTTAGCTCATCATAGATCAGCCAGGATGATCATGCTAAATGTTTGGATACTTGTAAACAGGCTCATTTGCATATAGCAGCCTTCTGTGATGTCAGTATTAGGGAGGCCATTACTGCAATAATGGGTGTGTTTGTGTGCGTGACTGTGGGCAGGGATTAAAGAAGTAGGGTGGTAAAAAAACTAAGAAGAAAGGCATTCAGGAAGAAGAATTCAGAAGGGAGGGAATTATTTGTCATGATCAAAAGGCTGAAGACCTGCCACTTTCTACCTGGAGATTCTTTTCAGATGGATATGAAACCAGGAGAAAAATAAACAGTTGGAATGGTGTAAGGGCTTGGCATGGAGTTTTTCTCCAAGAAGGCTCCAGGCTGGACTTAGCCACCCTAGTAGAACAGACCACCCACCCGTCCTTCCAAACGACGTGTTACTGAGAGTGAGTGATGACAATCGGAAGCGGCTGGAGTTGCACCCACTCCGCCGGTCGTAGCATTTATTCAGCAGTGGATTTGCAGTGCGTTCAGGAATCGAAACAGCAAAGTTGAATGTCACACCAAGCAGGCAGCATTCGACAGCGAAACATGTTTGTTGTTTAACGACACTTTTAGTCAGCATTTCGCTTAGTGTGGATGAAGTACTCATACAATGTGGGAATACAGAGGGTTCAACACTTTTGGAGTTTGGAGTGTAGAAACAGAGCTACTTGACTCTCTATCATTCCTTCATTTCTCCGTCTACTTTACATCCCGTGTAAGAACCATTAGCACTTACAAACACACTTAGAACACATTTAGCACTTTCGAACAAACTCTTCTAACAAAGAGGATCACACTGGAATTTCTATAATGCATAACGAAATATTTTGGTTTTCAGATATGCAGCACCATTTGTACTGAAATTATGTGAAAATGTTGGTCCCCAAATCCCGCCTTATGTGGAAGTTCTGTTAAGATTTCAGATTGTTGCGTGGGTGTAACTGAGAGGTACAGTTTGTCTGTCAAAAACAAGACAAACATCAGTTGTTATAGTAAATAATGTTTCACTTTAGCTTTAGCAATACGCAAAAATATGCTGATGTTATGTGGCTATTTTAATAGCTGTACTAATTGCTATTACTATAAAAAAAGTTTTCAAAACACTGTAAAATAAATTGTTATTTTTTTGTCTTAAAATAAATATTTATTATGTGTTTCAAACCTTTGTTGCGAAATATGCTTATATACTTTGAAATTCATGCTCTAGGCTTTTTCCTTTAGATAGGAGGAAGAGAAGGGCTGCCTCTCAGACAGACTAGGAGTGTTTTCATTGGCCTGACCTACTGCATGTCAGCAAAAAGAACTCAAGAACTCATTCAAACATGTACCAGGAATAAAACGGACAAGCTCAGCTAAAATGTGATTTACACGTGTTCCTGTCACCACCTATAATGCTATTAATTATGTGTCCGCTAGAAATTATGAATGCTTGTGTATGAATGTCGTACTGCCGATCACAAACTGTAAAGGCTTTCAAAACAATATCGGTTCAGAACGAATCCTAATCTACTGTAATCCATAAAACCCTGGACCACAGTGATCAATGATAAAACAGATTCAGCCTGCTGACTTTATTCCTTTGTATTCTTTGGCACAGGCAGTAGGTGGTCCAACAGGCTTATGCGATTGTTTAAGGTGTGGACAATTTCACAAATGCTCAAAATGTAAATTTTTTCTTTGAAGGCAGCCCAAACACTAAATCTATATACTAGTTATACACCTTACTACGGATGATAAGTCTATATACTAGTCATACACTGGTGAACAGCATGACTTGTGCTTGCCCGATGACCTTAGTGAAACACAACTGTGGGCTGCCAAGGTGGGTGCGATGGGATCTTCCCACGCCTGGCCCTGGCCCTGGACCAAGGCTTTAGCCAGCTGCGCTGCCCCTGAGGGTCAGGAGGTGGCGCTGATGAGGTGCGTGCAGCAGAAGGGGAAGAGGAACGTGGTTAAGGTGCAGGGCAGCGCCAGCAGCAGGACCACAAGCATGTCGGGGTCCTGCATGAAGAAGCACAGGGAGTAGTAGGTTCTATGGAGCTCCAGGAAGAACTCGCTCTTCAGGGCAGAGTCGGTGCACCCAGTGAGATCGGCCGCCCTCTTCACGCAGGCATCCAGCTGGGCATAGTGGCTGAATGGGCACAGAGACGACAGGGATGTTAGTGAGTTTCACACACTGCATACGTGGAGCTCACCTAGCTCTCTGACTCTCACACACACACACGTATGTTGGTATATGTGAATTCTCAATACATGGAAGTAATAGGTGATATATATGTGGATTATACACATGTAACTACCTATATATAAAAAGAATATTTTAAGCCTGTCCTTAATGTTTTTGGTTTTAAAAAATTATGTATTTGAAAATGAGATGAAATAAACACCATACACTTTCTTTCTAACCCCCACATCAGAGTTAGATGTAGTAGCTGTTTTTAAAAGCACCCCCTCCCCACCCCACCCTCATTCCCTTCCCCATGTGATCGTGCGTGAGAGAGTAGTGCTGTTGGGGGAAGCCTGGGTTTATTCATTTATCACTATGAGAGCTTGGAGCAGCTGCAACATGCTTTGAGTTAAAACACATGAGACGTGTTTCAAAATAAGAATCCAAAAAGTGCAGTTGTACGTCTGGTGTGGTTCTAATTAATTAAAAATCTGGAGCAACAAAAAACCCTGCAGGGAAGCAGTGAGCCGATCCTTTCCCATGGCTACCCAGCATAGATCCTCCAGGAGGAGTCATTAAAAGCTGGAAGACTGTTATTTTTAGTCCATCCTCTCCACCCCCTCTTCAAACAGAGAGATGTCATTGTGATCTCATGATTCCATCCATAATGGAATTAACAAAAGGGAAGATGGAGAATTAAAACAGTAACGATATCCTTTATTAAACACACACACCCTTTAGTGGTGGGCCAGGGACACTCCTCCTGGTAGTTGCTACTTGCCATTCTTTGCTTGTACAGAGGTATGCACTGACTGTGGACCTCATTATCAAATGTGGCCCTATCACAGGGCCAAACGTTTGCCCCATGGAGCCCTGAAAAACAATCAATTAAAAACAATTAATGAACAGAAAAGTATATGTTCTGGAAGTATATGCACAGGAAAGAACACAGCATCCATTACATGACACAGTAACCTATAGGTAGTGGGTGGTTTCATGTCTGTAAAAGGCCATTTCCTCTATAAACAAATTACATTATACATAAATCACAGTCCATTACTACAAGAAAGGAAGAGGCAGTGAAAAACTGCCCTGTGTTGCACACTGCTCACTGTGCCTGACACTAGAGGTATGGTTTCAATTATTTTTAGATATAAAACCCAAGAGCAGAAAGCAGCGTTTGAAGCAAAAGACCTTTCTTGCTTAATCAAAGGGCTGATCTTTGCTTTTCCGAGCTCATCCTACAGCTGCCTACTTTTTCAAGCGTATGTTTGTAATTACCTGTGAATGTTAAGCAGATGATTAAAGCTGTAGAGAACCCCGAGCTCACACTCCGCTCCATCTCGCTGTGCTTCCAGGCCAAAAAAATAACATGATAGTCAAGAACTTCCAACAGCTACAGAAACATGATTTCAACTTTTGTTGTCATTGATTTACCTTACAGCATGTGTTATGGTGGGGAGGCCAGCATAAGTGCACAGAAAGGCTGGAGAAAGGATCCCCTCCAGTAGAATGGTTAAACCTTATCTGTGCAGAACGGTTCAATTGCATTTCACCTACCCTAGCTTCACATGCTTTCTCCAGCCGCTTTCTTTGTTCCACTTAAAAGAAAAAAAAATCCCGCTTCGCTGCGCTTTTGATGGGTTTCCAATGTTTCATGATTTATACCTCGTGAATATGCCTGCCTCTTGCTGGTATTGGGAAGATTCAATGTTGGCAGTGCTGTTATGGAAGAATGTTATGAGGGCTCAACACGAGCGGTTAAAGCAAGAAATGGTAGCCTAGTATTTCTGAGAGCCTCCTTGTAAACCGATTTAAAATGTTAGCAGTATGGTGCCTCGTGTGAGAGATCAGTGCCTAAACCCTAAACAGAACTCATGAGACAAAAATATTCAAAACCTGACAGCCATAGCATGTCTAGGTATCAAGAAGTGCTCTTTCAGTGCCCAGTATTAAAGTTACTTGTCTATTCTTCTTATGAGCATTACTGCAGAGAATGAATGTTTTAGTGCTGTGTCCATATAGTTATGAAACCCTAACATTTTATATTTCATGTTTTATCTGTTATAGTACGCATTATGCGTAATTTAACAGCTTTCCTTAGTGTCTTCGCTGTTTATGACAGACTTCAGAATGTACAGCTTACACAGCTGAACAGAAACATCACCATTAAAACATTAGGAAATACATCAACACTCAAGGTACATCATGTATGCATTTGATTGGTAATTTTATTAACAAATTCTATTTTCTGTAAAACCTAAACCCCTTCTGGTGGCATGGAGATATAAAGACACTAATTTCTACCAGCAAATTTTTCCTCTGATAGCAGATGGTCATTCTTTGCTGTGATTCTACATTTTCACCATTAATGAATTTATCCCCAGTGACAGTGTTGGTCCATGAGACCAGCTGGGAATGGAACATTCCTGAAATACATTCCCACTTATTAAAATATGCTACTTGAAATTGGACCACTTGAAAGGTCTCAAAAATATATTTGAAGAATAGATCAAGTAACAACAACAACAACAACACTAATAATAATAATAATAATAATAATACATATTGACAAATATTTGACACAACATTGCAAAATGGTAATAGAAGAATTTGTAATAAACAAGTTCTTTCCAATAAAAGACTGAAATGTTCATTTATGGGATATACAGTAAATGTCACTGAATCAGTACATTGAAGCTTTATCTATAGAAAGCCATGGCAATGTTTGAGATAATGTTTTTTTTACATTCTCCAATAAGAGTTCATTTACTTGGAGCCATGTTTCTTGCTTACCTTGGGTTTGAATGCCTCCTTATTTCATATCATCTGCTGAAGGCTTTGAAAGGAAGCTTTCAGTATCCGTGTAGCACTAAAGTGCCACTGAGGAAGCACTTGGTGGGAACGCACTGAAGTCCTTAGTGAAGCCCTCTGGCAGTCCCTTATGTTATCAATGGGACTGGGAACTTGCATTCGCAATTACCAACCCTGAGCCAGTGGACGTCTGCTTCCTTTCCCATGTCCCTTAGTGAGCTCTTTCTTTCTCAGGCATATTCTAAGCTCTGCTTATTCCCAGGTGAATAGGACAAAACGACTCTTTGTTTTAGTCAGCAAAGACAGGCGAGACACGCTTAGCTCCAGAACCAAACAGCTACTATAACCACAATCAAGAATACTTGATGGATAAGCCATTTCAGCAGCTGCGTTCAAAACACATTTACTCCCACCCCACCCCCGTTTCTGTGATGGTTGTTTTGATGAATGAAAACACAGGTAGTCAATAGAAAATTCATTAACTGTGCGTTATTTCTCTTACTGGTCTGTAAAATGTTTGATGAGTATAATGTGTATAAAGAAATCATTTCAGATTTCAAAAATGAACAGAAATAAACACCATGCAGTTTTCTTACTGGTGCTATCCCTTGAGTATTAATCCCATAAATCTGTGCTTTCAGAAGACCTCTGCATGACCTACAACTCTCTGAGGGGAGTGCAATGTTTGTGTGTGTGTGTGTGTGCAGTGAGTAAGAGAGTGGACAAGAGTGTGCATGGGAGTGCACAGCTGCGTGCTTACGAGTGAGAAAGCTTTTGTAAACATGTGTTAGATGGTATTCGAATGAAACTGCAGAGAAAATAAGAGTGGTAAAGCATGCAGGGCACTGCCTAGAAGCATAATAATTTCCTTGAATTCTACCCATAAAACATTCTCACTGTGTCCAACTCCACAAGCAGAATAAGTCTCCTGTCCTTTGAGGCTTTTTGGTTTTTCCTTCTCTCTCTCTCTCTCTCTCTCTCTTTACAAGTCAAAGGCTTCAGACTAAATTTAGACAAAGGAATGAAAGGATGAAAAAGGACTGGCATTAGACACTCCATAAGAATAAGACATAAGAATAACACCCATGACTCTCTGCCATAGAAGAGGAAACTGGAAACAAAGCAGGTATTTCGCAAATGCATTTAAGTACCACCAGAATGCTAATCATTGAGAAAATAAACAGCTTTGTGGTAAAACTGTAGAGGTTATTAAATTTGATTATTTGAATATATTAAATTAGCTCATCTGAATATATTAAATTAGATCTGAATATCTTAGCCAATTAAGCATAAGCAGGTAAATGGTCAGTAGAACATACGCTGTTGGAATCTCAAACTCTGCACTGACATGCTGGTGCTTTCTTTTGTGACACTGTTTCCTTATTCTTTAAAATAACAGTTTTACGTCGCCAATGAAAATGAATAAAACTAGTGGTAAATGTTGCCAAATATGCAAAGGACACAGAATGTTTGGAAGATTCTGAAGGAAATTCTGTGCTCAGATGTCAAGCAACTAGAACATTTTCTGAATTCTGAATTGCTGCTTCCTTCAGAGAAATCTACCCGCTGACAGGACAGCAGCTCCACCTCCTCCACCCGCCTGGGTCGGCCGCGCTCAACCCTCTTCCCGCGGTCTTCGGAGGAGGCCCACATTGTTTCTCTTCATTTGTGAGACGGTTAAAGTGGAACTTGAGAGTGTTGCCCAGGCCTGTCGTGTCATAAGTGTGGTGCAGGCTGCTTGCATGGCTTCTCTATTTTCTTCTCTATTTTTCACTTCAGTTCAGTTCAGTTACATGAGCACTGGGAATGTTGGACAGGGAGCAGAGTGCCATGTTTCACTTGTTTTTTGATGAGACAACCGCTTGAAAGATGGGCCTCCTTAAAAGCTGTGAAAATACCTTTTACCACCATTTGGTTCTTTTTTTTTTTTTGTAAAATTGAACGTTTCTATAATTTAGTTAATGCACATCCATCTCAGGTTGCCAGGCAACATACACATAATATAATCACAATCCATTTATAAAGGAAGAAATTTCCTCGATTGATGGTAAGAAAACATTTCCATTTGAACAAGATGCAGGCGTAATCCTGTTAGCCTCTGAATAAACAGACAGGCTGGATACACATTCATAGCCTTTGTCACCCTGAATATGTTGTTTGTACATGTCTCATGTCTGGAATGCAAAAGGCCTTTTATATTCTGTGGATCCAGAGAGAAGAACACAGCTGTGAAGCTGCTATACATCTGGCCTGAGGGGCAGATGGCTTTGTATGAGAGTTAGAACCAGAACTGTACATGACACTTTGATGTGGGCAGTTGCCATATTGCCCTCAAGGGCTCAATGTGCAATCATCTGAGTCAAATGGAGAGTTAAGAGGCTTTCGGGGGAACTTGGTGATTGCTGTGGAAAACTGCATAGCTTATCCAGGTGTGAAACACTATTTCCACATGCACAATTACACCATAGTTCTGCTATACATACACATGTTTGTCTTAGACAGAGACGAGGTGACAGTGTCTGGCAGAGTGCTTCATGTGTGGGAGAAAGGGCAAGGAGAGTCGATGGAAGGCACCATAGGGGCCAGAGCCTGCACCCACTCAGACACACTGAACAGGGCTCCAAAGAGTCAGACCTGTGGATAACTCAGACACACTCAACAGGGCTCCAAAGGACCAGAGCCTGAAAAGCATGAAACCCCTTCAACAGTCTAAGGTCTGTCTTGCTACTATAAATTTGGCTCAATGGTAACAGCAAAGCAATCAAAGTAATTACAAGGATAACTGTGGAATGCAAGGTACACAGTTTAGATCCTCTCCATAATGTTATTTATACCTTTCAGGTGCTCACAAACTACAGCATGCACACAAAGAGCAAACTCATTATGAAGCAAACCTGTGCAAAGATGTGTTATCCACTGCACCTCACAATATAGACACAGCAAACCTCACATACCATGTAATTAATGTAAATGTCATGGATCTTGGATTTGACTGGCTTGCAGTCTTCAACTTGGTTATACTGATTGAAAGAATGTGGTGTTAACTGAACAGTAGTCTCCTTGACACACATGCTCATACACACTACATCAGAGTTGCAGGGTAAGCTGATGTTCTGGAAGCATCCTCCAAACAGAAATTACATCCTAGAGCCACGGAAGCCCTCGCTCTGCCACGCAGCTTTGCGCTGGTCACCCTGATTTTACCCGAAGGGTAACAGGCAGAAAACTTTAGAACGGAAAGTACATTTTCTTCTCATGCTTACTTGCCTTGAGCTTTGAGAGAATCATCCAGGTGGTCCTCTACTCTGCTGCCAGTCTGCTCAAACCTTGGGTGTCTTTTGATTGAAGTTTGGCTCGCTGGTTTGGGCTGAAACCGATCATGGAAATGTGTTTTCATCACTTTAAAGGCTAGCAACATTTAGTCAAAATAAATGCTACCTATTGGCGTTAACCATCAGGTGATGGCCAACTCCTCTGATCATAAATGAAAAGATTAAGATTCCTCCTGGGTGTTTGAAATTGTTCCAGTATTTTCAAAAACACTCCAGTGTTTTGGTTTGGCTGAGAGGATGATAGAAGACAGATATGCTGCTGGAGCCAAACGCTCTGTATGGGCCTTTTAACACTGTCTCTGTTTGTTCTTCTGTCTTCAGGGGGATAAGGCCACACTGTAATGTTGAAGTTGGACTATTAACCTCAGTTAGAGAACTCCTAATCAGTGGAGGGTTGAGAGACAACATACTACAATTAAGGGTATGACGGAACATGAAGTGACATCATGGACGTCCACTCATATCAAGTGATGACGGCTGGAATTAATTTAAAACTGTAGCCAATATATATGAAGATTTAAAAATATTTTTATCGATTTTCTTTTCGTGCTTTTCAGCTCGTGGTTTCATTTTAGGCCCTAGTGAACTGTGTGTTGTTCTCTGCTCTGTATTGCTCCTCCTCCTTCTTTTGTAATTACAAGCTCTAACAAACATACTGAAATGAACATGTGCTTATGTACACATCTGTAGTTTTTAAACTGCACAAAAAAGGGCCTGTTACTTTAGTCCTGCTGTAACAAAGGGCCTGTTACTTTAGTCCTGCTGTAACAAATGAAATGAAAGATTCTTTCTTTATCAATGTGTCCAGAATGTCCATTGTTGACATTCATAAGATATTTTCACAAAATTCAAATGAATTTGTAATGCCATCATTAGATACATCATTACAGTGACAAGGTTCATTTAAACACCTCTATTATATTCTACTGTAGTCAAATAATTGTACAATTGTACAGTGTAACGTTTGCTAACTACAGTGCAGTAGCTTTTGTGGTTTACAGTCTTCACTTCCAGATTCAGCTCTATGGATTGTTTGTTTGCTGATCTGAGATCAGGTGCTTTGCTGCAGCATCTGAGGACCTTCACTGCAATGGCTGTAAAACTAAACATGTAATATGTTTAGTTTTACAGCCCAAGTAATATGTAAGAACATCCTGTCCTCACATCACAGAGTTACACATTTGTACGAGGTACTTTGGTTTAACCTCATCTCCCACACAGGTACAATATTCAAGCTACAATATTTTTTTTTTTTACAAGCGTCCTGTACCACAACGACACATTAGGGCACTACTGTGTAATCAGTTTCTAAACTTTTATTAGGGTGATTTGCTGAGACTGCGGTGAAAAAAAACAAGTTAGCAATAACACAGGAATGCTGCAATCTGAATAAAGGGCAACACCTGAAGGAGCCAGCTTTTATTTGGATGTGTTATATATATATATATAAACCGAGTAAGAATATATTTTATCAGGATGGTGTTATGAATTTAGAGTTTAGATAAGCACTTTCCATACACAACTAATGAAGGACTGTCTCAAATGTTTTTTTTTTTTTTCTTTCTGAAAGTCTTGTGTATTACACACTGCAGTAATTACTAACCTCTACATCTTAAACCACTGTACACTGCAGTTGTGCTCTGGAATTTTCTTCACACATATTTTATTTTAACAACATTAGGAAATTATTTTGACTGATGTAGAGGCTAATTTTAGGTTATCTGGCAGATTTCCAGATATAGCAACATGTCAAGATGGTCAGATGCAGATGTTCTGAGCAAGACCTGTTTAAGATATTAAACCTGCCTTTCACATATAGAGAAGTCTAAAAGATGTCTTATCCAGATGTTAAAATACTGGTACCTTTTTTTTTTGCACATCCACAAATGCTAAAAAAAGTGCCTTATTAGATGTCCAGCTGTTATTAGATTTCTACTTGTCTTATAGATGTAAAGAACATGGATCAGATGACATAATACAGACCTGATATGACATAACACAGACCTGATATGCAAATTTATCTGATGTCATGTTTTTGCTGCTGAAAATTTTACACAATATTTTCAAGAATGTCAATTTGTCAGTGTTCAAAGTTGACATGGTACTAACTAGTGGACTGTAAGTAGACTAGCTTACTTGGGTAGGAGCTAAATTGTAGTTTGTTTTCTAGTATTAAAGCTGCAGTGTAGTGAAACTTACTATTCAAGTAGCAGGGAGTAGCATGTTAAACATGTAGTTAATTTTCTGAGAAATAGTTTGTATTTTTCTTAGAAATTATGCATCTTTAATCCAATGCAAGGATTGATAAATCTGTTGTGGACCTAAAGTTATTTCTATCAAAATTACATTTCAGACTAAACTCATCAAACCTCTCCTTCCAAATTGTGTTTGAATAATGAGATAAAATGCTGCACCATCGCGTTGCATCATAAAAATCAGAGAAAGTCCACTGCTGAAATGACCTGAAATGACCTCCAGCGAGCCTGCTGACCCATTTAAACCCACGATGGTAGCGAATGTGGGAAAAACCACCATGTACAGATTAATATGACTTTTCTTTTAAGGTAAGCGTGACAACCTACCTCTTAGTCACGCAACCAACCCGCCAACCATATCACTCAGTGGGCCACACACAACGAGAAACCAGGGCTTTGGATATAAGGTGCGGATTTAATTAACTGCCATGGTGATTGTATAAGGGCAGAGTGCGCCTGTTAAAATACACAAACTACCCTATAATATTAAAATACATTCCGTTTCTACTTTATATAAACATACATATTTCACACAGAACTCCCACAGAGCCGAGTCACATCCTCTGCACATGGATGGTTTACTTCACTCAAATAACACGATATGTGAACACGTAATCTACTTTGCGTTAAATTAATACAGTAGAATAAGGCAGAATATGTACTATGGACAAAATAAAGTGGAAAACCAGAGACCGTATAGAGTGCGCACGTTTGGTTCTCCCCTTTTTCCTCCAAAACACTGTTTTTCACGTGTCTGCGTTAACCCACACTCCTCCGAGTTTAAACTGAACTCGCCCTGCATTTGAATGCCCTTAAACGTGATGTCAGAGTAACATGACAGAAAATAGGACCCTGCAGACAGCCTCGCCGGACCTCACCTGTTCAAAGCCACTTTTACTTTTCTACCTGAAGTTGGCTGTTGAAACTGTTATCTAATTTTTTGACGTTAACACGATGTTCTCGCAGTTTGTCTGCAGTTTCCTGCTAGCATCACTGGCGTTACCGTTTAGCTCGTTCGGGGAGATATTGTTTCGGTGCCCGAGCTGCACAGCGGAGCGACAAGCCGCATGCAAGCCCGCGACCAATTGTGTCGAGATTGTTAGGGAGCCGGGTTGTGGCTGCTGTCCTGTTTGTGCCCGACAACTGGGTGAACTCTGTGGCGTCTATACACCGAGATGCGGGAGTGGTTTGCGGTGTAATCCGAGTCCAGGCGAAGAATTACCCTTACAAAAATTGTTACAAGGACTCGGGCGATGCGAAAGCAGAGTTGAACCCACCGCCAGCCAAGATGATCGAGATACTTATCCAGAATACGGTGAGTTATCTGTAGAAATCATACTGCAACCTACGCAAAGTTTACTTGGCGAAGCGTTTGTGCGTTTACTGCGCGCATGGTAGACTCGTATATGTGTCACTTTAACTATGTTGCTACGACCTTAGATTGCTGTATTTTTGGCTTTCTGTTCTAAGGCTATATTTTATTATGCAGTGCTTCTCTAGCAAGAGCTAAACGTGCATAAGCATATACAATCCACGCTATGCTTCGTGATCTGTTTTTGGGGGGGGGGTGTTGTAAACGGACATTATTCCAAAACTCACTGAACTACTGTTGAGAAAACCACCCGGGAGCTCATCAGGGAATGCATTTAAAGCTTTAGGTTACTGTGACCGGTCAGCCACGGAGTCTGAGTTCATCGGTTTCCCAGAAAGCTGGAACTCTTCTAGCTAACAAGTTTGTCACCTGTTGAGCTGTTGGCAGTGTGATTTTCTTTGCCTGTGTATTACAGTTTGGCGCCCGTCTCCGTCACCATCTCGCTCTCGTGCTCCGCCTACAGCCTCGCAACTTCTTTATTTTAGGAATATGCTGTGTAATAAAACAAAAGCGCGTTAACGTCGCAGTAATAACGGCTAGTCACATTCAACCTTACCGCAGCTGTGGCGACTATCCCACAAGAATTCAATAACTGGCTAAACGTTTTTAAAAGACTGCATTTTTATAGCCAACATTTTACACGGTGACCATATTTCTTGCTTTGTTGTGTTAGTTATTACATTAACTTACTCGACTTGACTTATTTATTCATTTAACTGTGCGGTTAGAGAAATGTGCACTAATGAAGTCAAAAACATGTTTGTAACTTAAGATTTGATCTGTTCTCTCAGCTTTAAACTGCATGATGAGCAGTCAGCGTACATTATCTAACATCACCACGCAAGTTCAATATGAGACCCAGACTACAGGTTTCTGTTTTTGTAATTGCAGCGACTAAACTCTGCCAGAGGCATTTGCTTTGAAACAAATTGGCTGCCATTATCATAATGTGCTGCTGAATTTCCAAGAAATCAAAGGTGGAAAGGTTAATGTAGTTTGGCAACGATTAGCACAATGGACTTTGAGCTTGGTCCAGCCTCTCATGTGAATCTGCCCAGCTGTGGTGCCTGTGATGTTTCTGCATGAAACAGTGAATTTTGGAATGACCAAAAACTCTTTTGGTTGCCCAAGGTCTGCCAAACCATTGGGGTAAGTAATCTGGCCCTGACAGACACAGTGACTCAGATTTGCCGCATAAAACACTATTGCAAGTTTAAACAATGAAATACAGCCTGCTATGTAAACTCCACCTAATATAAAAAATGTTGGAGACGGGGTTAGTGAACTGAGGTCACCTCAACCAAGGCCATCACAGTTTGTTATTTGTGATTCATCTACACAAAGCACATTCATCGCTAGCAGTTTTATGAAGAATGAGAGATGAGGAGCCCGGTCATGGATAGCATGTGTCTTGCCCCTCATCCAGTTTCTCCAGCCAAACGCATCTCAGAGCTCTACACTCTCTCTTGGATCATGGTTCGCTTGAGACAGATGCTCCAAGTAATTTGCAGATGATCCTCTCTACTATAGAACATGGCCTGGGCATACATTAACCCTAATGAGTATAATAATGAGGCCCAGTCAGAAGGTGTGATGACCACATGTGTGTCTTTACAGAGCTACATTGTTGCTATGACTCGTCAGTCTCACTTCTTTGTTCAGGATAGGGTTTTTTTTTTTTTCCTGGCTCGGGGTGCCTGTGTAATCTTTTGTAGTCTAATGTTAGATTGACTTAGAAGTAGCATTCTGTAGACTGCTCAAGTTGGTACAGATGTTTTTTATGCTTTCCTCACAAGGTTTATTGGCATTACGTTTGCAAAAAAAAAGTCTACAGTTGGAAAATGTTATCTTTAGTTTATTGTTGAAAATATTTATTGTTTATTGTTGAAAATAACATTGAAACTTTGAATGTATCTTCTAAGTATTTAGCTTTTATTAGCACTGTTGTTTAGAATGTATTACTTTACATTGAACATATACTGGACATGCAACATTATGTCTATAATATAAATGTTTAGAAAGTTATCATAACCAGTGTAGTGTATTAGCAGTTTAGTACCAACTGATCTGAACTGAAATGTTCTTGTTTGTATTGCAAGGAAAAAGTCAGGTTTCATACTGGTAGCAGAATTCCACAAAGCATAGTGGGTATGAATTCCACAAAGGGCTGAAAGCAACTAATGTCCAATTTATTTATTCCAAATATATTATTGTATTCATGCAACACAAATATATATATTAGTATCAGTCAGTACACACCACATTTGAATATTTATCCATAATGTTATTATGTACATACTGTACATTTTGTTGCATTTTGGCTTCATGCTTTGTGTGTTTTTACTCTACAAAGATCAGTGTCTGGGCACATAAGTCCTAACAGAGTTATATTCTGTTGAATGTTGTGCTCTGTTTCCATCAAATCAAAGCAGGTTCATGTACCTGATAAGTTAAAGTGATTCTGATTCTATCTGATAGAACTAGTAACTAAGGTACCATTTATATTTTTTGAAGTATACAAATACAAACAGTCAGTCTATGCTAATCACTTCAGTGCATGCGATTCATCACTAAATGCAGACTAGGTCCAAATTTAAACCCTAGCACAAAGACCCCAAACTTTGTGAAGTCACACTCATATTCACACTACTCGGCTATACGTGCTCGTTGGTCAACCCGTGGGTCGGCTTTGCTCCTGCTCCAGACATCTCTGGTGCACGGATAGTCGTACCTGCTAAGACCGATGTCAGTGCCAGTGAGGTGATCCCTGCTGGGGCCTCGTGCCTTGTGTACGCTCCTCCCCCGCGCCCGGTGCACGCTCCTCCCTCGGCCTTCATTGTGGAGTTCGTGACAGGTGATCAGTGGGCTGCAGTCAGAGCGCTTGTGAATGGTTCTGAGACCCAGACAACTGCCTTGGCTCTGTGCCCTGTGGCAGCCAACATAGCACTTAGTACTTGCATGTGCATTGCCTCTGGACATTTTCTAATTCCCCTGCTACATATGTACAGTGCCATCTGCCAGTTCTGACTTAATGATTCTTGCTTTTATTATGCAAGGGATATAACAGTGTCATAAACATGTCTAGATACAAAAAGTGCATTGAATGAGCTGTTTTAAGTTCTACACCCATGTTTTCTTGGTCTGGTGTTTATTACTTGATGTATATTTAAATATTGAATTTATAATAATTTATATATATCGCACACAATAATTTAAATATTTGTATTTTCACTATATTTTCTCTAACAATATCTCATTTAGGGAATGATTTTGCAAATTTGTTTGATCACATGATTCAACTAGTTATGTATCTTTTAGTTACGTAACTTTTTAGGAGACAAAGTCTTTGGTCATTCAGGATCTCAGAATGACACCCCGGCTCCTATTAATTCTTTCTGATATACAAGCTAGATTTTTGCTGTGTGTTCCGTTTCTTTGTTGAGTGCAGTGATGTGCCAGGACCTGTTCCTAACTCCCCTCTCCCCACAGAGCCTAATTAGAGTAGGGTGGTAGGGTGGGGTGAGGGGTTGGGCTGGATGAGTGGGTGCGTGGGCGTGGGGTGGTTGGGTGGCGGAAGCATGTCAGCACCTGTGACCCCACAGAGGCTCCTGACGAACAGCTTTGCTTTAGTTTTGCCTGAGGGTGTCAAGGGGCATCAGTCATGCGATGGAAATAAACGCTGGGGGGCGGGGGGCGGGGGGGGGGGGGGGGGGGGGGGGGGGGGGGGGGGGGGGGGGGGGGGGGGGGGGGGGGGGGGG
>JAOYMR010000006.1:20021787-20037286 GCA_025802075.1 Tenebrosternarchus preto | reverse complement strand
AACACACACAAACACACACACACACACACACACACACACACACACACACACACACACACACACACACACACACATACTTGTCAAGACATGGGGTTCTGAGCTTAACTCTAACCCTAAACCAAACCATAACCTCAGTAACCAAAAATAAATGTTTTTGCTGTTTTGGTTTTAAAAATAAAATATGTAGCTTTAAAAAAAATTGTCCTGACACAGTTTGTTATCCCTGATTTTCTCTGGTTTTCCGGGATAAGACATTTTGGTCTCTGAGAATGACTGAAAACCAACACACACATTTACACAAAAGATCAACACCTCTGACTTTAACGGTCATTAAAATGCTAATGATTATGTTGTAACAGGTACTTTGTTTTTATTCTCCATAGAATATCTTAGTTTATATGTGTAATGACAGATAAGTATAGTGCAAGGTGAATATGAACTTCCATAAGTACTCTCTTGACCTCTTGACATGATTAGGTGACCACTGAAGTTGTTCTGCAGAAACGTTTCAGCAAGTCCTTCACCTTTACCTGGTGCCTACTGACTTGTAACTTCCAAAGGTGCCAATGTGCCAACCCTTGTCATACTGATATTTCTGCAGCTCACCTTTATCAAATTTGGCCATCAGCATATATCTACAGTGAGTTAATTAACTTTTCTTGGAAAGGTATCTTACCTGGACCTTTACCTCATCTGCCAGCTGAGCAGTCCTGCATGACCTCATCCTCCACCAGCATACCCTTGGTTTCCATCTCCTTCAAAAGCAATTTCAATCGTTTCTTGCACAAGCTTTTACTTGTGGATTTCTTTTTAAGGAGTCGCTTGGCTGAGAATCATCTCATCCCTCCCTCCACTTCGGTCCCAGAGATACAGCTTTCTTCTCTGCATTAGAATAGTTTCTTCTGGAGAGGGTACATTATAAGGAATGATTTCACAAAGATCTAAAGCTGCCAGCTGCCACTGATTAGCATGTTCCCTATAACCTCTAAAAGACGCCTGAAGTGGTTGGAGCTGAAAAAAACATTGATACACTTGTACACACGGTCACCTTCATTTAATTATCTGTCTAATCACTGCTGAATGACAAATTGTCAAAAAGAAATCAGATGAGATCATTAGCAGATATTAGCAGAGGTAACAGTAGCACTAGTGTGTGGTTTCCTGGAGGCACAGTGAACCCGGATCTGGCTTTAGCGCGGAGAGGAGAAGGATTCAGAAATCATCACCGTCCACCCATCAAACGTCACATGAACAGCAACCCTGTGAAAATGGCATGCTGATGTCATGTGTGTGGGGAGCGAGGACCTGGGCGTAGCGTGTGCCCACCCAGCCGAGGGGCTTTTTATACACATGATACAGATAGGATCCCTGGCAGCACTCTCTCCCTCTACCCTCTTATCCTGGGCCAAGAGAAAGAGAGAGAAAAAGAGTGAAAGAGAGAGAGAGAAGAACCCAAAAGAGACGAGGTAGAAAGTGAGAGAGGTCCTTTGATGCAGCTGCTTTTCCTGGTGTTAGCAGAGACTAGGACTAGTGGGAGATGAATATCAGCAATCTTTTATAAGGCTGCCGAACTGGTTCTTATCTTGCTCCCTCTCTCTTCTCTGTTTGTGTGTGTGTGTGTGTGTGTGTGTGTGTGTGTGTACACACGTGTGTTCCTGGCTGAATAGAGTCAGTGCCAGCAGGAGCTGGATAAGGTGCTGGATGAGATATCTAAAATGACCTTCCACGACAACAAAGGACCTTTGGAGAACCTGTATGAGCTAAAGTTCCCTAACTGCGACCAGAAAGGACAATACAATCTAAAACAGGTAAGTGTTCACTGTAGGAACCGTATCCAAGGTGGGTTTTACAGTAGGCTTGTGGAACTTCATCATGCTCCATGTGCTCCATGCAGGAACTGAATTCAAGACTGAATTCCATCAGAGGACCTCAAGCCTACTAACCCTCTGTCCTTCACTCTACCTTTAACCTCATGGTTGACAAGTCGTGCTGTAACATAGAACCCTTGTTTCCAGGCATAACTCAACTCCTCAGGCATTTTTCCTCATTAATTAAAAGGCTGAAAAACAAGAGAACAGCAATCATCAAGTGAGCTGTGGATCCGGGCAGGGCGACAGGGGTGTGCACAGTCTGCTGTCAGCCCTGCTGGGCCATGTTAGCGTGAGGCAATGCACAACCTCTGATCCACATCCACGGTTGCTCAATCTGATGTGAAAACATGATGGAATGACACTGAGATTAGATGCATTTGCAAACTCCGCTCCCATGCTTTCGGAAGTAAAGCGTGTTTTGGCGATATGAAAGAGTCCAGCGTCTAAACTGGGAGTTACAAGGCCATAGAAACTCTCGCCACCACACTGGGGAGTGTAGACATTGTTTTGTAGTCTGGCTTTTTTTTTTTTTTTCTCTCTCTCTCTCTCGATCTCTTGCTTGTCCTTGACAGAGAATGGCTTATTTTTAGAGCCATCTGACTGATATAAGCTGGGCTATCCATACCAACATCATGACACACAGGATTACACAGTGGTGGTATAATGTGGGGCAATTTTGCCCAGGAGAAGCAAATGAGCACATTGTTTTGATGTGAAAGCTCTCTTCTGTTACCCAAATCTACCTTGCCACCCTAAACTGTTCCTCAGTCATCTTGTTCCACTTGCTATTACTGTAAACGTCAGGTTTTGTTCTTTACCACTGAAGGAAAAAATTGGAACGTCTGTTTTGTTTTGCTTGTTTTGGGTCCCCATGCAGGCTACATCCACTTCAATTATGACCTCATTTTTTGGTGTGCTCGGTGGGGGGTCTCGGAGCCGTGCTGTGACCAATGAGGCGGGTGCGGTTGCTACCGGGCGCCTGGCTCCAACCTACACCCCTCCCTTCTAATCACTGCTGTACCAAGCACTTCATTAACCTTCAAAACCCTGCCTCCTTTTGCCCTCTGCCCCAACCCCCTCTTGTGTTCCAGTGCCAGATGTCTACCCATGGGCAGAGGGGCGAATGCTGGTGTGTGAACCCTCACACTGGCATCCAGATTCCCTCTTCTGTCAAAGTGAGGGGTGACCCCAACTGCAGCCAGTACCACGGTGGGCTAGAACTGGAGCCCCCCGCGGGCCTGGAGAAATAGACGTGCCCTCACCCGTCGGGGAAGAAGCGAAGCCACAGAACAATGAGAGAGGAAGCTGGCGAGGCGTGCATGCATATATTCCTGTGTGTACATGTGTATAAATGTTTTATTTCTGGTTTGATTTGCATTTTAATCACGGGGAATAGAAAGAGCTGCATGTCATGACAATAGCAAAAAGAGGAGGACAGACAGTGGTATCCCCTGCCTTTCCAGTTCATCTGTATGCTAAATTTAACAATGAGAGACTGGTGACCTCCTGTTCAGAAACTTGTCCAGGACCTTAACTCAGTAATCGTGGAAAGAGACTCTTCTCTTCCCTCGAATGTATGTGGAAGTGCTGGTAGCTTTGTTCCATCAGCTGTTTCCTGGGTTTAAGATCCATTGTTGTCTTAGTTTGGTCCATGTTTTCTTTTAGAACCTTTCTAACATTTGCTGTAACCACTCAGATCCAAACCGGAAACATACAACAAAGTAGAAAATTATATAATAAATAGCCTCATTGCTGTACTAACGTATGCTGTCTTAGCTGGAACAATATCATTTTTATTAGCTTTTTTTCGTGGCTGTTCACGATGCATTGTGACTATGAGTGTACCAGTGCTGACTACTTCTATTCATAAATGGTTCTTCTGACCTGCTTCCTTCCTCCTACTGCCCTTGCCACCATCCACCCGCAACCCTTCCTCCACCCGAACCCCAATCCTGTGGAGCTGCATCTTCTGTACGGGGGAGGCCTTGATGACAGTGTTCAGAGTCTTCAGAAATTTGGGGGATAAAAATTGCATGGAGGTGTATAAAAAGGAGGAGAAAAATTGTTGGTGCAGGGGTTACTAGTTACTAATGACGTGCTGACAGAGGTTGAGATTAGGACACAAGGCTGACAGTGACAAATGGGATGCTAAGTGGGTTAAGTTCCTATAAATAAATACAGGTTTGCAGATATATGTGTGCAATGCAGATGAGCCATGCTTTACCAAGCTGTTTGACATCTTCCTGGGGTGGGACCGGAGGAAGGGCTTCAGAGTGGAGGGTGTTTGCTGGGGTTAGTGGAGGGGAGTGGGGGCTGTACAGCTGTGTTAAGGGATTCCAAGTGGTGCACGGGATGAGTGAATCTGCTGAGCACGTCAGCACGTTTCCCACCTGGTTGGATGTGTTTAGCATAAGTAGGGACATTTTAAAAGGACCAGAGCTGTGATTGGTGCTCAGTAGGGACATTAACAAGGACCAGGGCTGTGATTGGTGCTCAGTAGGGACATTAACAAGGACCAGGGCTGTGATTGGTGCTCAGTAGAGACATTAAGAAGGACCAGGGCTGCTATTGTCTGTAATGAAAGCTGCGCTCACACCTTATTCAGTCTCTTGAAATGTGATCTTGGTTGTTGTTTGTCTGTCTGTCTGTCTGTCTGTCTGTCTTTGGCCTCTTGTTTCCTCTCTCCAAGCATAGCTTTGAGCAGCTCGAAATGACTGGACCCCGAAATAGCAGCTTATTAAGCTTGATTGATTGTAAACAAATGTGGTTTGCTCCTCTGTAAGTTCACCTTTCAGATGCCCATATTAACCTCGAGTAACTCACATGGTGTTGCCATGTACAGCCGCCTTTAAAATTAGCTTTTGTAGAACTGCTTTCCTGTAGTTGGTGTTCTGGGGCTACAGGCTGGCTGTGTCCAGCTATTCTCCACAGTGTGGCACCTCAGTGACAGCAGAGAGCTCACTGAGACACTGGCCACAGGTTTTTCGTTTGGGTTGGTTTTCTAAGCACTAAGCACCTTCAGCCCTCCACTCGTCTGTCACATTCACTCCTTTTTCCTGCTTTTCGTTACGTCGCGCGTCACTGAGTACCTGAAGGCACGTCTGCATCAGAGAGGGACCACCGAGCGTGGCGTGCCTCTGCGCCCTGAGCAACGACCTAGTAAATAAGTAAATAAGTACCTGCCTCTTATTCATAATGGAACTGAGAAAGCCATAAATGCATGTGTACCAGCAGTTATTTTTAAAGTCCCATAATTAATGGCTGTATGAATAAACATGCTATTTTCAAAACTGTCAGGGTTTTTTTTTTTCTTTTTTTTTCATTTATGATTCATGGGAAACGATCGGACAAACCAGCACCAAGAGTAAGGGCAGTTGTTTACTTTGTTTGAGCTCTTTCAAGGAAAGATTGCGGTCGTGGTGCCTGCTGTATACTGCATGTGTAGGTGGGTTTTGCCTGCCATGACCTTGTTCCCCCGCTCCAACATTGGCAGAATGCTGAAAACAGCATCACAGGAGAGGTTCTGTGAAAAGAAAAAGTTGAGTTTGGCCAAAGTGACCTTGTGAAAATCGGAGAGCGACAGAAACACCCAGCTCTTTGGTATGAACAGAGGCTGCATATGATCAATGCAGGCAGTATCATCAGGCTTTATAGCCGGCAGCGTTTTACTGTGAGCATTTAAAGACAACGATAATCATTACCATGATCCTTTTGCGTTGGTCCCTCTATAATGTGGATCAGTATATGACTAAATAATACAAAATATCTGAATCATTGTATTCAATTGCTGGTGTTCTTTTAATTTGGCTCTTCGAACCATACATTCAGCTTCTAGCTTGTGATCATCATTGTATTAGGTATGGTGTAAAGAGGCACATGTATCCATCCATAGTAGATGACCTAATTAAGTAATAAAAGGGGCATGGATGCTTTGAAGTCTAATGTGCAGTTGTTCGATTCTTTGAAGGCAATGGTAATTGTCATGTTCACTACCTCACAAATCAACCCCCCCCCCCCCGCACATGTTCCAGTCTATGTTCACTGCTCTGTTCTTGATCTGCATCCTGTGAATAAATACCGTCCCATATTAGTTCAAGAGGGAGCACTGTGATAAGTCACATCTGGCTTTTGTAAGCCTCAGTTATCAGTTATCCTCAGAGGGAAAGCAGTAGCTGAACGCTACAAAAAAGACCCACCCATCCTCCCACACTCACTCACTCACTCACACACACACACACACACACACACACAGTAAGCAATGGAAACACATATCCAGCACTGGTACTCAGCATCACATAAGACTGTTGCTTTACTGTTGCCTGGATCACACAACATTTGCTTCACTGCACCAGCTGCGATTTCTCCACCCTTAACCTGGGACAAGCTGAAGACTTTTGCAGGGTGGATCCAGTTGCATTTACTCTTGACATTTTCAGTTCAGTCATCCCACCCTCCTACTATCTCATGCTAATCTGTCCGGAAAGAGGCTAAAAAGGTACGATTTGCACAACTTGGCCCCACAGAATGGAGCCGAGGAGTTGGCTTCCTCTCTAATTTGAATGGTGAGTTCGTCCCTCGTCCATGTTTCCTCCTTGATGTTGGAGCCCATCCTAAATGACTTCCTTGTTCCTTTGCAGCTTCTTTTCCTTCTGCTGGGAACCAGGTAACTAGCCTCCAGGTAACTAGCCTCCAGGCAGGCCTTTAAAGTGTCCAAAATAAACCTGCAATGTTTAGTCACTCTAGGCCATTTTTCTCCACTGTAGCCCATCAGCAATCCGAGTAGCATTTATTTGAATTGAATAGCAAATCAAAACAAACATTTATGTTAAACTAATAAGGTGACACTGTCATTACTGCCTCTATAGCATCAACTGTTAGGAAAATACATTCTTATATGAAGCATTAAATAATAAACATCCCACATGTTTAAGTGTAGAGTTATTTCAGATGTCAGCATGTAGACTAACCTGCATGTGTATACCTTTTTAGAAGTTCTAATTGGTTTAAATGTTAAATATGGTCTAACTACTTTCCTGTTTAGAACAAGAAGAACCCATTAATGTTACACAAATCAGCTTTGTAAGAAAGGAGCTAACAAAAGAGCTTAAATGAATACATAACTTTATTTAAATAAATGCTTTGTCATAACAAAAAAAGACAAAGGTTAAAAGAGTACATAAATTACAAGTTGAATAAATATTACACAGTGATATTCACTTTCTAAATAATTTGAGATTTTTTTTATTTTATTTTATTTATTTTATTAAGAGTTCCAAATGCTGAACGTTTTCACGGTCCTCCTGCCACAAATGGGTCTTTTTTTCAAACGCCGAGTTAGGCCACATGTCAGGGTGATCAATCTATCATCAAGTCGTTTCTCATCCACAAAAAAAAGATTAAAAAAAAAAGAAGTAAAACTGTTATGCATTCAGAAAGAAAGCTGTAGTACTAACTGTATCTGTGTGAGTTGTGTGAATACTGTGTTCATCTAAGCCACCTTGGAGATTCGGAACCTGGCAACGGCACTAAGCAACACTCCAGCCTACAGTGGTTGGATGGGACTGTCCATCATGTTATCATACTTTATTAAAAAACACGTGAATTATCAACTTGATTAGCAAATCAAAGACGTGTTCTCTCTTTCCAGATTCAGTCTGACTTGTTGATTCAGGATAAAATGTTTAATCTGTTTTAGAGCAATTTCTTTGGTTGACGAGAACACTGTTGTTTCAATACACCAGTTAACTTTTGGTACTGAAACACAAAAAAGCACCAGGAACATTATAATATTACCTCCATGCCACAAGATTCAAATATGTAGAACATCTAAACAATGGACAAAGATTTCATACAAACTTTTATGCTGGTTATAACAGAAGTCATTGATTTTCCGCCGATTGCTTGGACCTGTCCCACAGATTCCGAGAACCCCATAAGCCTAGCCTGCTAGCGGTATCTACTGTGATGTGTGCTTCGGTGTGTGCTCTTCTTCTGCCCCCTGATGGGCACAGTGAGGCCCAGAGCGAGATCACCGCCTAGGACTCTCACCTTCTCTCCCTCAACCCGGATGCCGCCGAGGCAAATAGTCTGGAAGCTGTAAGAGTAGATGGAGATTGGACTGAGATCAATAGCTGTGTAGAGCTTTTTTTTCCCACCACCAGATGAAGAGGTGGTTGTCGGGCTTGGGCTGCTAAGCCCCTGTCGAAAGATCCCCAGGTAAGGTTTGTGTCTGAGGCCTGCACCTGTAACTCCTCCACCTAAACTGAGGCTTGCTTTTGAATCAGCACTACTAGGAGGAAGCTGTCATGTGGCAAAAGAAAAAAAAATGCATAAGTGCAAGCTGCTTTTTATTTTCTTTAATTAAAAAAAATAAATCTGGGAGGGGGCGATGAGCATGGGTCAGGTCCTGGGCACGCCAGGCATGCTTTGTGCCAGCTTTCTGTGCGAAAACGGAGGGAACTACACCTCAGTGACTCACGTCAAACGTGCACCATTGTCTGATTAACCCACGGCCTGAAGAACACACTCACTTTCACCCTCTCTCATTATCTCTCTCTTTCTTTCTCTCTCTCGTTCTCTCTCCACACCTTCAGAGAGTCCCTTATCACACGTTATTCTATTCAGACACGCCATTGGTCCATTCTGGGGACCTGTAGCTCTTTGTCTACCTGTGAGATAACACAGGAGTGATCGTTGTGTTTATAATATAGTAGCTATGTGTAACAGAGAAGTACTGGAGTCAAGCTCACCGATGTAGCTTCTCAATCCCATTGTACTGGGTATTACTGGCCCCCTCCCAGCCATGAAACTGTGATCACAGGAGTTGTGTAATAAGATCTGAGCGGAACCACTGTGGCAGGGACTGGTTTTTCTCACTGGTTTCCATGAGGGAAACACCAGCTGGAGCTGGAGCTCCTGAGGCCTCTGTGTATCCCCGTTAATATGTAGCTTGATTGACAAAAAAAAAACAAACAAAAATTAAATAACTCTCTTCAGCGATTACATACATTTGCAGTCTCTGTCAAATCAATAATCAGCTTATTCATAGAGATAAAAAAAAAAAAGAGACAAGTGTACCCACTAGTTTGAGCTGATAGTGAAAAATCTCTCAGTCCTATCATTCATTGCCTCATCACAGGGAGTGATTCTAAAAGGTGTTCTAAAATCTGTGATAAAATATTTTTTGGTGTCTTTTTACACACACGCACACACCACACATATACACACATATATATATATGGATGTGATTGAGGTCCCTCATCAATACAAAAAGGTTAAAAAAATGTTAACCCCTTGGCTACTGTGTAACGTTCACATCACTATTCAAATGTATTTGTATGTAAAAAGGCACTGAGACAAACAGAGACTCGTAATATCAAAACACTGGATGAGTTGGTAGGTGCGGTTTGTTCTCTGTTTTGCCCCTTAAAAACAAAAGGTGCAGCTGTGTGTGCTGCGTTGACTGACCAAAACGGCACGAGCAAATACGGTGGCCTGAAGGGGGAAAAAAAGGCCAGGTTGGGAGAAGTGGACGTTTGGGAAGACCTGCATTTAAATGACCAAGTTTCCAAAGTGACAAGGTGGATACGACGATGCATAACGTATAATACGCTGAAATGTGCAGCTCCTTTCCCAAGCACCAGTTCTTTTGTTTGTTAGAGAAAAAAAAAAACATTCGTTAATCTACAATTAAACATCGTATAAAGGTCTTATCTACTTCAGTGAGAGCACTTCGTCTAGGAAAATGGCTCAAAGTGGGCAGTCAATACTTCACTGAAGACAATGCAAACAGCACGATAAAAGCGTCGAAGACTACGGTCACAGACAAAGGAACAGGCTACCGCTCGGAAAGGTGAACGTCAACATTTCTTCAAACCCAAAGTGAGGGGAGATTCTAGCGTTAGGATCTTTGAAGCCGTTTCAAGCTTAACCAACACCACGTGTCCCACTTTTGATGCCGATACTTCCTTAAACGTTTTACTGCGAATGCCAGAACTCGGTGCCAAAAGATTTTTTGCGGAGGACGTTTCTTTCGCCCTCCTCGCGAGGAAACTGAGAAGCTGCGGACGTGACCGAAGCCGGGCGCGCAGTCGGGAGCCGTCGGACTGTCAGCTCTCCCTTTGCCTGGTCGGCGGCGCCGGCTCACATAGGCACAGTTGGCATTCTAGGCAAGCTACCGAGTCACGCATCCGCTGAAACAGGCCGGCCGGACGCGGATTCGTTTCTACGCCGCCCCCTTTAATCAAAGCTGCGAGTTGGGGGAGAGTGCACCATCTTTGAGCTAGCTGCTCCTGGGGGTGCTGGGGGAGGGGTGCGGTCTGGCCACAAAACCATGGTCGGAAAAGTAAGAAAAGGGGCATTATTCTTTTATAAGAGAAGCTATGGGGGAAAAAAAACGCTGTTTTTCTTAACATGCGTGCGCATTCACACACGCATACACTGAACTTGGTGAAGTTACACGTTTCCAAGCAGGTTCCCCAAAAAGTAAGTGCTCTAACAGGACCACACAGGCGAATAAGAGACAGCCTCATCAGCACGTTCATATCGTTTTTTTCTGTCTTTTGGAAAACGAAAAAAAAAATCACAACAGTTCTTTCAATAGTAAGAGTTCAAGCTATCTCCTTTGACACCTCGAATTCAAAAGATGTAAAAGGTTAAGATAGCCCCGTTAATATTCAACATGCCATATACCTCTCTTTTTTGCTGTATGTTAACAGTATGGTGCTCAAACCCCAACTTCTATAAAAATATATAATTGCATGTATATATTTTTAAAAATCATTTGCTGGGACCCAGCTCTTAAAGTGGAAGCCTCAGAGGCCCTCTGATTGGCTGGGTCCTCTGGCTTAGAGATGAGTGCTCAGTCAAAAACAGACTCCTGTTTTTTTTTTTTTCCCTCAGTTTAGCTTTTAGTTTTTGTTCAATTTGTTGTTGTTTTTTTTTTTTTTTTCTTTTCGCATCAAATCTCAGCGTGTCTGGCGGGTAGACAGGTAGGAAGGACAGAAGGAAAGGAGTCTCGGGTCTGGCGATCCAGACGCGTCCCTTCTCACTCATTGTTGTTCCCGTTCTCCAGATCTTTGCACTGGATGTTTCCTCCGCTGTAGTCGGTTCCGGGCAGCTGCACGCCGTATTTGTCCACGCACCAGCAGATGCCTCGCTTTCGTCCGCGGGAGGGCTTGCACTGCAGGGGGTGGAGGGAGGGAGGGAGGTGTTTAAAAGGCAAGGCGAGGAGAGCGGTTAGTTGACCAGTATGGAAAAGTACCGGAAACCGATCACTTACGGCACGAACCCTGACCTCATGGAACAAAAAAACGAAACAAACGAGTGAAATGCTCAGAAAAGCATTGCCTGAACACGCAGATGTGACGACACTTGTGTACTGTCCCAAACGCTGAACAAAAGTTGACAAAATTCACACCTGCTTGCGCTTGAAGAAGCCCTTCCTGTCACAGTTGGGCAGATACAGTGAAAGTGCCATGACTCGGGAAGTGTCTTTCAGCCCCTTTACGATCCCGTCCAGCTTCCTCCTGCAGGGTCCCTGCACCACATCACAGCATTCATCAGCCATTTGTGATCAACCACAGGCCCCGCCTCCCCTTACACCCCGCCTCCCCCCCAGCGCCAACTTACAAACTCGGTCTCGTGTTTGTCGATGGGCAGTGGCGAGTAGTCCAGCGAGCCCACCGACCTCAGCTTCTCCTGCTGCTTTTTCTTGTCCTTGCGCATGGCTGCCTGTTTCTTGCTGTTGATCAGGTCTTGCTTGGGGTAAAGGGGCACCTTGGCGAGAGGCAGCTGCTCATCCGTCGTGTCCGTCTTCAGCACGTCATCGTGCTCTTTAGATTCGCGATCTGTTCAGAACACAAACAACAGCCATGAGCTGATGGGCCTTATTTCCTGCAACCATCATTTCCTTTCGTTTTATTTTTCTTGCATTTAAAAATCTCACCTTCCCTACATAGACACACACACGTGTAACTTGTTTACAATTCTTTTTTTTGTTTTGGTTTTTTTTTTGGGGTACTCAGATTTTTGGGCCTAAGTGGCAACTGAAAATAAACCTGAAACCAACTGCTTTCCGTACCAAATGTTTCCTTTGCATTTGTTTACAAAAGGAGAAAAGGATCAACAGGTGATGACAAGCCCAGCCTCCACATCTACAGATCCCCAGGCCACGGTCCAAACCAAAATATGGACACTGGAACAGAAGTGGAATGGGAGTTCATTCTCACTGACTTCACTTCATAGTTAGATAAACAACCAATTACCAAGTAGCTGAGACCAGTCTAAAATTCTTATTAAGGACTGCTTCATGAGAATGACAAATCTTGGTAAGCATTTCACAGAATGTGCAAATGAGTCTGTGACTACAAAATATCAACACATTTGTCAGTTTTGACAAGTCCTAGTTAACTTCTGCAGTAAAGAATGGATTTTAGAGGTGAACCACAAACATTTCTCTATTCATTTGACAACAGATTTTTGCAGTGACTGCTGCCCTTTCTAGTGGAAAACAGAAACTGCTTTCAAAGACTGCTATACCCCTTTAAGCCATGCTTAGATCCTTTGAAGTCACGGCAACCACAAATACCATGGCAACCAAAAGGCTTTAGTGAGTTGGACAAACGCAAGGCGTGATGGTAACTTTATCTTTGAGTGTTTGGGTAAAAACAGACTTGGAGAGGAAGTTTAATACTTTGCAGAGCACCTGAGGAGAAATGGGCTAACAGTCTCAAGCCACTGCAAGCAAAATGAAAGCCAAAAGGTTTGAGATTTCAAGATCCCAGCTTATGTAAACCTGCCACTCAAAGGCCATTATGGTACATGTCAATTTATTGTAGGACAAATGTCTGAGAGAATGTCACTGAACATTATTTCTCCAGATGGTTTTACAGTATTGAGATAATAAATAATATAATCCCTCAACCCAGCAGTCCTAGGCGCTGTTACAGGTTAATGGCTATATTTATCCTGTACAGAAATCTGACAGAATGTTAGTGGGTGTTAAAGGCAGGGTCAGATGTTGGTATGGGAATGTAATCAAGTATTGTTGAGGGCACAGCAATAAGGTATTGGGGGGGGGGGGCTATTGTTAAAAATGGTCAAACAAGTTCCTCCATAGAATTGCTGTAAAAGAGCACCATATTTTTTGCAGACCAGTGTTGAAAGAGTCTGTCTGATGCTTCAGACATCGGGACGTGGAGGAGGGGGTGATTACTGGAAGTGGGTTCCTGGCTTCTGAAGTTGCTATCAGATCCATGGTTGGGCTCCTTGAATTTAATCTTACAACTCATGACTTGGCAGGCAGATATTTCTGCACCGAAAAGTTTCCCGTGGTCAGGCTACATGAGAGGCCAGCGTGTTCTCTCACCCAGTTACATGAAAGTCCTTCAAGAATGAGAAAACTACTAATGCAAAGATGTAATACAACAATAAAATAGAACCAAATTCAAGATGAGTTCACACTGCTGATACAGTCATTTAAACAGCTGGCCCATTCTGTGGTAGCCTTAGTGCACTGGCTCAAAGCACATTTTCTTTCAGATGCCAGTGCACATGGGCCAGGTACACATTGTTGAAGAATGAGCAGATGCCAGAGGTCGCCTTAAGACCATTTGCTGACAATTAACTTTTTTCTCTTTTCTTCCCCTCACTTCGTTTTCTTTTTTATTTTCCTTTTTTTTTTAAACTGCCAAATTGAAGTTTTTTTGTGTGAGGGCCAGACTGTTTGGTGTGCGGACAGACCTCACTTTTTCCGTGCTCAGGGTCCCCAGCTTGTAAAGGCAGCTTAGTGAGTCTGTGTTTAACATCTGAACCCCTGCCAAGACACTGGAGCGAGGCCGAACCTGGCACGTCACACGCGCCCTCTCTATTCAAATAAGCTCTGGAATAATTGCTGAGGAGGTATTGGTATCTCTCCTCTCAGACCTTGCAAAGTTTTCATTATGGTGACAGGATCTGAGTGGCCCCAGAAGGTGCATCTGATAGGGTGCTGTTTAAATATTAACACGTGCACAGGGCAATTATACTTCATCAATATCCAACGTTTCTTGCAGCCCAAGGGGTACTGACGAAATCAAATCCCCCTCTCCTTGCAGGATTGACTTATCATTGCACATCTTCAACAAGTCTGTGCCGCGCTGCCAACAAGCTCTTGAAATCGCTATGAATTTCAGACCTGAATCTTGGTGCATTACACAAAGTTTTTGTTTTCAATTATACAGACATTGCGCGCACGCACACACACACACACACACAAACATCCTACTTCCATGCCACCACTTTATCGTTGTGGGCGATTAAGAAGAGATGTCCCAGAGTGCACCAGCTGCATTTTTAAACAGCCCGCACTACTGGCCTGGTCTTTGGCTCTGCATTCATCGCTTTGTTCAAGGCCCGGGCCAGCGCCGGCATCCTAAGCCAGATTCCGCTGCTCAATATTTAAAAGCTGGCCCACATCCACAGTGTGATCGCACAACTGCAACAGAGCATCAGGAGGACAAAGAGTCGAAGAAGGCCAGAGCGGAAGCTGCTGCCTACTGTCCAGCCAAATCCACCAGGGCAGGAGAAGCGACCATGACACCCAGCACCTGAATTATGAAGAACTTATGCAAAGGATGAAAAATGATCGTGTCCTGCATCTGTAATGGTGTAAGACTGGTGTCAGTCTTGTGCATGTTAGTGGGATGAGTACCTAAAGAAGGCAGGCGTAGAAATGCACTAAAGTACTGCTTATGTCCAGGACGCTAACTAGTAAGAGTCTGTAAACCATAGACACTAACCATCACTGATAGGTTACAATGATGAAAAACGTACTTAAGACATGGTACCTGTATATAGATCCTGTCATCACAACTACAAATGCTATTATATTATATATACCATTATATATATAACAGTAAACAATCTCCTCATTCTCTGTAAAGTATTTTATCAAAATCTTTTAATTGACTCAAAATAACGGATAACAACAAACTGAATGAAAGGGCCTCCTGAAGAATAGTGTGTTAAATATTCTGTCAAATTTTGAATGGACTGATGCAACCTTGCTACGGTTACATCACGTCCATGACATCAGGTTACATCACAGCCTTCATCAAATGCACCTCTAACCCCAAGAGCAGGCATGAGCTGCTGTGACCCTGCGCCAACCTAATTTCCGTCTGAGGTCTGAGTTTGGGTCGGGTGTAAACTCCTTCCACCGGACGATGCCTGAGACAATTGCTGGGTGTGACGTGCTGCGATGCTTCGGACACAAAACAACAATCTTGGCCGGTGTCGCAGTCTCTCGACGTGCTTTCAGCCGCCGCTGAACCCGCGCTGCAGGCATGAAACGAAGAGCCTTTTGTACGTCTTTGCTCGGAGGAACGTGACACTGAAGCAAGCGCCGTCGGCCAAGGACAGGACGTTTTAGCAGCTTGGCACTGCGACCGCAAGGTGCTGCCACCATGTCTGCCGCTTTCAGCCTCGACTTTCATTTCCTCCATGCGATCCGAGAAGCTGCGCGTGATAAGAGAGTGCCGGGGGGGTGGGGGTCTTAGGGGGGCGGGGGGTGGGGGGCGGGGGGGGGCGGGGCGGGTCTCGGGGGGGGGCGGGGTAGGTGTAGGCGGGGCGAGGGGGTCGGTGGAGGT
>JAOYMR010000006.1:19996131-20017314 GCA_025802075.1 Tenebrosternarchus preto | reverse complement strand
CTATATTGTGCTAAGGAACACCATCCTGTATTTTGGAGACACAGACCCAGCAAGCATTTACTGTTTACTTGTGTATGTAAGAAGACTTAATAGCTTTAAACCTAAGCACAGTTCCACTCTAAACCTAATCCTACCACTGCTGATATATTTTAATCTTCCCTGTTTTCATGTTCCTCATTTATTTTATAGGCTGCTCGACAATGACTTTTACACATGTTCCACATGTGTAGTCCATCAGAGGAACAGTGTGTTTTGTCTGCCACTGCTATTTTAAAACCCTGTTTTGTGAACTGTGCAAGAAAAAAAAAAAACCCAAAAAACTAAACAAAACAAAAAAAACCAAAACACTCCTCTGCACTTATTGTCTTATCTCCCATGTAACTTCCTGGGGTTTCACACTATTCATCTGGCTTTGCAAATCCACAGTTGGTGCAGATGCTTGTTCAGTGTTGAAGAATTTTAATCTAGGTAGTTTGATAGATGTCCAGTAGAAGGAGCTCTTAGCAGCGATTAGAACTGTTGGAAGCCAGTCCCTCAACTACTGAAATGTTTCCGTGCTGAGAAGGTACTGATGGGCTCCTGTTTGTATCTCACAATTAGACGTGAACAGAAAAGTGCTGTGCGGATGATCAGTGGTCTGCATAGTGCGTTATGTAGGGTGCATTATGGTCCAGGGGCCTGTTCATAGATCTGTGTTGCATCTGCTGTACAGTAGTGTGAGAGGTTGAAGGACAGCCTGGGCATGGATTCTCTAAATCACCTGATAAACTAAACACATGTCCAAAGCCCAGTAAAGTCAAAGTTACAACTTCCTTCTAACTCTTTCTTACCTGGCTAACACTGATAATTTAGAAATGCTGTAAGATGCTCTTAAGTGTGAACAGTACAACAAGTGTTCCAAGGAAGGGAGAGTTTGCCTTGATCCCATTTCCAGGCTGGCCTTTCTCTGTAGTCTTTTTCTTCAGAGTTCCTGACTCATTTGAGGGCTATAGCTTTCTTTCTAGACTCCTTTCCAATCATATAAGGTTTCAGACTTGCCCCCGTTTCTTCTATCCAGAAAAGAAGGTGGACACAAGTTACCGGAGTTACTGGAATCAAGCTGGAAATGTAGTCCAGTTAGTAATGAGGAAGTAAGTGTAATACACTGAGATTAGCAGATCAGATTAGCAGATGAGATTAGTAGATGAGATTAGCAGCTAGCCCAGTGTTGTGAGGAGACTTGGACCTTTGGTAACAGTGATGTTTCCTTATGCTTGCATCTACTGCATTGATATGATACACATGGAAAGGTTCTTTGCCACATGATTGTAAATCTTAACAGCACTACGTTGGATCAATTTGGAGGCTGGTCCTTCCTCATCTTCAGTTACGTCTTTAAATGACTAATAGCATATAAGGCTTTTAGAAGACTATAGATTTTGTTCTGGCCTTAACATTTAATACTCCGAGAGAACATTTTCCACAGTAAATGTCATCTACACTGGAGGACCTGGTGGAGGATCTTTTAAAACGTCCTTTTGGTTTTTACAGCCTTGTGACACAGAGCAGCCTCAGCTAACCTCTACCAGTAGAGCTTCACCTTCATTTAACAGGACCTCACAAACAAAGCTTAATTGGAAACAAACAAAAGCATGCAAAGAATGTTTTCAATATTCAACTTTTCAAATCGTCACGAGATGGGCGCCGCCAATGTCTGTCACTTTGATTACTTGTGTCTCGGGAATATTTACTTTATTTGAAAATATTATTTTCTCTCTCTTCAATTTGTGTATACAGTCACCCACATAGAACGCTCCCCCCACCAACGCGTACATGCACACATGCACACACGTGCAAACGCGCGCGCGCACACACACAAACACAAAGGAGCAGACGAAAGAAGAGGTAAAAAGTTTAGATGTCAGCTGATAGAAGTTTCTGTCATCGTAGTTGTGTGCAGATGAGGTGTGTGTGGGGGGGGGGGGGAAGTGAAGGAGGAGAGAAGAGCCTATGTGTTTCTCCCACAGTTTCAGCTGAAATCTTGCCACTTGTCATGTCAGGATGTTCCTGTTACTGAAAGATTACTTAAAGATAATCTACTGAAAGATACCAGTGCTTACAAAATTAATAAAGTAGCGTTTTGAATACTGAGGTGAAAATGTGACAGACAGGCATGTGTTACGTCTCTGTGCCTCTCAGTCAGTGGAAGCTCCTTTTTTGTCAAACAGAAACAACAAAGATGGAGGGCAAATAAATGCTGATTCATTACATTTATTAAACGCCATAATGAAATGCCATTTTCAGCACCGATTTCAGTAACCCGAGTAGATGGTGTAAAACATTTTTGCCTCAAGCGGTGAGATATCATTTGCACTGTAAAATTAATGGGGCACTAAAGTGCGTGTGGGTGTGGTGGTGGAGGGGTGGTGGAGGACGAGTCAACATGCTCCAACTGTCGAGATCCACACTGATTTTGACAAACAACCCCTAATTTTGAACTTTGGAGGAAAGCAGCCAGGAATATTCATAGATGCCTGGTGCCATCAGGTGTCTATGGCAGCCTGTGTGTAGCAGGTTTTGGGCGTGGCTAGTGTGTTATGCCCCAGGCACAGGCAGTGGTGCTGGGTTTCAGCAGTCCCTGTTTGCCCAACTCATCCAGGCCCATCTCCTGGGATTAAACAGTGCGCCTTCTGAATGAAACACTGCAGCTGCTGCCTTCAAATCTCACAGCTTATTCTTCTCCAAAATCCTCGCCTTGTCTTGCTTGGTCCCAGCATCTGTGTGGGTAGAATTCTAATGAATCTTTAATTCTAATCCATTTTCACTTTTCACTTTAGCTTCCAAACAAATGAACAGGAGACAGAGTTGGGGTTGGTTTTCCCAGCAGTGCTGACGTCCGAAGGCCATGACTCTTTTGGGAAACCAGACCCTGGGTGTTTATAACTTGCCATCAACCATCACACTGAGCTCTTCTACCCAGACAAAAAATACACTAAACAGCAGTACATTTTGAGTGTTTAATAGTAATAGAGTACACTGAACATGTAATGTTATTTTAGAAAATCATGCAATCATAAATTTTAGCTGAATTAAAAAGGTATATATTTTAGGGGAAAAGTTGTTACAATTACATATTTTAAAAGTTTTGAATTTTATAAACATGTTTTAAATGCTAGCAAAGATAACATGTAAAAATATAAACAAAATAAAATTAAAATATCCAGGTGAGACATTACACATAGATGATAAAATGCTCTTGTAAAAAGGTATTCATGCTGCAATAATTATAAATTTGGCTGTGAAGGATATGGAACTTTACATCTGTTGAACAGCTTGGGAAATTCCTGTAGCCTTGAACCTTATAAACAATAAGAAACCCAGTTGTATCCATACTGATTAGGACAAATAGACAACTACAAATGATTTATGCTGGATCTAACAGCATGGATGTTCAATACCCTGGACTGCTGAACACTGCCTGTAAAATTCTGACCTTCACCCTACTACTGTATCAGTCCTGTTACACTGCCATGCTCAAACTGCTGTTGGCTTCCTGTACCACTGGTTCTGAGAGATACCGCCACATAGGGATGAGTGCCAACTGGCCAGTAGAAGGTTGCTGATTGGTGTTTCACATTTCACACCGACCCTCCCAGTACCCCCCCCCCCCCCAACAAGGCACCCGGCCTGCTGTTACTGATGCATGTCCAACATGCCCCACTGTCGCTCTGATTGTCGTCACTATTTAAATGCGCAACTACGATTTCGCCTTCCATCAATCTTTTTTTTGACAGTGCTATGTACGCATTACAAAAGCAGGATTGTTGGAGTCCGTGTTTCGCCCTTTCAGAAAGGTGGCCATGCATCAACCACTCTGGGAGCTGGTCCATAGTTGCACTCTGTTCTCGTCCTCCGTGTGAGACCCAGGTGGAGTGGTTGGTGGGGGTAGGCCAGCAGTAACAGGGAGCCGTTGATGAGCCAAAATGAAAAATGTTGACCAGGTTGCGAATTACACCCAAATTGTTCATTTTTGAGGCTTGCACCCAGGAGCATATCAACGTTGTCTAGTGTAGAGCTGGACTTTTGATTTTGATTTTTGATTTGGTCCAGGATCTCATTGTGTCCACAATTCTCCAGAGATTCTCAAATAGGCCTGAAGAGGACATGGCATGGTTTTTCAAAGTGTGTAATTATGTAGTAAATTTTCCTGAGGCAGGGAGGGAGTTTGTGGAAGGCCCTCATTTCAAAAGCTGCATGAAACTCCTAGAAACTGCATGAAACTCCTAGAAACTCCTCTCTGTTAAAACAACAATTTGACCATTCGCTACTAGCCTTCAACCCACATGGGTTTAATTCTCTCTGAGGAAACTTACATTTAAAAGCAATTATGAATGTAATTACTACAACAGACACAACAGCAACACCTGTGGTCTTTAAAAAACAAGATATAAAACTTATCAAGAGTTTATTTGTAGGTGGATACTATTATCCTTGCTATGATTTTCCTGTAAAGTTGTTTGATTCTGGATCATCTGTGCTGGCAAGTGGTGAAGTCACTGAGAGGTTTATGTCCTTTGGCTGACACAGAATAGTGGAGAAACACTTTCTTACACCAGAAGCTGCTGACAGACAAGGTGTGTCAACACAACTGTCAGTGTAGTTTGTTATTTTTGAGTGTTATTTTTCTTATTTAAACCATATAGCTACTTAACCATCATGCTCACTGGGTTATAACCTGTGCCCTACGCCTTGAATGTATTATTTTTCTAACTTGAACAGTATATCTGCTTATACAACACAGCCTATGCTTGAGTTATACCTTAAAATACAATAGGAAAAGAAGAGGAGACAGAGAAAGAGGGAGGGATAGGGAGATGGAGAGAGAAGGAGACAAAGAGGCAGGGACACACAGAGAGAAACAAACGGAGAGAGACAGGAAGAGGGACAGCATGAAGGGGAGGTAGGTGGAGAGAGGGAAAGAAAGAGAGAGAGAGAGAGAGAGAGAGAGGGGAAAAAAAGAATGAACCAAAGGGAAAAAAAGCCAGAGCCAGCCGTTCTGTTTTGTCTAAATGAATTACATTGAAAAAGGTCATTATTAAGTTGACTGCTTATAGAGTCTTGCTTATATATATATATATATATATATGTGTGTGTGTGTGTATGTGTGTGTGTGTGTGTGCGCGTGCCTGTGTTTATATGGAATGGGTAACATTATTTATGTTCACAGCTGCTCAGCTCCAGTCCTTTCGTGGATTAAGCCTCCCACTGACAGGGCAGGTGGTAAGATTCAGGAGATTATCCACTTCATCTGATGGTCCTAAAATTGTGTTTTGCTTTGTTTTTGCTTGGGTTAACCCTAACCCTTGTCTTTTGCTTGCCTCCCAGTGGGCAGAACATGTAACTCTTGGGACGAATATGAGTCGAACGAATATACAGATGCAGTGCGTGCTCCTGAGAGCCTAGCTGCTGACAGGGTGAAAGGGAATTTTTGCACTCATCCACTGTAGCCATGGTCACTGATGTTTTTTGTTGGGTTGCCAATGAATTTTTGCATGTTTTCCCATTAATTTCAATGTAACCATGGTGACAAGTTTTTGTTACTATGGCAATAGGGATAGAGCGGAATTAAGTGTTGCTGACATGTCAAGTTCCGAAAGGCAACAGGAAGAGTGGGCGTTCCGCACTCTCCTGATGTCAGGGAAGGAAGATTTTCAGGTTAGCATGCAACAGGTTGCTTAGCCCTCGCCATCTCTTCAGGCAGCAGGAACGGCTTCTAGATCTCACACAACCTTGCCATTCTTAAAGTACTCCAGCCAAGTGCCCCTCAGGCGATATCTGCTTCACTTTTAAGTTAAGGTAGCATTTAGGCCTTACACTACCCTGGGGCTCATGAATGTACACTATATTTCAGCTCTAGCTTCATGGTTGATTAAATAGACTGTTTCCCAGTTGCTCTGTGCCGTTTCCTTTACAGTAAGTTCAGATCATTAGAGATCTGACACAGTAGTCACTCACAGGAGTGTTTCCAGAACATTCCTTTTCTGGTGCATTAACAAAAACAAATGAACGAACACACGCATGTACACACAAACATGTATGCACACTCAACACATACACACACACACACACACACACGATCCCACACACAGAGCTCATTAATTCTTAATGCCCCTGTCCCTCATGGTTTATAGCCAATGAACTATGATCATTCCTTTCAGTTTTCAGGTCTCCAGTGGTCCTGCCCTCTTAAGCTGTTCCACTAAAATGTTACTCCATTATAATTCTTCTATTAAAACAAACGGGATTGTGTTGTCACAGGCCCGAAGCCCTCTGGAAACAACGAGACGTGACTCACATTCATACAGCTGAAGATCAACTTGTCATTCAGTGTTGTGACGAAGGACAAGCTAAAGGCAATGCGGTTATGACCAGTGGCCCTCAAAATGTCTTTAGCAATCAGGAAGTTTCTGAGCATATACCTGGTCTTAGGAATCTGAAATATGATTCATTAAAAAGGCAGAGGAAGAAGCTATCTGAAATGTTGAGGCCTTGTTAAGTATAGATTTTCACAAATAAAAGCTTTACTAGAAGGCTGAAAGCATTTCTGTTGCTCTCTGTACTGTTCCACTTTAATACTACAAGCCTTGCCAAAGCCCACTAAATCCTAAAGTAGGTTTTTAGCCACCTAGCAAATGCTAAACACTGTTGCCTACATGAGATTTTACTGGGTGCAATCAAAGCATCTCAGCAAATTAGCATCGGTCCATCTGGTTGCGGTGCCGACATTACTGAGTCACAGATTGTTCAGTATGGCTGCGGAGTCTTGGAGTCTTTACAGCGCATCTGGTCTATCTCAGAGCAGAACTGTTGTGAAAGATTTATATCACAGACCTGACATTAGCAGGCCTGGTGATGAGTCGTCATGGAGCTTCCAATTAGCGGTCATCATCATCTCGCTCCAGATAGGATTAGATAATGTATTTCACGGTGAAATCACAGCAGGAATTAGAACCGAGGCCAGTTTACGTCCATGTATTACAACATTTTTAATAAGTTGAAGTCAAAATAAATGGTACTGTTGTATGTAATTCTATGCACACACACACACACACACACACACACACACACACACACACACACACACACAAAATGATCCCAGATTTGCTAAAACAAATCAGGAGTCATTTATAATAATTCTGTATTTCAGTGTTGTCTTCCCCAAAAGCAAATGGAAGTAGACATAGATTACAAATGGTCTTGTTGTTCATTCTTGACTTCTAGTGCTTAATTTGCTATGTGGCTTATTTTGACATGACAGACTATGCTAACTTAACTAGGTATTAACTAACACAACTATTGTGAATACGTGTTGCCATATTACCTTGTCACTAGGTAAACTTCAGAGCAGTGTTCTTTATAATTTGCTCTACATGAAAAAGATTTTATAAATATTATAGAAATATTTTTTTTACAAATGCATTTGAAGTAATTAGGAATCTACTGAATTCCAGCTTCTGGGTGTCACTCTATACTTCACTGTACAATTCACCCCTAACACTCTGTCAAGGCACTATGCAATCATAAACCACACTGCTCATTGGGGTTTCCCTTATAATCTCAATCCAATTTCCAATTTTAGCAGTGACGTCAACGAAATCTACAATTTCTTGACTTAAAAAGTTCAAAAGTTCATTGCTGCTCTGCTGTACTGACTCCATGCATGTACTTGTATTTCACATCCCTGTGTGTCAGTGGACATTAGGCAGGTATAGTCAGGTCTCGCATCTGGCCTCAATATGGGAGCATTAACCTTAGAGTCAGTTCACCTTGCAGTTATTTGAAAGGTCATGACAGAGGGCAACTAACACCTTTTGCCACTTCTGACCTTTCACCTTTTGAGACACCTCTTCAGTCTGAATATAAACACAAGGGCCCATTCAGCTGCTAGTCTGCAAGACATCTGCGGCTGCAGAGCCACCGTTGCCCAGAGAGCCGAACTGTTTTTAGAGACGAATTTATTACCAGGCCTGAATGCAAAGATTGTGTTTCTCCCACTCAAGTCGTGCACAATATCTTGAATGAATGAAGATGCACTAGAGCAAAAGATGTATTCTCCCAATCCCTTCTCCCATCTCTCGTTCATACCGATGTAGCAACAGTGTGTGTTGTGGTCTCTTGTTGTTGGTGGTGCTGGAGGTGAGACTTGGAATTGATTTTTGAACAGAAATGAAGACCAGGCAGGGTCTCTGGCAGCCCTAAACAATCTCTCACGCAGTGACTCAGGGAAGAGGTTGTTCAGCTTCTTAAATGGTCCCATAGGTTTGGCATCACAGGAGTTTGTTTCACAGATCTTGAGTGGCGGGAGTGGTTGCTGGATTGCTAGTGAGCAGAGCATTCTCTCGTATAAACATTTGAAGTCATTGGTAACAAGGATACAACTGATGTTCCTAACCAAAGAACCTCAGCTAATATGAAGCACAGCCTATGATATATTGAAGGAGTTTAAACTCTCTCCCACTGGGCTTCCACCATTTCATTTTTTTTTTTTCGTTCTTTCTTCTCCCCTGAGGCTCAGTAAAAATGAAGTGCACAGGCTTGGAGCAGAACTGGGCTAAATGTCCCGCAGCGTCTGAGCCTCTTTTGAGGCTTGTGAACATGCTGCCTTTATCCCCCCACCACACAGCTCTGTTTGGGGAGGTTTATAAGACTGCAGTGATGCTCTCCAGCTTCTTGTTAAAAAGGCAAGATGGATGACTGGGTCCTCACTGGCGTCTCTATGGGAAATGGGCTGCAACACAGCGAGATGAGTCACAGCCAAAAAGTGCTGAAGTTGGGTTTTTTTTTGTTTGTTTGGTTTTTTTTAATGGCAAATGAAGAGGAGTGTCATTCTGTCGGTAAAGCGGTCAGCAGGAATCAGCCGCAGGGCATTCATGCTAGTTTTTGCAAATGCACATTGTAGGTTTCTACTACATGCTGGTGATCGTGGATGGGAGACTGGATCCATGACTACTGGTGAAAACTTGGAAGAGGTGGTAGCATTTCACTCAAGTAATTGGCTTTGCCAAAATTATGAATATTTCGCATATGAAAGTTCCTCAGCCTTCCAAGTGTTACGCACCCGCTCCCAGAGCCATGCCATTCTGTTCCAAATCGAAATGCCAAGTCTATGAATGTTTTAGTCATAATCCATTCTGTGATGAGTTTGCCATTGACCTTTTCATTACCTGCTGTACTGAATCTACCGCACTGTGTTATATGATGGTGAGACTAGTACAAACATTAGTTCTAACTTGTGTGTAAGTCCTCTAGGCTCCGTTGGCCAGTATTTAATTTTTGCCCATCACATGAACGATACCCTACATATATATACATACATACATACATACATACATATACATATTATATATATTATATATATATAAGCTTGGATATTAATTTATATGGATGTGTTCATATGGGATAAAACAATATAGACATTTAAAGTTGCACTTCAAAACAAGTAATAACATATCTGATTGGATTTCCCTCTAGCATGGATAATTTCTATAAAATTACAACAATAATACAGTACACATATGAGCCCATGTTGTCAGCACAAATTCATCTCTGGTATGTTGTGTGCTCTCAAAGTCATTATGCAGCCGGGATATGATTAGCGTGCTACATTACCCTGCTTGGCTTTCGTTTGCTGAAACACTGCCATGAAAATGCATTCTTTCAGTCCTCCATTAAACCATCTGTTCCATAAAGAGTCCTCACACATTCAGACACGTGTGGCAAATGCCTCTTTCCACAGGCACAGAAGCTCTTCATCCGGAATATTCCTCAATGGGAGCCCCCTTCCTAACAAGATCAGCATCTAGCATCCAGTGGATGTGGTGTGGTGATTAGAAAATCAAAATAATGTTTTGGAAGGAGACAGTGGTAGACATGCCTGTACACAGGTCTTCTCTGTAACACAAGTACATGGTACGTGGAGTATGTGGCTCTTTAGCACATGGACGAGGTTTAGCCTGAAACTCTCCTCCACTGGCAGGACATGGGAGGAAGCTGCGGAGGGAAGTACCGCTGGCCAAGGCTGTCATGCTGTTTGTTTTTTTTTAATCCTTTTCCATCTCCTCCAGTGTGTCTGGCAGCATCCGTATGTTTGGCTGCAGTGGACTCAGCATTGATACGGCTAGGGGACTCTTAATACGAGGCAGGGCGTCTCCGATCGGACGGTAATGAGAATGCGGAGCCCAAAACGAGCGCCGTGTCGGGTTTGTGCTCGTCCACGCGCCACTCACTTCTTGACCGTTTCCCACCCTCATCTCGCCCTCGGAAATCCACACACAGCTAGTGTGACTAACACCGGAGTCTCTCCATGAACCCAGCTGGCATGCTCTCCCCTGTGACATCTGATTCAGAACAAGTTTGCTGGGTAACAGTCTTATGGGCAATATGCATCACCTTGTGGAAGTTCCTCCTCCTCAAATTCCAGTATGGCAGTATACAATATGTCCATCTCCAGGAATCAAATAAGTGAAGTACAATGACTGTTTGTTTTGGTGTTAAACATTTGGATGTCAATCAACAGAAATCTGCTGAACATCAATAAGATGAACTGGGTTGTTTGTTGCTCCAACATACAAAGGGATTAAATGATTCTGTTATTGACTTTCTTGGCATTCTTCTGAAATACCACATGGTTGGGTTCCCAAGGTAGATATGCTTGCTCTGCCAAGTCACTGTCAGCAGATAAAATATCACAAATCACTTTGCAAATAGTGAAAACACAATCCCTTTTGTTTTAAGACAATGGATGAAGGGTAAACTTCAGGGTTTTTATTTTCATGTATATTCATTTTTGTATTAGGTTGCAGATGAAATCTTAAATTATGTACCTGGTTATTTTTCATCACCTCCTACAGTCTCAAGACTCTGCAGAGCTTAATGGTTGACTAGATTATTTTTGTGACAACGAGGGCCCATTTCTTCTTTGTTTGGCAGTTATGAGCCTGAGGGTTGTGGGTTGGTGGGTTTGGTTTGGTAGGCTTTGGCCTAGTGATGGTGAAATGACGATCCTCCCAAAGAATGGATCCAATAACTGGTTTGGCCTGTTCCTGCACACAGATAAGGGGATCCAGGCTGCCTTGGGAGGCATATGAGGGGCTTTGGTATAAAGCCACAGTACAGGCACTGAAAGTGATGGAGAGAAAAAAATCTTGCCAGTTTGTTGAAGAATCCTTCTGATCCAGTCTGATGGCATTCTGATGACAGTCTGATGACAGATCCTTCTCCTCCTGACCTCGAGTGAGTCATGGCCGATACTGGAATCAGAAAGGGAAATATCAGTGTTATATGTGAGGTGTGCTGTTCATCTGTAACGGCTGAGGGAAAAAGTTCCATGTTTTTCTTTCCGGATGGAAGTGAAATGGAGCCGTCTTTGTTATTGTTTGAGGAGGGTGTGTGTTCACCATGATGATATAAAACTTTAGAGTTGTTGTCTTTAATCAGAGTCCCACTGAGGGTCCATCTGACACCTCCCCCAAAAGATGACATATGAAGAGGTGTTTCTGAGAGCCAGCATCCAACCCTTCTTTTTTGCATTAATACACTCTCCAAACATTACATTTATAAATGGGAAGTGAATCACAGAAAATGATGACCTCACACTGAGTGACTCAGAGATAATAACCCCTCCCCCATTAATGATAAGCTTTCTGAAGTCATTTTAGTTCAAATTATTGGCCATTATTTCTGTGGCTAATTTGAGATATTAACAATGAGATAAGAAGAACCACAGCAAATACCACAGAGTAGTTTGGAATCCCATGTTTGCATGTGTTACACAAGATTCTTCTCTTCTAGTAACCCTAGTAAATGGTTACAATAATTTATTTTTATTTATTTTTTAAATTACATATGTTCTTAACTGACTTGCAAAAACCTATTCTTTTTCATTTTCTTTCTGTTCTGCCATCATTTTGAAACATAACATGATGCTCCATGAAAGTACCAGTTCTGAGGAGCTGCTGTTTTTTGTAAGCCTCTCTGGCCAGAGCAGGACACTGGAACACTCTGCTCCATCAGCCTACTGGCTGGACTCCATACATGGTGTGTCGACTGGATTCATCCCTGCCAGTGTATTACATCACAGGTAAACCCATTCTCGCTATTTATTATGCCTTCAACGCTGCTCTCTTTTCATTATGAAACATGTATTAAAGTTTCTTGCACTTTTGTTTGCATATCAAAATTTGATGCTCTGCAGCCCTTATAAAAATGCCAGCATAGCTTGTTGAGTCATTGACATTAAAGACACTTTGCACTTAATTGAGAGTCTAGAGAGGTGGTCCTGTCACTGGAACAATCATCAAACCACAACCCACCAGGGAGCTAACCCCACCTGCATGCTTCATGCTCTCATGCTTGGAGACACGGATAACATGAACACCCCCACCACCACCACCCCCTTTCTTAACAAATCAGTAATGTTGCGTATGGAACGAATTAGAGCTAGCATGCGTGCTGACTCACATGTGCCTCTCAGTGAGTGGACTTGATGAGGCTCTGGGATCAATAAAACTGCAGGGGAGATGACTGAGCTGAGACGACCGCGGTGGGCCTCTCCATCTCGGCATCTGCCAGAGGATGATCATGCAGCCATGCTCTGGTCCGTCCCAGCAGATAACGCTGATTCCTGGAGGCTGTGCATCAGACAGGCATGTGGAACGAAGCTTTCATGACTGTGACTGTTCCGCAAGCCCATACAGAGCCATTACTGTGATCAGTAATGGAACTGTAGAGCTGAGCAGTGCCTTGCTTTAATGGTACCATCATAACAAGCTGCTCATATGATTTAGAACCGACCTTGTCATGTAGGAGTAAATCTTTTGCCTCATCTGGACAGCATGGCCTGATTACTGACGAATTGTGCAAATTAATGTATTACACATACCAACACACTGTCAGTAAATTAGGAAGAAGGCAAAGTGTGACAAACAGATGGAAACAACGTAATGCTTATTCACAGATGAGTTTAGTATACAGAAGGTCCTGACTAGTCATGAACACAATGGAACCTATGGGTGTGAGATTTCAGAATAGCAATTGCCTTAGAAGGTGATAGTGTTGGTGGAGAGAAATGCTTTTTACTCTCCAATATTAATGTTAAATTCCCATTTACAGTCAGCCAGTTGAGATTTAAAGGCAGAACACTAACCGCAATGAAGGACAAACAGCATCTAAAAGATGTGTGCAACTTCCCAGAGGAGGTGGGGGGGGGAAACTCCAGCACAACCAATCCAGAAGAATACGTTCCAGAAGAATACGTTCATGACACTGATGATGCATTAGGGCTCGGAGAATGAGCAAACTCATTCAGAGAATCCAGGGGTGTTCAGCTCAGCACGCCTGCAATCTTCTGCCAGCAGTTTGTCTTCTGGCTTAGGCTTCCTTCCCTGTATTGTACTGGGGCAAATGTTGTGGTCATGTGCAACTGGTCCTGTAATTACATGCATATTAACAAATTAATTGCTGTTCCTTGATGTGGGTAAATTGGAGGGAAAAAAGACCAGAGCAACAGGTGCCCAAAACATTTATTGTGGACTTGGAGGGAACAGCTATTTCCACACACAAAAAAAGCCATAATGTTTTTAGGCTTTGTGGAAATTACTTTTTGGCTGTTGGCTTTTCAGGATTTAAAACAGCTGAATGGCAACGAATAGAACGAACGTTTAAAACAAACAAACAAAAAAACCCCAACAAATCTACCTCCGTTTTTCTTAGTGAAAAGGGAGGAGATTGAGCATTAAATACTACTGCTAAATCTCTATAGCGACTAAATTCTGTTACGTAATGGCCTTAAGCTGCATCTGATAAGGTAGATCTGATCAGAGACAGAAGAAGCAAAATCCCCATTTTTTCCCATAGTACTCTCTGAATCACAATCCTACTGCTTGGCACAGTACATAATCCTCAACAAGGAAACCCACTGACCAGAAGGGGAATTCTGAAATGTGACATGTGACAAACGTCATCACTACTGTAATGAGTCAGACTTTCCTGACATTCAGACTTGAATGCAAATGACCTGGGTTTGACAAGGTGGGATGGTTCTGAAAGTGATTATTTACAGTTTACTCAAGGAAGTGCATAGCAATCGGAAAGTCCCTGTAAGGGAATTTTGATTCAACTTTCCAAAGAGAGATACATTTTCTATAATACAGCTTGTGTTTGTTTATTTTTAATTTAGGGGTTCCAGTTTCAGAACTTATTGCCTTTTTTTTCCCCTTGGTTGCATTAAATAATCTCATGTATTTAAAATTGGAATCATTGAATTAAGTAGTCAGTCTGTTTTTCACATTGACCCGAGAGCCATTTTCAACCCTGGATCCATTCTTTTGCTGTGAAAATTTACTATGCTGTTGTTTGACAAATATGAAGGGAAAGATGTTGGCTGATTGATTCATACAAAACTGTGAGTCATTCTGGCTTTTCATTCAGTTTTACCATGAATGATGCAAACCAAATAGATTTTGTTTCAAAATAAGTTGTGTTACTAAGTTTTTTAGGTTGATTCAACAATAAAAGTGAATACTCCTTTTTGGTTCAGTAAGAAAGCCTCATTGGATGTTACAGTAAGTAATCTAAAACATAACTATTAAAGTGTGGATTTGCTGGAACTGCAAGCCAGTTTGACAACAACCGTCACAGGCCAAAATGTGTGATTTGTGCCTTCATTAGAGGACAAAAACCTTCCTTTGTCTTTCGTCACCAATTTTGACAAATTCCTAAACCTAAATGATAACTCTGTGAACACAGCCAATTACACAGCACCTGTTATGTGTCTAAAAATTATAGCACTGATGTCATTTTATACACCATGTGGTTCTCATCTCTCAAGATGCTAATTTGTTAAGTAAATGTTTTTTGTTGGCAAAAATAGTTAATGTGGTGCAACTATAGCTATGACTAAACTACTCATAAATGAGAGGCTTTTATGCATTAATTGACTGCTCATCTCAGGACCCTATGCAGAACCCCATAGGTAGAACCCATGATAGGCGTTTACTCTAACCAGAACCTGGCAGCCTTAGGATCAAATAAAAATGAATTCTCCTCCTTTGGGTGGCCTAGTCATTTTTCAACATGATGGTTGAGAACAGAACATGATTTACATCACAGGATTGCAGGGAGTCTCTGGAGAACATTGTCTGACTATGCAAGACTCCTAGGGCACCATTACAAAAAATTACATTACCACTGTAAATCAAACCTAAGATCTGTACCTCCTTTTGTTGTTTTGTCTACTGATGGCATGTTTTACAGCAGTTCTTATTACAGTGAAATAGTCCTCCACTCAACATTACTTACTCTCAGCTCATTTCAGCCAAACTGATGTGTGTAGGAAAGCTGTGAGCTAAGCCGTAGTGTTTGTGAGAGATTAACCAAAACAAATATCGGAGCGACTAAAGAATGTCCTGGAAGAAAATCCCTATGGAGACAGCCATGCATAAATGAAAACACCTCCACCTCTGTGTGTCCAGTCTTGTCTCAGGCACCTCTTCCAGGTTTTTACTGAGTTTCGTTGAGGTGTGGCCGTTGCTTAAAGGTATCCATATTTTCCCAGCATTAAGATACATGTCATAGAAATCTGGAAACTCTTGTATGTGTCTGTGTGTGTGAAAGAGAAAGAGAGAGTGTTCCATGAAAAGGCCATGTGAAATTTTCCATCTGTCACTCTGGGGAAGATAATTGGATGTCTGGGCAGGAGGTCTGTGTTCATGAAAACAAATGCAGTGCTAATCTTTCTAAACACTGCAATTTCATAAACACAGATACAGGGGAGAAATTACGATGATTAGAACTTTTCTATAGAGATTTATGTTAACAACTACCCTTGGCTCATAGGAATGACAAACATTTTTTCGTAATATAATTATTTTATTGACATTGGCTGATTTCAGATACAATAATAATGTGACCTCTTGCATTTGGGATCGTTTGATATGGTTGGTCATTTTTTTCTTACCCATTTTACACCAATTTTCTTGAATTGCTTGGATTGGCAAAGTATGCAGTGCATGAGGAAACATAATCACTTAAATGGAATTTTAATGAATCCACTTAATTTCTTATAGAAGATATTCTGTCGCTCTGAATTCTCTTGAAGCTTTTTGTTCCGTATTCTCAATGACATTAGGCTAATAAAATCATGCTGCCCAGCAGACCATAGAACAGTTTACTCTGTTCTTACTGTATATATTGCATAATGTGTAACACAATTAGTTACAAATGAACAATATGAATGATCAGACTGTGGTTTTTAATGATCTCAAATTTTTAACAGGGTATGATGAGCATCCACAAAGAAACTGAAGAAAAAAGGTCCAAGTTTCATTGTGAATTTCTGTTAGCATCCTGTGCTACCATGATCAATATGAAATGCGTCAATTCTAGCGTGTCATTATGAAGAGATTAACAGCTCATAAGCATTTGATTGTATGAGACTGTGTGAGTTGAGATAGAGCAGTATCTTCCTTAGGTGGCAGTTTGCTGATAAAGCCACTCAACTGCACCAAGAACAGCAATATTCGCCACCAAACCCAGCATTTCCAATGGCCTGGGGACTGTGAAGGACTCCTGAAACCACCTGGCTCTCTGCAAATTTCAGCACTGTCTGCGGTTTGCGTTGTCATGCTAATAACGCGTTCGGAGCTCTTGCCTGTGACACTAATAACTGAGGCGGAGGTATGGTGAAACCTCATAGGGGAGGGAAAAGGTGGGGGTGACTGGCCTCCACTCCATTACCCAGCTCTCTTTCTCCCTCCAAACGGTTTCTCTGTTAGCTTGTCAACCAGGATTCATCTCGTCGAGACCTGTGTGGAATTCTGTAATCTTGCTGAGGTGCTAGTGGGAGATGGGATTACAATGTAAAGTATGAGGGTTTGAGTTCCACCACCCAACACCACCAACTCTACACACACAACCACACACCACACACACCTATACATGCACACACACACACACACATGCATGCATTCCCCTTTCCTGTCTGTACAGGGCTCTCCCTTCTTAAAGGGTTGCATCAGCCGTAGCCTGAAGTCCTGATAAAAATACGCAAGTGGGTATTCAGGGGTTAGGGTTACAGAGCAGAGTTTGCTTCCAGGAACAGTCTGACTTTAGGACCTAGGTGTGCCCAGGTCAGGAGAAGAGGACCAAGCTCATGCACAGTCAAGAGTCAAGCTCTCCCATAATACGTTTAGCACCTTCAAAAGATAGTATTTAACAACCCCACTGAAAGTAGAAGGGACTTAATTTGTCCAAGTATGTTTATAGTCCACTACTTACATAAAATATGCTATATTACTTTCAAGGCTTCATTAAATCTCTATAATCAAACCTTGATCACACTTTTAAAAACTGTAATGCAGTTATTTCATAAACATTACTATAAATCATTCTATTCCATTTTAATTTCACAAAAGTAGCTTTTAGATACTTGTTTTGAAATGTTTTAGTTTTTTTTTAGTTTACTAAAATATTCTATTTAAAACGATCTACTTTCAATTTTTTTAGATGATGATTGCAATCAGCTGATTAATACACGGCACTCTTTCTGATGCACTCTTTCTAGTGATACACCTAACCAAACACCGGATCTCCGATACCAACAGTTGTGACGGGGGAGGAGGAAGGAACAGGAGGTGAGGGTAGTAAAGGCACGTCTTTACTGTCCATTGCAAACACAAAAGAAAACAGTCAAACCGAGGAGCGCACACAAGCGCTTTTACAACTAGCGAGTTATAAAAAGCGCGCAAAAGCGCGACGCTTAGTTAAACAAAAAGCTTTCAATTTAAACAATGCCGGGAGAGCGAGACTAGGGCGCCTGGCAGCGTGTCTGGCCTTTCATAGAGCAACGTGCAGCAGTGGTGGATTGGACCTGTGGGTTTTTATGGAGAAGGGAAAGAAACAAACGAGGAACAGGTGCACCTGGTTAGTAGCAGAGTGATTGCGGGCGAGGGAGGGTTTTCGTGTGTGTGCGCGCGTGTCTGAGTGGGCGTTTCCCTCGTGCTGCAGGGCTGGCCTCCAGTGACAACAGTACAGATGAACCTAATTTACTTAATCCCATTTTATGGGCATTTTATTAATACGGAATAACATCTACTTCAGTATACTGAAAGGATGACTACCAATTTGAGCATTTCTTCTGCCAGTGATCTGACCTTTTGACAAGGTTAAAATGTCTGAACTGATAAAATACAGGAGGAATGGATTACAACATGTACTTTGATAAATAAAAAAAAGTGGACAAAAGGAGGCTGTTCTAATTAAAGTACACTAATTACATACTATATACTGCTTAGCATGACTTCAAATTGTGTCACACTACTGTAATTTACTTGTTGCTACACTTAGTATACCTGCAGTGCTGTTGTTTTTTTTTTTTTTTTACAAATATGGTACAACAATAAAAAAAATGACACTGAAATATCAAAATAAGAAGCTAATTTAACATAAACTGAAAGTACTTGAAACATTCATGTATAAACTAGTATTGGGTAAATTGCATTACAGCAGATCATTATGTAACATTATAAAATACACTAAATTAATACACTAATTTAACACACATAAATATGATTGTAAGTGGCAAACGTACCACAAACGTACCACAGCACCCATAACATTGAGAGTTAAAGGTAAATAACTTCCAATTAATCCACCCAGAGAGCAGAAGGTTTTAAGATTGTTAGACCTTAGCTAATGTTGTCTATGTTCTCGTTCACACGCCATATTTAAACGTGTAGCAATACCAAACAATATTGGGAACAAAGACAAGCATTGTGATCAAGTGAAGAAAGAGCATTGTGTCTGATTTGCATCAGGACGTCAGGGAACATCTGGGGACAAAAATAAATAGCCCTTGGTATTGGGTACTGAAGAAGGTTTTATGTGTGTGTGGATGGATTACAGCATTAGTCTCTGGATTAAATCAGTATCTTAAGTAATGCTTTCTTGTTAAAGCCACTGCAGTTGTAAATAAGTGCATAGGGACTCCCCATGCACTTTTGCATAGGGAGTCAGCATTCACAAACTGTTTTTTTTTTTTTTTTACTAGTGAAATCATTCTCTGACATGCATTTTTTTTAAAAAGGCACACAGTGGAAGGTAACCCCCAATCTCATATCCTTTACTGGTTGCTGTCTTCTTTATGTGTTAAATTTATAGAGCTAGACTTGGAGAAGATATGAATCTCTCCCTCTAATCCATCTGCAGGTACTGAAAAGGCATGACTGGCAGCGGTTCAACAGGAATTAAGGCCAGCTTTCTGCTGCCTACAGTGTTCCTCTACCCCAGCAGGCAGTCCATGGCAGGCTTGATGAACATTTTAATGACTGTAGCCATCAAGGATATCAGCCTCGCAAATCACAGCTGTGCAAGAAAAACTAGAGCTGCAGTCCATCACCGACACAGATGAAATATCTGTGCTTCTGAAGTTCTGTGCAAAGGTTTCTAATCGCGTTCCCAGAGTATCACAAACACATCGAATTATACAAGCCCTGCTTGTCATTGTTTTTTCCCCCCTAACAGATTTATTGCGGTGTTAAAGGTCAGTGCATTTCCTGAAACTCCAGAGGAAATAGCCATTTTAATACTCCACCCCATCTGATAAAACCAACAAATTTGCGGACGTGTGGGACAATCTTGAGTACAGCCGATGGTTCTCAGCACAGAGCTTAGGTCATCTTCAAATAATGTTTCTGAACCTGAAGCAGTTGGTCAGCTGAAAGTATTTACTGCACAAGACCTCTAAGTTTACAAATGTTCTCCACAGACATAACATTCAGCAGCTCACACATAAGGTCAGTGGGTCCATAGTAAGAATGGTTGTGTCATAGGTAACTGGAAACTGGGCGAGCAAACAGCGCCATTGATTGTGAAATTTGTGAAACAAATAAAAAAATCTGCTTCAAGTAGTTGCTGAAAAGAATGAGGCATATTTGATTGCATCATTCTGTGAATAACCTTCTGCTTTTCCCTGGATTCAGCTGGTTTTGGTGACTGTTGATGGATCGCTGGGGAATTTACCAGGAATATATTTCTGTGAGGTTTGAAGTGATGTTTATCTGCATAGCTCTGCTGTGATGTTTTATCAGCTCCTAACCAGTACATAATTATCTCCTGGGTCTCAGTGCTTTTTGCCAGACTAGCACTATTACTGGATGCCTTTAGGACAGCCTAAGTGTGTAGTGCAAAGCCCCTACATAATTTGCTCTTTAAAATATCTTGTCAAGCTATTTAAATTTTACAACTCACCATAAATGTGACAAATCCTTTAACACACTGTTGTTGTTGTTTTATAATGTTATATTACTCTTAAATTACATTTATGTTTGCAGAATGGTATATTTATCTTATATTTATGTTTTTTTAATGATTCATCTCTATATTACCTGACAAACAACTTTCAATCATTATGGCCGAACTCTACATTAAACACAACTGAGAATTTAACATCTGTAGGGACCTTGTCATACTTAGAAAAAGAAAGATCAGCTCAAAAGGTCCTGCTGATGCAGGTTTTTGGCTAATTGCAGGAAATTGCTGGTCCCTTCGACCCTCTTAGTTCTCTGCAAGGCCTGGAGACGTTGGAGATAGAAATCCCATTGATCGAGCAGCACATGGCCCACTTGTTTTAAACAACCATGAAATTGTGTGGAGTGAGATAAGACGTGTTGTGACACGTCCTGCTCGGATCTGCCCTGCCTGGACGCTGTCAGCAGCTTCGCCCTCGCCTACATCAGCTTTGCTCCTTTTCCTTGTCGTACAGTACAGTATATCATAAGCGCTCCCAAATTAGTCACCATGCCTAGCTCTGTTTTCGTCTCTCTGTCACCACACGTACACACACACACACACACACGCACACACAAACACACACATGGATGCACAGACACACCATACCCATATCTATATACATATCATGTGGTTAGACTGCAAAAGCACAAATAAAGACTGTGTTGGTCAAGAAGAGAGTAAACAAGTTAGGGCTGATAACGCATGTGTCCCCGCTATACAGGCCTGAGCGTATGGCTAGGGCTGGTAAAGTTTGTGTCCCCACTATACAGGCCTGATATCATGTGTGTCCCCACTTTAAAGGCCTGAGCATATGGCTACGGGCTGGTAACGTGTGTGTCCCCGCTATACAGGCCTGAT
>JAOYMR010000006.1:19974592-19996031 GCA_025802075.1 Tenebrosternarchus preto | reverse complement strand
AACGTGTGTGTCCCCGCTATACGGGCCTGATAACGTGTGTGTCCCCGCTATACGGGCCTGATAACGTGTGTGTCCCCGCTATACGGGCCTGATAACGTGTGTGTCCCCACTATACAGGCCTGATAACGTGTGTGTCCCCCGCTATACAGGCCTGAACGTATGCAGGGTGAAACCCTAAGAAAGAAACGCTGGCCATGTGTTAGCTCGTCCACAGCCAAGTGGCCATGTCTGCAAAATCCACAAGTTGTTATTCATTTTCTCAGTTACAGCACACATGCAATTACTCTCTAGGTTCTCTTCCTCTTCTTGGACGAGGTTCATAGCCGCAGTGCGCTCGTCACAAAATAAATTAATCTAAAATCAACTCAGTGTGTACCGTTAAATATACCCCATATGATATGTTCAGTTAAAAATAAATTGTATCGTGCAATTAAATGCAGTGGGGGTTAGCCACTAACATTCTGTATTGATTTACTCAATGAGTTCCTAATGGCAAATAAGGCCTTTAATGCAGAAGCATATGGTTTTTCTTAAAATAACTGGGATTAAAATGCCTCCTAATTGCATGTTCAATGAAATACACTATCAGTATTTACAGCTTCCGAATAGTATAGAATGGTTGTTTATCGAGTTGTAGCAAAATGAATTGTTTCATGCCAAAAGCCATAAAACAGCAGGAGGTCGGAGAGTTTACCTTCCCACAGCACAGTTACATATGTCTTTATCGAATTACCTTATATAATCATATTAGGAAAAAATTATATTTTGTATGAGAATACAGGATACGAATCTCTGTCATGATGAATGTCTTTCCTCAAATAGATTGTTCTTGCTGCCCTAAATGTAGTGTCGGAGCATAAACTAGCCAGAAATAATCATAACAAAATGTCATAAAGAATGGAGAGCTTTTTTCCAAAAGATAAAGCAGGAAACAGAGGAGCTTCTACTTGAGAATGCCTCGGGCCATTAACAGCACCCAAGCACTCTGTTGTGTTTTCAGAGATGTAGGTCAACACTGGACTGTTTGCAGCAGCTGGGCTCTGTGTCTTTCTTCTACTTGGTGCATAATAACTGAGACTGTTATTGTGTTTGGGTCAACAGACCCAAATTAGCATCTCTTTGAGTCATTCCACTCCTTGCATAAGGATGTAAAATTACAGTGACCTCTGCTGGCTCTGGAGAAGTGTGGAGTCACTTAGGGGGGATACATAAGCCAGGCTTCAACACGGCAGTGGACAGCACCAGGCTTGCAACTAGTCTGCAGTTGTGTGCGTTTAAGGTCATGGAAACTGGACACATTCAGTGATGCCACAATGAGGTTGAGGGAGTGATGTGCTTGCCAGTTCTTTAGATAGATTAGACTCCACCTACAGTGCAGGTAAAACATTTTGCCAATAATTGTAACGATACACAGGATAACATTTAATACATCCTGTGCTAAACCACTAAAGCTTCAGACAGGGCCTGATCCCACTCATTTCATAACAACCACCACATCAGAAGCTCTTCACAGCGGTTAATCAGGCAGACGCCTGAATCAAACCCATGGCACCTCCAGAAGGCTCGGCAGTGAGGTCTGGAGTCCCAGCCCCACCTCTTTAAATATAAACCCAAACTGGCCTCCCTGGTGAGAAAGGCTGAACCAAACCCATCGACACAGTCAAACATGTTCAGTGCCATCAGTTCCATAAGGGCAACTATCTTGCACCTAACCCTGTGAAATATCAAGTCTCCACAGGGACTAATGAGTAAATTTGTATATGTGTACAAATTTATTGTAGTACTGCATTTAGTTTTCCATATTTGGTGCAACCACTGTTAGATATGTTTTTTTCAGAGATTTACTGGCAGTACCCATTGTTGCATCACTGAACTCAGCAGTGGTCAATGCTTACAGTGACACAGTTGGCTTAGTGGAAGGACTTTAATATGGCTCACCGAACATGAAAGATTATCCCCAGTAAAATTCCTGACTCATCTTTCACGCACAAAAGCCGTCTGTAATGTTGGTGTCCGTTGTGCATCTGCTGGAAGCTCGGGGCCTGGAATCTGCTTATCTCTGACATCATCTGCCTGTTTCCTGCTGGAACACTGCAGGACATATGCAGGACTGATCTTCCCCTGATCTCTGCAAACTTCTACCGGCTCCATGGCCTGGCATCGTCCTGCCCTCTGCTTATCTCCTCAATCAGTGTGTCTGACTTTGGCAGTGAATTTTCCATTACCGAACTGTGCTACACCTCCTTTGTTTAAGCATGTATTGCTTTGAATGCAATAAGCAGCCCCTTTTGCCAAAACACAGCAGGGAGTGATTAGAGTTTACCCACACATTGTATCTTTGCGTTTGAATATTTAATAACTCTTCCTCAGGTTTTTGGAAGAGCCGATCTTTTGCACTTGTGAAAAGATCTTCAGAAATAAATTAAATCAACTTTAAGTCCTGCATTTTGCACAAGTTGCACATGGTGCATGTGATCTTTTACTTGATCTCCAAACTGTGAACAATCAGCAAGATCTATCAGTTATGTTTATGTTATTTATCGGTTAAGCACACTGTGCTTATGGGTGAATACATATCGATAGCATGTCTAAACATATGAATCTCTTCAAGTAAAGAAGGAAAACAAATCTGCAGTAATCATTTCTCCATGCCATCCAAATATAGGTTCATACCCATGATTGAATTACTGCCCTGCTTCATCAGGGGTCACTTAGAGTTTTCAGATGAGGGTGGGTTACTCAAGTGGTATGATGGTGTTTATAATCAGGTTCTATAGGGCAATGTCTCTGATTACCTCAAACATTCTTCTGTGCTTACAAAGGGGCTTTTGCATCTGCAGGCATTGGAACACAATCAAAGCTCCTCTCGTTTCTGAACGAGGAACGCTTCTGAACATTTCCTCACCTGAACTGATGCACAAACAAACCCAAAGGATGAGTTCTCCTAAAGCATCAGGATCTTTCACTCTTTTTTAGTGGAACAGCCAGATCTCCTGGGGCGTGGATTACAACTTGTTCAGAGCAGCGACTCTCTCAACGATTTATTTCAGCCCAATTTGATACTGTGCAGTTGGTGCTGACAAGGTGCTGCCCTCGTTTCTGAGAGCAAGATGGGAAAGTACTGAAAAAAGTGGGGAACTCGTTTGAAACAGTTGTGAAGCTGAGGCACCGAAGGACATAATTACACCATGAGGGAAGAAGGCTACATTCAGCCCACAAGGCGGCATGAACTGAGAATAGAAAGGCCAGGGGGATTATTCTAAGCCCAAGGTTGAAGGAGGAGTCTTACTGTTTTTTTCCCCTGATTTCTTCCACTTTGCAAGATATAAAAGCACCTATGATAGATTTGCAGAAATATATAGACGTGTGCTCTCTTGGTGATTTATCCTCCTGTGTTAATTTTAGTAACTAGTGTTTTCCCTTCAGGACAAAAGAGGAAAAAGGAGTTATGTAAACCGCAGTAGTGAAATCACTAAATTAGGCTTTGGTCAGGAAACATTTGCAGATGTCTGTCTCACCTCACAGAGCTAATTCTTTGTAGAAGTAATGAACAATATCATGTTTCAAACTGCTACTCCCTCCTGCTCTTGCGATCAGTTTCTATTTCACTAAAAGCACTAAGGGGAGTATATGGAAAAGTGCTGTGTGCTGGTACGCATAATTTGCTTCATTACAGAATTTATTTTGAGTGAAAAGTTAAGTTTGAGAAGGGCTGTGAATAAATACAGTAGTCACCATCTAAGGAGTAACAAACTTTACACTGTACAACATATTTTGACCTTTTTTTTTTTTTAAAATATACTAAAACAGGTGGATCCTATAGGACTTTTTGCACAGAGTTCAAATCTGTCACTTTGAATTTTTTTCGTTGTGGATACATTTGTGAATAAAGTGACAAGACAATAAAATTTTATATTAAGAATATATTGCTTATTCATAAAGAAGTCTGTTATTACACTTAAAATACTTAAAATTAGTATGTACTAACTTACTTGGACAATAAAATGGACAGTGTAAGGTTTTAGCCTGTATATGGCCCCTCAGACAGCTCTACAGTGTTTGCAGTACTCTGCCAACATAGAGGGGCTCCACTTCCCACCTACTATATGTAATGACAGGTGGGCAAACCATATTTGGCTTCAGCATGAATCAATACATAATAAACATTTATCTTATTTCTTTATTGATTATTGCACGATTCATAAACAATTAGCCAAAAAATAAATGCATGAAGCAAATGCTTGAATTTTGTTGGTTTGTTTGTTTGGCAATGGGATAACCTCATGACACACGAGTTACCTAGCAACACAGCAGGGGGTATAAAAAATAAGACACAACCCATATTAGTTATTAGTCTAATATGGTGTAGAAATACAGTGAAACAGTGCAGAAAGAGTTCATTTGGTTCAGTGGAATTATTACTGTGCTTGATTGCTTAACACAGTCTCACAGTATCTGGTGCAGGCCAAGGAAAGCACGATTATTCCCGTCAAGGTCACAGAAAGGTTAATGAACAGAAGATGCATGCGGCCTACAGACTCCTTCTTTATGCTTGTAACTCCAAGAAATAAAAAAAGAAAATGAACGAGAAGCAGCGGTTCTGGGACCCGAATGTGAAATACAGAGAAACCCAGTGGGACGCCATCAGTCATAACCTCTTCATAAACCCAGTGGGACAACATCAGTCATAACCTCTTCATAAACCCAGTGGGACGCCATCAGTCATAACCTCTTCATAAACCCAGTGGGACAACATCAGTCATAACCATCATAGTCGTGTATAAGACTAAGCAGGAATTTGAACACTCGTGGTTCTTTGAAATTGTACACAAACTAGAAATTCTTTCTGCTGAAAGTGGTGGTTGTGGTGGTGATGGTGGGTGGGAGGGGGTGGGGGGGGGCAACAGTCAACACTCAGAGCATCATCACAATTATTCTTTGCCACGTCAATGTATGTATGATCGAATATCTCAAGGCATGGCTTGGAGCCTTCAGTCTCAATAGCAAAGTGGAAAAAGGCAACAACAGCACAGATTTACAATGTGCTACAGCGATAGCCAATCTCCGAGATCCTAGTGAAAGGAAAATTTGAGATGACATTTTTTTTCTTTATTCCAATCTTCAGTGTATTGTGTGCAGACATGTGATCTGCTGGACAGTATCCCTTTTCAGAAGCACAATACTGAAAATGAGATGAAGCCCCCAGAAAATATGATGTCATTCTCACCCAGACACTATGCTTATGGACTTGCTTCTTTAAACTTTTAATGGTGCAATTCTGAAAGCTGGACTTATATATATGTAAGTATGCATTTCACAGTGTGTGTATACTACTGCTCCAAATAGTTTGAACATCAATGTGAGACTAACTACAGTCAAATGGGGACTGTGTTAGGTAGAAGCAACCTTCTAAACCCGATGACTCCTACTCATACACTCCTACTTTATACAGTCAGTGCAGAAGAAACAAAGTTCACACAGATTTCCTTCTTGGTTCACAACTCAGATTACAGTTTGATCCACTGGCATTTTTGGCCACTCCTGGCACTCCAGTATGAAATTATGAGAGAGAGAGAGAGAGAGAGAGAGAGAGAGAGAGAGAGAGAGAGAGAGAGAAATGTGCACGTTGCAAAGAGTAGAGCACTCTCTCTATATCAATGCTGCTGTCACTTAACAGTGATTGCATTGGAGTTTCAGATCACAGCACACCTGCGAACACCTGTGAACCTTATGATCCTGCTTGAGCTGGTTGTGGTTTGCAAAATCAGACTAAGTGAACAAATGGCCCTGTGGTGAATAAGAAAATATCACCATGTGCACATTGGTGCTTTCTGTCCTCTACCAGCACTTGTCCTCAAATTCCACATTTACTCTGTAAAAGCATTGGCATTTTTATGTACGCACTGGAGAATGTCATGGGAAATTCCTTGGCAAGACTCTGCCATAAACATATTTACTTTTAGAAAAGCTTTGCTGTGCTTGGTGCTTTTTCATAATGGGGTTTAGGTACAACAAATTAAAGATCCTATGTGAGGTTTGTCTGGTTAACCTCTGATTAATTACTCTAGCTCATGCTGGGTCAGCTGCGGTGAGAGCGTGCTACTGTAATTTTGCAGCAGCTGTCTTTAGCATAACCAGCATGATACACAATCCAATTGACCGTCCCACTGCATACCAGGGCACTTGAAATAGTTGCTCTGTCCCAACCATCGATGCAGAGTACCAGGACTGTTAATATGTCTCTGCAAAAATTCAAAATTCATCCCAAACAGAATTAGGAGGTCTGAATCGCAGTGAGAGTGCTGTGGCTTTGCCTGTACCGGTTTTCTCTGGATGGGTTTCAGCAGGCTGGTCAGTCAGACTCAATCCATGGATAATGCCATGGTTTTTGCAGGACAGGTCACCAGCACAATGCAGAGTCAAAATTCATTAAAACAAATACCAGCCATTTTCATACTTTCTCAAATGATTTCAGCAGATGGCTTTAATCGCCCCTCTGGTCCTCCACCTCGCTTTGCTCCACAGTAGCCCTGTTTCCCGTGTGATTTAATTGAAATTGATCACCCGTACCCGCCCTTAACCATGTGCTGTGCAGTGCCAGCCCAGGCTGTGGAGGTAGAGTTATGGCAGCCCTGGAGGAAGGCCAGACCCTCACCCACAAGCTTAGCCCAGCTCCGACTCCCAACGTGGCACTTCCTTCCCCAGCTTGGGGAAGCATTTGTGACATGTCTCGGTTTACACTTTTTTATTTCCCCCTGAAGCTCTTGAATAGATCAGCCTGTCGCCGTGGTTTGTCTGAATCACAACCCAAGCAGGACACGATTGGGAGAGGAGAGTATAGACAGAGAAGAAGAAACAGGAGCAGGTTTTTGCTTTTATGCTTTGATACTGTGAACTGATTGCCTTGTCAGGCAAAATTAGACAGACGGTTCGAAAAAGTGAATAACTGCTTGAAACAGTTTGTTGCAATCTCATTATTTTGCTTCATAGAGGGACTGACACTCTTTCTCCTCTGAAAAGTGACACCTAAATGGTGTTCAGGAGAGTGATGAAAGAGCTGATTTCACACTTGTGCTACACAGTCCACACCAACTTTATTGCACTGTAAACCACTGTCCATGCTGATGGTCCTTCCTCCACTTAAAACCAATCTGCATATGTTATGTGCTGATTAAGATGTGGAAAGGACAGGTCTTTTGAAGGAGCTCATTGGGTATTCCCTGCAGAGTAGTCCACCCTCTGGTTGCCTAAAAGAGGCAAATTAGTCCGTGTGACACTGGAAAGCGGCTGGCTCTTCAAAAACACGGTGGCAGGGTAAGATAGGTGAACTTTTGAACCTGCTGCCTCTCCGTTCGCACTGTTCCTGGACGTGAATTCAGTGTGCTTTTGTGTACTTATAGAAGATTGAATCTGTGTGGCTGGACTTTCTCTGAACTTTTCTCATTAGCCTCAACAGCCCCCACTCCTCCAAAATCCTCAGGACTTCCCCGCAAGAACGTAGACTACAAACCCCATCCTGCACCCAAAACCACCATCGAACAAAGAGACAAGTGATATGCACAAACACTGACATGCCTCTACACTCACACTTTCACCTCACTGAGGGGGGAACTGATGTAACACACGAATGCACCCACACACACCCATACACACACACAAAAAACAGATGCACACACACACACACACGCACAGCGTGTGGATTTCAGGGGAGAAAAGCCTGTTAATTACCATAATACATTTCAATATTTATCTCCATTACCTCCTGATAAGATACAAGTACAATTTTGCAACATAATTCTGAATAATGTGAACTTTTAAAGGATTTGGATTTCACATTGTATCTGAACACCTGGATCTAATTATTTAACCTCAGAATCAGGCATCTAGCAGTAGCCGTTTTGCTGAATGGAACGACTCAGCTTGTCTTTTAGATACTTTAGATTCCTCCTACTGCCATCAGCCTGAATCACATTCCAGAGATGAAACCAAGATGAAACCATAACCATATCAGCTGGCTTCAAATATCCTGGCATTCACACGGATAGCTCAGTTAAACTTTCATGACATATGCATATTTATTAAATTGTCAGTCTGTCTGTATTTGCAGAAGTCTATATACTACATAGTGGGCTTATCACATTTACCTGTTCCACAGCCTTAGGTATTACATTACTAGTTGGAACAATAAGGCATTACTTATGAAATCACAAGAGATAGAAGTGCATATGTAAGCACTCTGTTTCCTCGACTGAAAACTATTTGTAAGACGGCCTTTTTTGCTTTACATTTACACTAGGATACTATGTTGCAGGGTGCCAGGAACAACCAAGAGTTCAATTCACAGAGCTCTCCAGATCTTTCCTTGATTTATCTGTCGGTCAATAGGTCTAATCTCACCTCTGCTGGACACTCTGAACTTACATACATAATTATTTTCAGCTGCAGTAATACTCCATTGCATTTCATGGAGAAAAAAAAAAAGTACTTGGAATTTGGATGAACTCATTAGTGGGAGAGCAGAAGCACAAGGGAGCAGGGAGGTGTGTGAATGGCTTCATTAAGATCACAACATGCTCACAAGAAATGTCTCTTCCTGTATTTTCACTGTTGCTGTAATTATTTTTCAGAATGCAGGAAAACATGAAGCAACTACATGTTTGGTTTTTTTTCTCAAAAATCATACAAGGGTAATCCCTTCCATTTGCATTCCTTTTGCATAGTCCTGCAAACTGATCATGTAAAACGATACCCATTAAAAAAGTTTCTTGCACGCAGTTGTCTGGATTGTGTATCCCTGTGGTCGGTCAGGGTGAACTCATCCTCCCTCATTCTCATTCACACAATAAAGACAAGGCTTGGGCATTCAGCTATCTACCAGCAGAGCTGCTGACTCAGGAATGTATGCTCATGCTGGGACCCCTTGTACACACTGTGTACAGCGAGGCCCGCAGCTCTGCAGATGAGCTGTCCCCAGTCGGTCTGACTGATCGTCATTCTGTGTCGACATTCTGTTGCCTGGGACATCGGGACTTAAGCGGGATGGTCCTGTGCGGATCGAGCGGTTTCCGGGGGAGACGACGTTGACGTGACAACGTCGACCACGCTGGTCTCCTGCGTGGCAGTGGATGATTGGCGTTCCCCAGCGACAGAGCAGGGCAGCTGGAAGCACTGGAGGAAGCGGGAATCGCACTCTCCGTGCAGCCATCTGGAAAAGAGAAGGGAATCCAAGGCTGACGGCAAGCTGCAGAAAAGTGCTTTTCCTGGTGTGCCGCTGTGCAGTGATTTGTATTGCACTGTTTGTGGAAGAACCTGCTCTTTCTCTCGGAGGTAACTCTGACCTGCTTCACTTCCTGCCTCCTGTTCCAGGCATTTACAAGAGCCAGTGGTGAGACTTTCGGATCCCCTGGTGCAGTGCAACACTTTTCCACATTTTAGCCTTCCACTGAAGGCCCCCATGGGGAGTCGTGCCTGTGTGGAGGCGTCTCTCCTATACTGCTCCTCTCAGAGCTGGCCTCTCGAACCTTTGACACATAAACATTCAGGAGCTGCTTTGCAGTCTCTCCTCTGTACACAGCTGCCAGTCCACATGTGAATGTCAGCAACTCTTTAGCCATTTCCACACTCAATTATACAGCATTGGGTTAACTCTTTCACAGATGAGAAGTGCTCAAACTATCATATCCAAAGTGATTCTAATCTTATCTTTATGTTTAATAGTCGATGCAAAGGCAAAAATCAAGTGTCAGCTAGAAACAGGGCAGTGGAACTGAATCTTGTAAACAACATCCCCAGCATGTTCCTCGCTGCCAGCTTTAGGGAAGCCTGCCCAGGTGGCAACGTCTGCGTTCTCTAAAATCACCCACTGACATCAGTGCTCCTGAAAGCTGGAAGCAGGGCAGGAAAGCAATCTGGGTGATATGGAAAAGAGGTGGTAAAAGATGCAGTTAATAAATTATGCTGGAAGAGTTGAGAAATGACTCTGAATAATGAATGAACATCTCTGGGGCAGCAGCTTTAAAGGGAAGCGAGCATTCGTGGCCCAGAACTACACAGCTGACCTGGGGTCTGAGTTCTAATGGGTTCTGTGCCCTGGCAGTGGTACCGTACTACATGCTGATCTCAGATCTGTGTTCACACCCGTGTGCTCTGCTGTGGCAGCATGTGGCTTTGCCAGCCTGATCTGAGATCTGTGCTTGCCTGTTAATGACCTGTTTTTCGAGCCAAAGCAGAGGGCTCTCATCACGCAAGGGATTACATGGCGAGTGAAGGGGGCCAGGCAGAATGGGCTTGAAATGTGTGAAAATTGAGTCCTGATAACAGGTTTTGGGACCGCTTCCATGGCGATCTGTTTGTTTTTAAAAACACAGTTGCCAAGCAATGACCCATGCAGCTCTAAACTCAGGGGTTCTGGTGTGGTGGTCATGTTTTTTTGTCTTACACTGTTGATGTATCAGACATAGGCTTATGTGTGGCAATAGAATGATGAAATGTTCTAGAACGTGTTACAGTTTTTATCATACTTGTATAATATATGCTGAACAGTTGGAATGCAGAACTGGAACAGGAAGGGAAACGGAGTTTCAACAACAAATTTAACAATGTTTAAGGAAAGCTAAAAGTTCTTGAACTTTTTCTATTCTCTTTTTCCTATTTTTCAATTCGCTCATTAATGTGTTACTCATAGTGTATTTCCTTGTTTCAATAATCAGTCATAAACTATTTCTTGTGATGGGTTCTTGACTGCTAGAACAAGCACTTTTTCAGACCAACAGACACATGTTTCTTTATTACTTAACATGGGGTCCTAGTTCCATTATAAGTGCTGTCTCACTAGCTAACCTGTCCCAACCCCCACCCACAGGGGCCAGTGATTCATCTGTCACCATGACAACCCCTGAGTGTACATTATTTGTGTTGTGAAGAGCAGTGCTATACATCCTTACGGTGGCAGGCCTGTGGGGTGGAGGCCATCTGTCAAACGGCGTGCTGGATCTACCGAGACCTGTGGCCTTAATCTGCTTTCTTCATTACCTCCAACACCATCACTCTTCCAGGGTGAGAGCCACATGGGTTTCCCATGAGTTAGTAGTTTTGTCATAGCAGACAAAAAAAAAACTAAACTAAACAAAAAAACCCTTCTCACCTTCCTCTAAACTTGTCTTCTGTACTTTTTTTGTGATTTATGTTACACACTTTTATGTAAAAAAATAAAAAATAAATAAAAATAATCTAACAATGGCAAAACCAACCAGCAAACATTATTTATATATCACAGCTGCCTCTGTAGCACAGTAAGGACAACAATATCTGATATGGTGCATTTGAACTCATTTCTACTATTTGAAATAATGCTAATGTGTGATATTCTTTCAGGCACTGGTTAAGGTAACAAGAGGAAAAGGTATTCATTTCACCTTAAAAAAACTCTTTGTTTAAGAATCCTGTCTATGAGGAGTCCATGGAGTCTAAAAGGGCCTCCAGCCTCAAGAACTGACCAGGCTCTTCTTACAAGCTTCAGGGCTGTCTGATGTATACCCTTCATTTTTCCTCAGACCAGCACAAAGGAGCAATCTGACCCGGCCAGCTGCATGAGAGGGTGTCCCAGTCCGGCCTGAGCTGGTCCAGAGCATTCGCTCCTGCACCCGGGGTCCTCCAAAATAACATAACCTATCAAAATAACATGACCTATCAAAATAACATGACCTATCAAAGACAATCAGCAGACATGCACGTGGAAGTGCTCAGTGTTGGTTTAAGGTTGTAGTTTGTACACAAACGCTGATGTATGGTCTCAAACAGATTGTGCTTTTCCTCCAACATTCAAAGGTTGACTGGCATCAGTGTGTGTGTGTGTGTGTGTGTGTGCCCGGTGATTGACTGGTGCTGCCCAGATGTCTGCCTTCAACCTCATGGCCTGTGCATGAGGAGAGGTTATGGCCCTAATTAAACAGTTTACAAGATGAATGAATATCAGTATGTTACATTATTTATGTGTTAGAATAATGATAACCAATAATAGGTATAAGTATATTGGCTTATGAACCCTAAATTAGACATACATTCATAGGTGTGGATTTAATATCTTTTAATATCAGATCTATGTACTTCAGCATTTTCTAAATAGGTAAACTGGATTGTTTCATCAGTGCTTGGCTATGGCATATTATCATTCCTTCTTAGTGAAATAATTATAAAATGTGAATCCATTCAAAAATATTTAGGAATAGAATTTCATATGGGTCACATATTTGTTTCATGTGTTTCTTTTTGGAAAAAAAGTGTTTTGAATAGTATATATATTTTTTATTTTCACATTACTCTCATTAATTGAAATGCTTCATGTAATCAATCTGACATCAGATTAATAGAATAGTTATTTTCCAAAATAAAAACTGTTTGCAGCTGCAATTAAACTATTCCAAATACATTTGGACTACAAATCCCAGTAGCAGTAGAGTGATAGTCATGGTTTTTGCAGACAACTTTGTCTGCTTTAAGCAAATAATCCATTTTTCTATGCTTCCGTTTACATGGAAGAAACTGTATTTCTATATCATACTGCTAGCACACCCTCAGCTAAAATCACCTCATCAACAACAAACTTATAAGAAACAATATGTGAGATGAGTCCACTTTGTAAGTCATGAATGTGAAGTGGAAAATGATCACAATTTCAAATTAACACTATGCAATTATATGATCACAGTTTCTCCAAACTGCATGCTACAAAAATTGAAAGGAAGCTGAATTAGCCAACTGAATGTCCTGTTCAGATTACTGCTTCCTGTTACCACAGCAACCAGTAAGCAAAATCATCTCTGATTTCATAGGTACATTATATTGCTCTGTTACCCAACACAGAGAGCCATGTGGCGTCATTGTGCAGATGGAAAAACATACTTTGACAACTATGACGCTGAACTGCAGGGAGGTCAAAGTGCTGTCTTGGGGTACCATAATAACACAAGGCTTAGCATTTTCCCTTCTCTGACGCAGCTGACCTGTGTGATGAACGACCCAATTAGTCAGTGAACTGAATCGTGTAATTTAATTGTTAAGTGCTGTGACCCATATTTAAAACTACACCATGATGGCTCCTTAAAAGTACACCACAACCACTGGTTAAAACTACAGGGTAACTATGGGTACAAGGCTTTCGTCCCATTCTTCACATCAACACTACCAAGTGTTGTTACAGGTTTCATCCCACACTGTCTATCCCAACATCTAACACCACTTTTATACCAACAACCCGGGTTTAATTCACGTTTGCAATGAGAGCTCAGAGCCATTTTACACCAAGAGGCAGGTCAGACTTTTAAATGGTGAATCATCACAAACATCATTATAGATAAATGCAGTAGTTGCTGTGTTCTGGGGCTAAATGTTCATTGCTATATTAACAAAATAGTATATATGAGCCTTGTTCACTGCTAACTCCACATAGAATCTACTGTTTGTTTTCCTGGCACTAGCATACGATTTGTTTTCCAGAATTGCTGCAATTCTTTGTGTTTTTCGGATATAACCTTTTCTTCGTTATTTATTTCGATTGTATGTTTAGTGAATAATGACCACGATTCTGATAAATATTATTTCTAGTGTTTTTCCTGGGTCCTTGCACAGAAGACTGTAACAGTGCGAATTATTTCTTATCTTCTTGTCTAGCATTAGGCATCTGACGGACTCAGAAGATACTACATTAAATTATAGACAGTAACAGTTTCTTACTAACTTGGGAATGTTATATACCTGCTCAGCATGGCAGTTATTTTCTGTCCCATAAACTCTATAGTTCTCTTGGATCACTATCCAACATCCAAAGGCATAGTCGGCCCAACCCAAAGCAGAAGTTCTGCTTTCTGAAATCCATAGACAGAGCCTGAGTTTATGTACATTCTTGAAGAGAAAAACTTGGGAGGCTGGAAATGTTAAGCTGAAGCCAGGAAGGTTGTCTTGGGCATAATTTACCAAACAGTGGAAGACCCTGTCAAAGTGAATGGTAGCAGTTTACATCTGCAAAATGTGTGATCAGTGTAATGTGATATATGATATGTGTCATGATTTGATATGATACGATATATATGATGTCATTTAATTTATGATTCTATAATATATGGTTATTACTGAAAGGGTGGGATACATGAATTACATAAAAAACAAAACAAAAACTATTGAATGGACTGAGAGCATCGAGTCCCTTTTGGGACTCGGGACGCCTGCTTTTTCTCACCTCTAGGAACACAGTGAATACTCTGCTCTGGCGTTAGGATGACCTCTCTCCCTTGCTTGGTGGTCCGGAGCTGTTTGATGCTCCTTGCAAAGAGCCTTTTTTTGTATCTTCTGGCCTGTGGATGGGAAAAGCCAAGGCAAGGAGAGAGACAGAGAGAGAGAGAGAGAGAGAGAGAGAGAGAGAGACAGAGAGAGAGTATGTAAAGAAAAAAATGGACCTACGGCCTCCGGTCCATTTGTACGCCCATCTAGTCCTTTTTAAAATTTGCAACAGCTGTAATGATGTCAGTAAGCAGTGAGTAGAATGTTCCAACTCCAGCGCAAAGCTTGTGTATAAATCTGTGTACTCAGGTGCAGTGTGTGTGAAGTCAGAACAGAGCAACAGCCAAGCAGGAGTCTGAGGGGATCCTTGTCCAAGGGCCAATCCCACTCTGGCACCGACCTCTTCCCATGAACCCAAGCCCTAGAAACAAAGTGGGAGAATAAATTATCTTTCTCTGAACTAGCAGAGCTTCACATTTTTTTTCTCTCGCTTGCATTACAAATCCATTTAGTAAAAGGACATTGACAGGGCACAGGGGCAGTGTCTCTGAACATGGGTATGTTCTGCCTCAGTTTTGCAGTGTGTTTGTTAAAAAAAAAATGGACAAAATACTAACCTTGGGAAAAGAAGTTTTGAATAGCAGCTGGAGATTCAGGTTCTAGGTTCACAAATGAATTTGATATGCATTGGCCTATTGATATTGTAGCAAAGGGATTTTGTTTGGCATGGCACAGTATAGTAGACAGGATGTTGTAAAGAGCGGCAGGGTATTTGTTGATACAGTCTTGTGAGTTTAGTTTTAACTGTTTAGCTCAAGATGTTCTGAAGGGGCATTTGACATCTCAGTATAATACTGAAAAGCAGGATATCAAAATCAAGCTACAATAAGTCACTGATATACAATAAAAGAAATACATTTCATAACACAAGTCCCAAATGAATTTTGGGAAGAAGGTTATTTAACCCTACTGTGCAAGTCTGTTTGTACTTATGTTAAAACTGGGGGGAAAAAACAGCATATCATGTTGTGGAAAAGCATTACTAAGCATACAAACTGTGTTTATAGAGTCTGATAAGAACATTGAGGTTTTAATCAAATTTCATGAATAGGCTAAATCCTTCCATGCGTAGCTTTTGATAGCATGCCAGTCACTGGGTTAAATACTGGTATGTGGGCTCCTAAGCTTCCTGCAGAGTTCAACATCAGTTTTCAGTCTGGCAATCTGATCCAAATTTAACAGTGAATTGTGTGCTTTCATTGATTTGGTATACAAATCTAGGTGGGGATCTAGAATAGATGTTTCACCGAGGCTGAAACCTGTTTACATTGAAATGTAGATTACATCGAAAGAAATGTACTTATCTTCATGTGGTCGTTATTGAGGTTTGCGGGCCAGGTGTCTTTTGGAAGAACAGAGAACTGATCACAGGATCAAGCCAAGTGATAAATCAAGCCAAGCTCCTGGTGTCGAATGCAAATACTTCTCTCTAGTTAGAGTCAGCTAATGCAAGGATCATGAAGTGACTCAGCTGACTAAAGGGTTCTCTCTCTCTTTCCCTCTCTCTCATTTCTCCGTATAGGATGTTGTGAGAACACTGCCTCTTTCAGTGAAATTTCTGAACACCAGAGTGTTGAAGTTCAGCTGAATTCCTAATGGCACTTAACCTTTTTCACACTGAGGAGGAGATAAACAGAAAGAGGAATCTTTGCAGCACAAATTTCCTTCAATTTCATGAAGATGAAAGATTGAGGACGAAATGTAATGCAGAAATATTGCATTCAGGCTTAAAATACGCTATGAATCCAGAAATTTGTGCTGTAAAAATTCCCCTTTCTATTTCTTTCTTCCCCAGTGTGGATAAGTGCCATCAGGAATTCTGCTGAACTGTAGCATTCTGATGTGTATGCCATGGAGCAGCTAACCCACCTAGACTGCACAATGCAATATTAATGTGATCCACACTCTTCTAAGAGACTTCATTCTTCATGACATCATTCTTTTCAGTTCATGTGGCCCAAATTTCTTAGGAAAAGTTCTTTTGTCCCATCATCTCTATTTGAAGTACTCTGCAGTGACCACTGAGGTGAACCTCTTAATGTTAATTTAATTGCCAAAGCCATTTAGACCGTCAGATGTTTGCCTTTGATAATACTCGCAATGAAGAGTCCCCCGGAGAGGCGTGTGAGGTGCGGCTCTTTTGCTGTTACTCACACTGTCCATCCTGTTATACTCAAGTGGAGGGGCGTGTTCTGCCCAAACAGGATGCCCATCCCGTAGCAGCAGATGTCCTCTGACCCATGCATGGCTTAACCAGGGTAAGCCATTCACAGCAAGGGAGATGAGCGTCAGTGCCCCTCCGGTGAAAAAAAAAAGAACCACTGATCTGGCCTTTTCCACCCACACCCTCTCGAACCAGTACTGCTGTGCGGGGAAAATAAAGTAGCTGTACCCATTCAGGACCCAGGGGTTTGGCCCACACCAGTCTCACACCAGAAGGGGGTAGAGGGGGACAAACACCAGCACTTGACCCAGCCCTGGAAAATGGCCTTCAAAGCAGATCTCCTGATGCCTGGCATTGATACAGCCCCAGCAAAAGCAAACATTATGCAGATTATCTCTCTTCCAGGCCAACTACAAAGGAAAAACTGTAGCAACAGCCAGAGAGAGAGAGAGAGGGAGCGAGAGCCCATTAAAATGACAAGCGCACAACCTTTTCCCTCACCTTCTCTTTTTTCCTCCCTGAAACACTTGCTTTGATGGAAATAAAACCAAAGAAAATGAAGTGCTGGGACTGAAGCGTCTGTCTTTGAATCTCATGAAAATGCATGCGGCAAAACGTATTAGCATATTGTATCAAATCAAAGCAGAGGAATACATGTTCTTTCATTGCCAGGCAAATATACAACTTTCAGCAAGCTGACGGCAATTCATACTTCTAGAATGATCCCGTAACCATGATTCGGTTCTGATCTGATGGGGATTTGGTGAAACTGTTTATTCAAGACCTGATTTACACCCAAAATATTCATCATTAAATCAGCTGGGTCTTGACTGCAGAAACATAAACAGGCACTGGCCTGTAAATGTTATTTTCTTTGGGCAGGCTGTCATAACATTGTCAAGAGGGAGCTTTTCTCTTTCTGACCGAATAGTGACTTCCAGTGAAACAACAAAGAAATGCTCCTAATGGAAATCTGGAAAGACATTTCAGAAGATAAATGCCAAGTTTTCTTTGAAATCACAAAGGTGATCAGTCAGATACTGAAACTGAAATTCAGGTAAGGCATTAAAGACCATGTGTAAACATAATTCCATCTTAAGCCAAATTTATTTAGTTTATTAATAATTCCTCATGGCCGGATCCAGTCATAAGCTTTGCAATGGTCTGAATTCTGGTGAATCTGGGAGGACAGAGCCTCTGTAAATAAATGCTAAATAAAGAACTGATCAAAACTCTAAAAAAAAATTTAAAAAGCTACTCTGACAACTAGAGCTACAGCCACTGAATAAGAACAGAGGCAAAGGCTGCATTCGTCTGGCTGCTGTGTTGGTCAGGACCAAGTGCAGTGTTCTCTCTGCCCGTAGGGCCATGAGCATCCATGTGTGCCAGTGCTGCAGGGGTGCCCGGTGTGGGGGCTCTGCCCGCTCCCTCCACACAGAGCCCACACCACACCCACCCACCAGGCCGCTAAACAATCTCCCACGCTCATTCCCCTCAAACTTACGCAACCACTCACTGTGGATTAAACAGGAACAATGGGCCAGAATATAAAACACTCAGCCAACCCAACTTAAAAAACCCTCACTCCTCAATAGGTCTTCAGTCTCTTGAAGAGGAATGTTAGAATTATAGACCAGTTCGCAAAACCTAATTTTGTGCTTTTTTTTTTTTTCAAAACTTCAATGACTCATTTTCTGTTGTTGTGGTGCCTGTTGTCTCCAGATGGTATTTTTTAACATTATTTCTATGCTTTTTGAAATCATGAATGATATAGAACCTTAGCAGTTTGAGCAGAAGTATTTTGCTCCACCACTGGGGAGAAACAGTCATCTGTCGTTTCTACTTGCTCTATTCTCTTTGTGCTTACCCCAGTTCTCACTTCAGCCTGGCCTTATGCAAACCAGCCTCTACCCCTGGATCGAGGCTAACAAAATAACGGCTATCAGCCATGCCAAAGAACATTCCTCTCTGTCACTAATTATAAAGAAAGGTTGGTCTTTGGGGGGAGACACTGTATTTAATATCGCCAGTATCCAAAGCAAACAGAGCCAGTGCTGACAGGAAGAAGGGCTGTTGAGTACCCACCAGGCATGGCTCAGTTGATTTTTTCTCTACCAGGACACCTTCTTCTCCTTCATTATGATCACAGCGCTCAGGATCTTTGTATCTAGAGGTGTTGGGTTTAGGATGTTCCTTCTCAACATCTTTACAAACCTCTCTTGCTCTCTTACTGAGGCCTGAAGTCAAACAAACAAATTGGCCACAGCTGACCACTATTAGGTATATAATTGAACCAATCTCTTTATAATATCATAAAAGGTCATGGTAATGGCATGTTCTAAAGTTGAAAGCGTCATAATCCAATGGGTCCCCGTGGGCTGTGAAGTTATGTTTGCGACAGCTTGGGGGGTGAGAGCACTTGGCAGATGCAGAACTCTGTGGTTCAGTAGTAGGGACGGGAGGTTTTTGAACCAAGTGTACTGGCTGTAGGGTTTGGCACTAAGTCAGCTCACCTTTGTCAGCACATAGAAATAAGACTCTAGCATGGTGAAATATTATTCATTTGATCAGTTTATAATCATTGCTACAACATAACATAGCATACTGTACTATGGATTGACACAGTTGGTGTGCTAGAACAAGGAATGGTCTAAAATGTGGGCCACCAAAGATCTGGGTCTGGGATCAGCAAAACCTCCCATTTCTAATCCAAGGATCTGCAACGTACCACATGAAAACAACTCTTGAAGTGACTGCACAGTAGTGAGTGAGATGAAATATTTCATGCTATATGCTTGGAGCACTTGTAAAGTTGGCTCATGCAGTTGTTTCAACAAACCAGGAAGCACATTGCGTTCACCGAGTTCACATCAGACTTAGGAGATGATGTTTATCACAGTCTCAACAGTCCAATGGAATGAAAACTGAAAACAAAACACTGTGGCCTCAAAACCCATCCATCAAGAAGCTCTGTAAACCTGTGGGTGAGCCACCAGTGAGCTGGTGTTCAGGACTACCCCCAAGGCAACCTTTTGTTTTGTATAGACATCTTGTTTTGTTTCCACTCTTCACTTCATTCATGGTTCATACATTATGGTATACTTCCAGATAAGAGTTGGCAGGCACAGCTGAGACACACCTTATTGTACAGTAAGTATTGTCGTGCACTTTTGATGTGTTTAGACATACGCAAGCCAGCAAGGCTAGAACAGCTTTCCAGCATTTCTACCTCAGAGGATTTTACTGGAAATATGAGTCTATACACACACAGAGAGAAATTAATCGATGCATTTAATTAACGCACAGGTGACAGTACTATTAGCAGGTAAAAGTGAAATTTATATCTTTGTTGCACGAATATATTTCTATATGGAGGCGGGCATAGACTTGAGGAGCTGTGCTCCTGTCAGGGCAAGGTGAAACAAAGCAAGCAAAAGCCAATTGTAACGGGGGCCTCCAGCTATTCAGTCAACAGAGCTGCCTCACAGCAGGTAAGCTGTTCTAACACCTCATCCAGGAGGTTCCACTGAAATGAAACCTCACTGAGCTCACTTTGCATACTTCATCCTGATTGGCTCTTCTCACCTGGAACCCGTCCCTGAAATGCATTATGTGAAAAATACCGGTGCAAAGAGGAAAGGGGCCAATTACTAAAATGTAGTGTGTCATCATGGGAAATGCTCTGTGGTCCACGGAGCACCTGCTTTCAGTACTTACAAACTGATATTCCACAAAAACTGACAACTGAAAAAAGGCACAGGTAACGTAAAACCAAAAATGGACTTCAGGAAATGGACTCTTATGCAAGATGTCATCATAAATCAGCTTTTTTTCACTCTTTGCCTAAAGCTTAAGGAGTCAGCATGTCCCAAGACAAGCACAGTAGTGTATTCCAGACAAACTGCAGGCAAAATGTGATGAAATGCTATATGAAGCTTTAGAAAAGTAAAAATACACCTATTTCTCGGTGGCTGCAGTCATCCTCTGTCTTCAGAACAAACCCGGTGCATTATCAAATGATTACAAATCCAAAAGGGCAGTCTTATGTGACATAGGGTGGACAGGCAAGGGTAGTAATGCTGATGGTTAGGTAGGGAAATGTTTAAACAGCAAGATGGTAAAGTTTATGACAAACCTTTCCATAGCTTTACCCAACTGGAACATACTAAAAATGATGGAAATCATGGAGAGGAAGGCAGCATGTATTCCATTCAGCCCACTCTCTTCCAAGCAGATCTTGGGAAAGCCTGCATGGTTCGGCACTTCAAGCTCTCAAGACCCCTATTTTTGCACTTGTCACCACGGAGTGCTTTGCTGTAGTTTGCGCTTTCTAGAGTTCCGGACTGCTTCATTGGAGAAGATGTCTGGTGTGGCTTCGAGCTGCTCATCCTGCTGAAATGACGGCAGGTCCAAGTACGATCAGGAACGATCAGGAACATGCACGTCGTTGGCATGTGCACGTATCGCACGACCACTGAATCCAGCAGATGTCATAGTTTGTGTTGAGAGATGGCTGCGTTTCAGTCAACAAAGTCCCAACATGCATGAGATGTCTACCTTCTCACAGCCCAGGAGCAGGGGGAGAAACAAACCACAGCTCAGCATGAGCAAGGAGGATAAATATCTGTGTCAGATGTGCAGAATGAAGACAAACTGCAATCCAATGTGAAGCACACAGACCTTTATTTATACAGGAATCCTGCTATAACGTTTAAGATTCTTTTCTAATGAGTGCAGTGGTGTAATACAAGGAAGTGGGACTAATCAAAAGCTTATTATACAACCATTATCTATATAATTATTGGCACAGTCATAATTTATGCACATGATACTACCACCCAAACAAACAAAAAAAAAAACAAAAAAAAAAAAGAAAACACAAATTTTTAAAAAATTGATATAAAAAAATTTAAATACTTTAAAAAATTAATGACCCAAAGA
>JAOYMR010000006.1:19956772-19974492 GCA_025802075.1 Tenebrosternarchus preto | reverse complement strand
ACGCTCAACCGATCTCTCACACAAAAAAATTAATCACAAGAAACTCCCACCCACCCACCCACACACACACACACACACACACACACGCACACACTCTGTTTGAACATGTTCTTCTATCTAGATTTCATGCGTGTAAATATTTCTGGCCCCTTCGTTCAGGCTTGTATCACTGCACTCCCAGAGCACTGGCTCCAGGATGACATCATCTTCTCCAACAAAAGCCATGCGGGATGGACTGGTGGTGGGGTGACAGAATGGTGGTTGGGCTGCCCCATGGGAACGGGTGTCAGGAAGGAACATGACATGGAGGAGGAAGGAAACATAGAATGGATCAAGGAGAAGAGAACTAATCCTGCATCTAGATAGGAAAATGTTCGATATTCAAATCAGAGCAGTCACCACAGAACTATCTGATTCCATGTGGCCCTTTCACATGAGCCCTGAGAAAAAGATCTTGCCTATATCATCTTCAGGTGGCATAGACCCTGACAAACATGACCATTTACAGAGAAATATTTCAAAAGCACCTTTATGGTGTACATCTAATCTGACAGACTTCCATAACTTTAACCTAAATGATTATTATATGGGCAAATACAAAAGGGATTTAATGTTCAAAGATCCTGCCAGGATGCCTAAGCAGAAATATCTTCCTCCCCCAAAAAACCCAGCAGACAATAACTGAGATTCATGTGTGTCAGCATTCTGGGATTGGCTGCCAAGCCCTGGACAGGCTCTGATGGAACATGGGCAGAAACGTGTGCTACTCAGAGGCCGAGAAGCAGCAACTATTTAAAAGTTGTTTAGACTTACTAAAGTATCTCAAAAAATCTCAACATTTATCAAGTTATAAACAACGCAGAAACTTTCCATTTGGCATCTTTCAACAATTTTCAGATTTCACATATCAAAAGTGGTTTGAACTTTGGACTTTCATTGTTGTATGAGGCAACACTGAAAACATGGTTGCAGTATTTTATTAAGTTGCTTTTATTATGGTATTTTCATTAGTTTCATTAAATGCATATGATTTAATATTAGTACTAGATATGGGTCATTTGCTATCTGGTATTCTCTGTTACTTTCCTGTTGATTCTGGAAAGAATACGACATTTTTCATTGAATTAAGGTCAAATGTTTAGAAATCCTAGTCCAACACTCATAAAAACCTTTTAATGGGGATCGACTCAAGCTTCACTCACCTAATGACAAATGGCTAAAGTAAGCAATCTTACATGACTGCATGTGTATGTGTGTGTTGTGCATGCATGCCTCTCTCTCCAATTGACTTGGTCTGCCTGCAGATACTTGTAGTTCCTCATAAATCCTCACACACTTGAGTTCCCCTCCCAAGCCCTCGCACCTGGCATGCTGTGACCAGCAGCACACGAGCTCTCCAGAGGCGGGGAGAGGGCCCCGGGAGAGCGGGACCCGAGAGAGTGGGCCCTCAAAGGGGCGCGGGTGTTGGGCTGTGCCATCTCTCAGCCAAGCCATCAATCAGGCAGTAATACCCTAATGCCTGCAGGGCTAATCAGACTGGACCCAGCGCCTTCCCCACATCCTCCGCCAGCGCCTGGCTTCCAGGAGGGGGCTGCTTCCGGGGGAGACTGCTTAGGTCGGATCAGTGGTTGTTTCACCTGTCCATGCCGATCCCAAATCTGCGCTCTTAACCAGACACTTGATACCCCCGAACCCTGGCGGGGATGCTCAGAGCGGCTCCCAGAGAGCCGGGCAGGAGTGGAGTACGGCCTGCGCTTTCCCGGGCCTCTCGGCTCATAAAACAAACGGCAGCTCACTTTAGCAGTGCAGTGCTCTGGACCCTGACGCTTGGTGCGACCAACTCGATCTCTTCTTCTCTCCAAGGTCACATGAACTTAAATTATTAAATTACCTCTGCTTAAATGTCCCTATGCTTTGAGTGTTCAAAACAAATCTGAGGCTTGATCATTTGATGTTAAAAGAAAAACACAGAGCCCCTGTATAGGGTAAAGGTCGCAGACAGGGGCAATATATCTCTTGTATTATGCCCACCTGCCTCTCCCCACACCACCCCACTACCCCATGCTGTCACATACTGTACAACTGTTATTCAAGAAGCTCCAAATCAGGCTGGAATTTTCCACTGCACTATAAAAAAGGAACTGTCTGGTACTACAGAGTGTAGCTGGAACATGCGCCATGCATCCAGCTACATGTTCAGTATGTTGATGTATACAGTTTACATATTATTTTCTAGATGCTTACAGTGAAACATTCTATGTAACTACAACCAGCTCAGTAGAGAGGTTAAGGTTATTATGCAGATATATTAGGAGTATAAGTCTATTCATCTATCTATCCATCTGTCTATTCATCTATCTATCCATCTATCCATCTATCTACACACTATTTTAGAACTGATATATGTTACAGTTCAGGACACCAGTCTGTTAACACTGCTATTATTACACCCTCCCCAAAAAACAATATATATATATATATATAAATTCAAGACAGTCATGGACAAAGAGCACCTGCTATCATAACTAGAGATTGATGAGGTACAACACAACAATATACTACAGCAAGGGGAAGCCAGGATAACGGGTTAGGGGAGGTTATCCTCATTACCCAACCCCTACTGGGAACACACAAGACCCAATAAAACTCAACACAAGAGCTGCTGACCTGAGAATAGGAAGAATGGCTCAAGTGGAATGACTAACAAGTCCAAATGAAGTACCAGAGAGACTGCTAGAAGATGTGAATGCGGCTCCACAAACACTCTCTACTGTGACCCTCACAGAGACCAATCAGCAGAGATACAGAAAGGTGGGACCAAGAAGGTACCTAAGAAGTAGAACCGACTGACCATTGACAGCTAGATAAAGACTAACAACTCTGCCAGTATGAGAACAGACCTGCCAAAGCTGGACACTGAACAATACTGGAAAAGCGCATGGGAGAAGGAGGTATAACACAACACCAGTGGTTGCTAGACCTGAGAACAAACCACAGTAACCTCCATGAACAAGATCCATTAACTATCACCATAGCAGATGTCCAAGAAAAGGTTTCAAGTATGAAGAACTGGACAGCCCCAGGCTCTGACATGGCCCATGCCTACTGTCTGAAGAAGCTAACTACACTCCATGAGCACCTAGCAGCACAAATGAACCAGCTGCTAACCAAATGAAACCCACCCTAAATGGCTAACTGAAAGTAACCCCAGAAAAGACCAGTTCCATCCAACTACTGGCCAATAACCTGCCTCATGGAACAACATGGAAGCTCCTGTCAGGCATCGTTGCGGCAAAAATAAGTAGTCACATGGCCCAATACATGAGCAGGGCTCAGAAAGGCATTGGCAAGAACACCAGAGGAGCCAAGTACCAGTACTGTGTGTGTATATATATAATGTGCTTCTGAGACCAGTGTCAACAGAAAATGACAGATGCACATGTGAATGGAAACGCTTGATCACCTCATGTTTTTTTGACATGAGCTTGTCATGAGTTTTGTAAGGGTCATAAAAGGTGAGACAGTTGGAAAATGAAGCTGATGTATTTGCCACCCTTTAAGTCTAGAACAATGTCAGGAGTCTATTGAAAAAAAAAAAACACATTTGGCCTGCGAGACTGTGACTGAGTCACATGGTGTCAAGAGATAGATAGACTGATATTGATGGTTATGTGAGAGGGGTCAGCTGAAAAAACAAACAAACAATCTTCTATCCATGTCTATTCCAAAGCTGTTGAGCAATTTGCCCTGGCAAGGTTTATGGGGAAGAAAATGGCAGTGTTAAAGACAGTGATGTTGCCATAGATATCCTGCCCTGTTGGCATCTCGTTTTATGACTGGGCTTTGGGATTAAAGCAGAACAAAACATTATTGCACAAACAGATATAAAACAATTTAATGACAGGATTGGAAAAGTCATTATTACAAGGAGAAAAAGCAAAAAAATAAAGAGATAAAAGAAAACTTGGTTTTGCAAGAAGAAAAGACTAATACAATATATTATGATACATATATAATACATTAATGACATAAAATCACACAGGTTTAGAGATACTGACATATCCAGGCAAAAGTGGCTCCAAAGAAAATGACCCAGCCCCATGTTTGGGATGTGAGTACCGTGAAATATGACCTTTGATATAGACCAGCTGTAAGGTCTACGCTCTACCTTGTCCTAAACTGATGACCAAAATTTTTCCTCCAAAAAAAAAAAAAAATTTATATATAATTTTTTTAAATTATTTATTTATTTTGTAGAAAAAAATATATTTATATCATATTTGTATAAGATGATGGGGACTTGGCTGCATATAATGACTTATCCATGACTTGAGCTTTCAAGCAAGTCTGTCTCATAAGCCTTTGAAAATAAATGCTGACTATAAAGTCTGGTTTCTGGGAATCAGGAGCCATTCCAGATACTTTTAAATCTTTTTGCTGATTCGAAATGTCTATGTCTTTATGTTGGCTGCTGACTAAGAAATTAAGATGGGATCCCGTTGAAACATAATTTTTGTAGACACAAGTTTGACTGTGATGTCTAAACCCTTGAATATTGGCAGGCCTGTTCTTGCACTATACAATGACTTTTTTTTTTTACTGAGTGAGTACTTTTGTGCATTTGTCATGTGTTGCTGCAGAATTACAGTGTTTAAGATACAGCTGTTCCAGGGCAGATCACAAAACCTATAGCTGTTTTACTCAGTGGCTCTCAAAAATAAAAATAAAAACCACCATATATGAACAAAACTGTACTGTTACTGAAATCCAGCCTCAGCAAAAATGATACATTAAAGAGAACTAGGGTTTAGAATAACAGAATTAACTATATGGTGAAGGTAGCATTCAGAAACTGTATCTAAGCCAACACCAGGTTAAAAAAAGTATAACCTAATATATTGAGCATTAAATCTAAACCCCTGATCAGTGGAAGCAAATGGTTTGATGACTTTCTTCCTTCTCTACATCCAACTGTACACCTTTATTCAGAATGCCAGAGGATCAGCATGTCTGCTTCCCATTGCAAAATATGGTAGCAGATTGATAATGGATAGTGGAAATCATTAAGTCAGGTTATTATTTTATATGGTCATATAATTGTCATGAAATATGAGGCTATTTTGTAGGACTGGGTGTTCCCTGAATCTCTTTTTTTCTTTTCTTAGTTGACACTGATTAGAAATTATAAATGGATCATTTTAAAATACAGCATTTGTCAAAAACAGCTGTGTGTTTGTGAAATCCCCTCTACCTCAATTAAAGCAAGAATTTGTCCAAGAATTTTAGCACTGAGGTTAGAGGAATTGTAAGGTGAGCCAGAGTTTGCTAAACATTTATTCTACGGCATTCTAACTCATGCAGGCTGCTCATACTGTCACATGGCAGACAAGCTGAAATGAAACACTGAGCTCACCATTGCGGGGGAGATCCAAGAGCTGGGCCACAGAGCCAGGGGGTGTGGGGGGGATGGAGGTGGGGGAAGTGAAGGACTGCCATGGGTACAAAGGATTAGAGGCTTCTACAGGGACAAGGATATCCAGGAGAGATCCACACATACAGAGAGCTGTAGGTCAGCATGACCACAGGGAAATCATGTCAATGTTCGTGATATGCATGTAACGTGTACCAAGAGAGAGCTGTGATGACAGAGGTCATTCCCCTGTTCCTCATCTGGTAGAATAGGTAGCGTAAGAGCATGGCTTCGGTTCCCATGTGCACACATACTCACGTATTGGTAAATACGTAAGTTGCTCTGGTTAAGAGTATCTGCCAGAATGTTGTAAATGTAAACGATAGCAGACACAAGTAACGAAAAGTATCATTATTCTTCTGCATGACTCATGACATTCACTGCACAGGTTTGATAGATTTACCCTAATTTTGTGTAACAATACCTTTCAGCAACATATTTACTTTAATTTGCATCACTTCTACAGTCACCTGTTCCAGATTTATGTTTTATTTGTTGACATTGCAGAAGACATGCTAGGGCTTTCACAAGTACTCGCTTTCTGTTCCACGAAAACACACTGCTGACAAACAAATAGTAATGTAAGCTGGAGGTTTATTGGATAGAATTTAGCTTGACTTCAGCTGGCTTTGATGGAAACTTGAATTAATGTTAGCTCCACAAAATGGTTTTGACATTAGGCCCAACGTAGGTGTCACTGATGATAAAAAGCCTCCCCTCTGCCACCAGCACAATTTTGTTCCTGGAAATAAGAGTTGAATAGCACTTGTAAAATAGCTGTAAAATGTTTTACAAAACATTCTTTAGAGATAAAATCACACTGTGACATTGAACAATATGAAACTCGGGAATAACAGGGTCAAACACTGACATGCACGCACTTTTATATACATTTAAAACAAGACACGTGTGTGATGTGATACATACAAGACAAGGAACGGATAGCAGGGAACGGGTAGACAAACCCATACCTACACACACAGAGAGCGAGGGGGAAGTTGGGAAGCTGCCACTGTTGGGGGGTGTTTTACTGCTTGCCTGATATATGATACTATGACATTTTATCCTCATTTGCATATTACATTAGCAATTCATATTATAGCACTGAGAAACAACAACAACAACAAAATAAATAATAATAATAAAAAAAACATGTCTGACCATAAATGTCCCAGTAAGAAACCAGTGTGGTTTGGATAACCTTTCACTGACAATGTTTGGTCACATATGCAAGACATCAACAAAATTCTGCACACGCATGGATTTAAAAAGGCACATTTTTCGTCCGTTTGGAGTAAGCATAATTTAACATTTTCAAACTGCACTAGGAGGAGCACACGAAGAAGAAGCTTGAGCCGTACTCCAGAATGCCATGAACTTTTGCACTGAGAAATGCAAATGTAGGGTGTTAGAGAGGAAGAAAGTACAAACAGATACAATTCTGGTGCTTTGTCATAGTTTAGAAGTAGTATTGAAGACATTAACTTTGCACAGCCATGCAGCTTCCTGTCTTGGAGAAGGTTACAAATGTGTTATATTTTTATAACACATATTGAATATTTTTGGCTTTTTTCACTCTGTTTTTACATCCCCCCTTTTGGTTTTAGTAGCTTATAGTTCTGCTGCCTCTGGTTTGGAAAAGTCGCTGTTCTTGTTTTAGCTTTGGCCTGTTGTTCAACTATTGGACTGTTGTTCAAATTGGATTGCTTTTCATTATAAAGTCAACTTAATTGTGTATTTGGATTATTCTGATCTAAATCTGTTACAAACCTATTACCTGTCAAATGAAAACAATACTGCTCTACCACTTTACACAGTTAGAAGCACATAGAAAAAGAAAAGAAGTTGCAAGGAAGTTGCTAACCCTTTCTTTGGAAAGAAAAAAAGGTTCAAACTAATTTGTATTTATCTAAGTTCATTATTTTCTGTTTCTGTACTGGATCTAGTTTTCACATGAGGTGGATTCCTCCCTCTATGGTGAATGAAAGGTTTCCTCCTTTCATTTTTTTTTTTTTACAGTGTTTCAGGACAGCCTTTCACAACATGTATGGGCAAAAAAGGAAGATTCCTTCAAAACTATTTTGCTGAGTCAAAAATACACCAGACTCACCAAGTGCTAAGAGTATGGCTCATGCCTATGAAGTGACAGCTAATGAATCAAACAGACAGTCTAGTCTCGCACCCGGCGCAGGTCCTAGACATATGAAGTGACGGCTAATCCATCAGTCAGCGCGTGTACCTATGCAAACACAGGACTTTAAATCCCAGTCTATGGTGTTTAAACATGTTTGCCATCTTATTGTTGACATTCTTAAAATAGTTACCGACACCATTGTTCCAGTGTGTGTGTACACGTTTCGCTGTGTATTGAGACCTTTAGTAGGTGTGTCATTATTCTTAGCGAGTGGAGTCTTCAAGGAAAGCTCTGTCTTTATTTTGCTTCTCTGGTTCCACTGACAGGCAAAACCAGCCATCAGTGAACCAACTGTTTAACTTTCCATCGTCTTGCAATAATGAACCGATACTTGCTTCTATGACTTTTCCAGCTGTCATGATGTCCAAGCCTAGTGTGGATTATACACCGTGACTGTACATATTTTCCCATGTGTGTACAGTCAGAGACAAGCCACTGGTCACCTGCCAGTAAGAGCATATTGGGCAACAAAGAATAGATAAATTTATTCAAATGTCTATGATTAGTTAATGAAGTTAACGAAGGGGGGTTCATAATGCTATTATCCAACACAGGAAAGGAAGAAAAAAACAACAACAACAAACATTAAATAACAAAATAAAATCAACATTAAGTACTGAATGCTGAGAATTAAGAACAAATGTTTTCAGATATTTATTTGCTAAAAGTTTCACAAATCTGTGCAAAGAGTATAATAATTGTAACTGTTGAATTTTCACTTTTATACAAAGACAGAATATGAGTATACCTTCATTTTTAGTAGATAGATTGAATAATACATGAATGTGCTTTATTTAAAAAATCAATTGATTTAGGAATAGTCCAAAAATCTTCACTGGTTAAAAAAAAAACTTTGATTCACTTTACTTATTGTGTTATTTTAGCTGTAGATTTTCCTGGTAGCTGTAGATGTCAGTGTATTAGTACATAAAAATACGTATTTTTATATGAATAATCGAGTAGATTAGTTTGCTGGCAGGGCTAGACAGTGTATTTAGCTATAAAGGTAATATTAGGTAGTTTTAAAAAATGTAACAAACATCTGTCTCTTCTTTAAATAAATGTAAGCACATTTTTATAAACTGTAAAATACATTTTCACAGTAAAATAGTAACCTTTACTGTTCCTAATTAACACAGTTTAGTTTTCAACAATATCTATTACAATATGTTAATATCTCTGCTGCTAAATTGCAATAAACTGAACCTTTTCAAAATGTGCTTTGACATGGTCTGGAGCAGTAGAGAATGCATTTGAACAAAACTGTGTGGAAGAGCCCCCCCAGTCAGAATATAACTGGTATGCTCCTGGCCACTGAGCAAAACATTCCCTTACCTCTTCAGTAGGCTAATTGGTAGTAGATTTGGGGGGGGGGGGGGGGGAGTAGGTAATTATTTCTAAGCTGTAAAATAAAGTGGGATCTGATTACAGGGACTGAGCTGAATTCATTTAAAGTGAAAATGCTGTAAGCCCACACTGATAATGGCCAGCTATGACTAGAGGTTTGAGAGCTGGTAAAGGGAGGTAAGCCTGTCTTTAAGAAAAGCTCTGAAAACAATGCACACAGTCGCCTACCTGACATCCCAGACAATGTTTTTTTTAAAGTGTGTGGCATTCAGAAAATCCACAGGCCTTTAATATAACATCACTTCATCACCTTCATCACATGACTTCTAAGAATCCAGTCTAATTGGCTACAAACAGCAACACCTTAAACTCTTACTCTTTAGACAGTATTGCATCAAAAATATGTTGTTGCTGCACTAAATGGTGGAGGTAGGTGCTAGCAAAACCATTCTGAACATTGAACATTGTATGCAAATCCATATTCTCAAAGCACAGATTCTGGAACAGGGTGAAGCACTTTGTTTTCCACGTGATCAAGTATTGGGTTTTAACTCGAGGTAAATGCTGCAGTCAGAATTCTTTTCACCTCTGCTGTTTGTGTAGGCTGTCAAATCTAAAGTGAAGGACATTTAGCTGAAGTAAAAGCATTTTCCAGAGAAACAGGACATCAGTTTCTTGCTGAGCTGGAAACTCATTTACTGTTGCTGTTGCTCTTTTTGAATAAAGATATGGCCGGTTCATCTGGTCTTAAAATGACAGGTCTAGAGATGCCAAAGTCCTGTTGATTGTTCACTTTTAAGCACATATTAGCTGCTTGACAGTAGTTATGGTCACGTTTGCAGTTACTGTAAGAATGTAGAGGTAGTAAAATGCATTTTTCACCTGTGTAAGCAAAGCACTTTGAAGTTGTAGTAGCTGAAGCAAATGTGACAAATTATATAGTTATATGACATTATGTTGTAATTTATGTTTCCACTGTGTTTTTAGCTGTAATTGTTAAATATCCATGTAAATCGTGATGTGCAAACCAAGTAACAAACCACAATTACAGTAAAATTACAGTATATTAGTGCTATTAAATGCAATCTTACTTCTTTTCATCTTGTTTTTTTTTTTTTTTATATAACTGCATCTCATATCAGTTGTTGACTTGGAAAAAGTCTGTCTATCCAGCTACAACTAAACATTGGCCTAACATAAACTAAAATGTTGCTACCTAGTATTAGAACAGGGAAACAATGACATAAAATCAGGGCTGGTTCGGTGTTATTAAACTTCTAAACCTTTTTATTACTGCCCCCCCCCAATTTTTAACATATACATGTTACTGGTGTGCCTTGGAACTTTCCAGCTGTCAACCATAGTGTTTTCCTTCAGTTTTTCTTCAGCAGCACGTAGCAGCATTTATATTTGTTCTGTGTTTTGGAATATCTCCCTTAGACTCAGCCCACGTTTCTCTTATAATGGCAGGACAAAGCGTTCTGAATAGAAATCAATTAGTCATGTATATCAGTCAAAACTACAGACACTGAAATAACATTCTCGTTCTTTGAGCTTCTGGAATGCTGACACACACACACACACACACACACACACACAAGTTCTTTTGTATCGTACTTAACATAGATATACAGAGAGTACATATGGTATAAAAAATATTGAAATATATCTTGGAATTATAGCATTCAATAGCATTTAAGTATATACTCTATATAATACAAGCATTACAAGCATCTTTTTATACTCTGACACACATTTGTGTGTATCCAATTCATGTCATTTATCATGTTATGTTTAGCTTGAAAATAGTTAAAATATACTGTGAACCAATTCTAAGGCACATTGTTCCGACGCTTAGAGCAGTGTTTTATTTTAGGTGACTTGAAGACAAGCATCATTGCCAGCAGTGCACTGTCCGAGATGAACAGGACGGAAAGAAAAACCACAAACATCGTTCGTTCCTCTATTAGTAATGACTCAGAGCAGTACACAATGGATGAAGTCTTTTTTTTTTTTTGTTACATTGTGGAATGCGGGGAAAGAACTTGGACGTTTGATGACCCATATACCAAAGGAGACAGCTATGTCCAAGCTTACAGCCACATTCAAATAAACATGGGCTCTAAAAAACGTGGCTTCTCCTCTTATTACCCTATTTTAGTCTCATGACAGCGAGTTCCCTGACGGAGACAGAACCTGTCAGTGTTATTTTGGAGGACATCATTGTCTTTGATCCAGGTTGGTATTTATAGAATGAGCACCAGGGCCACGTGTTACGCTGAACACAAAAACAAACCACAGAACCGCATGCAGGTTAATGGAGCAGAGTGCATCTAATACTCTTTGCCTATAATCTATTACTGATCAGGGCAAGCAGGGGTCACACAGGGTTGATGGCAAAGCTGATGGAGCCGGTCTATTTTTATCAGCTTCACCTAGTAAATAAACCAAGGAATAAACAAAAGAAATTAGTTGAAATAAAACTAGGTATGAAAAGCCACATAGTATAATTAACTAAGCTAAAATAAATACAGTATTTTTTTTATTCTAAAACTAAAAGCACGACTGCTGAACCATTCTTCCTGCTTGTTAGGAAATCGATTGTTCCTGTTCTTTTTTGAGGACTTGAGAAGTAAATCATAAAAGGTTTAAAACCTAACAATACAAACCATAAAAAAAACATTCATCTTTATGTCTTTGAATGTCTTTGAATGTTTAAGCCACACAATTGATCAAGGTGCTTCCTGTGTTGCCAATGAAACCCATGCAATCCAACATTTAGCAAGTAATACCCATCAAGATTTTTATTGCTGGGTGATCTACGATTAGCTCTTTCTGTGAGAAGTTTGATCTATTGAACAAATCAGGCTTCTTCTCCTCTTATTGAAACTCTTAACGGAGTGCTACGGGGCTGTCCAGCTGCTAACATCAGCAGGGTAGTAATTCACTCTTATTCAACACACTGGAAACATGGCAGAGAGAAGGATCTGCTTATTCTCAGCAGCTTCCTTATAATGGCACTCCGAGTCATTTCAAAAGCCTTCCACACCGCTCAGAACACAAAGCCTGGAATGTGTCGATGTGACACTCTGGAAAAAGTTATCAGATTGAAGACCATTTCTTTGCATCTCACCAACATGCTGCAAACATGTTTTGGCCCCTGCATATATATTTATCTTCTTGAAATGTTCCATCGTCACTGCATCCACACGAGGCCTTATCTGATCTTCACCCTCGACTGGACTGGAAAAAAAAAAAAAACGATCCCCCCCTCCCCTTTGACAGGAACATCAACCATGTGTGAAAATGCGATACCTGATATTCTATGCTATTTGTATTTCCTACAGTCACTGGTGCTGGTGTACTGGTTGAAGTCAATGGTGGCATGGATGTTATCACTCCTGCAGATAACCAGGCCCAGCTGAGCGGAAAGGAATTGCTGCGTAATGATGTAAGCATGCAATGAAGCTGAATGACGAGATGCAGTCACTGATGAACCCAGTTAGTCAGCATTCATTCATTATTGCTTTTTTTAAGGTCCCAAAGTACACACTACTTTTATGGATAAGATGTTGTGCCAGAGATAATTGAGATAATTCATTTAATCTATTGTTTTTTTTTCCTAAATGGAATATACTTGGAGATTATACCAGATGAACAGTTAAACTGGACATCCTACACGTTATACAACTTTATTGGGTGTAGATGGGTCACTATATATTTTTTTAACTCTCTGTTATTATACTACGAACAACTGTCTTTTTATTACAGATCTTGCAGACATTCCTGGCTGAGGCTCTAATACTAACAAAACAAAGTCAATGTGTAAGTACCCTTGGCTCCAAAATGTGGGATAGTTTGGATCATGGAACATTTCCTCAGTCTTTAAAAAGTAAATCCCCATACCCACAGATGTCTTGCCTTCCCTACTGAAAGCAGAGTACAAGGCGAATGAGCGGGCGGCCCTTCGACAGGACTGAAGCTCCCAGCTTGGAAGTGCCTGAAACATTTACACACAGAGCTGCCACTGTACACAGGGCTGTGCAGCTTGCAATGGAGAGGAAAAGGACGTGCTGTACCGGAGCAGAGAGAAGTGAGGTCATCCCTAAAACGGCCGAAAAGCGGAAAAGCGCCCAGTGCACCTGCACGCCATCCTACAATTAATGTTTTTCCCTAATCCCTTACTCTCTCCATTCAAATCCCTATTGTATCCATCCCCTTCCCTTATCTGTTTCAAACTATTATATTATACAGACATTTGAAAGTGAACCACTACAACGTGAAACAGGCTAATGGAAAGGGAGCCTATTCACAGGTTTATCTATATGTTTCAAGTCATTCTCGATGGCAAGTTTCAATTTCAGTTCCAAATTTTTGTATTTAGCTCAAATCAAATGATGTTTTCAAATGAGTTTCAAATGTTTAAGTCTCAAATTTCAAGGATTCTCTGCCAAATGCATTGCCTTTGTATTTAAAACATAAGCGATTCCCCTAAAATATGAGGGCATTTCTCTTCCTGTGCAGTTTGTTTGGATTGTTTGGAATCAGTGTTAGTTTGTGCCATGAAACAGCCTGAATATCAAGGTTTTTCTTTTATTTATTTTTCAATAATCTCAATTCAACAAATTATTCAATGTAATAATTTGAAACTAAATGACATTTATCAAAACCTGCATGTCACATTCTCCAGTACAGGTAAAACATGCATTCACATTCTCATGTACCTTGTGAAAGTTGATTTTAAAGTGAAAGAATACATGTTAGCGATATTTCTGAGTATTGCTCACTGTTGTGACATTGTAAACATTCTGCCATTTACGTAGTGTTATTCACATCGTAGCACTCTAACTGTGTTTAATAATGTTGGATAATGTTTCATAAACCTCAACTACGCATGAAATGCTTCTGAAGCAGAAATATGTGGATAGAAATAACAGTTTAGAACAAAACAAACAATGGCTAGGTTTTTTCCCCATTGCTCAAAACTGGGAATGGTTTTGCCCAAACCCCAATGGTAAAATAAATGGTATGGTATTAAACTAGGGCAAACAAGTGGTCATGATCTTTAACTGCTGTACTGCAGCCGTCACATGATTTAGTACATACACCACACAGAGAAGATGACAGTGCTAATACACACACAAAGGTGAGCTACATGGAGAACATTTATGCTATTTTTAGCAAAAGTCAGTGGAGCTACAACAAAACTTCTCTGCATGCAAGCATGAATCTTCTGTGGTCATAGTAAGTCTTTAATCTCTTTTTCACCCTTTCTTAAAAAACAGGTTTAGGGAAAGGTCTGATACAATGAAAGATTAATCCTCATTTTGATGCCATCACAAATTTTGAGGATTTTCCCTTGAGCCAGTTCCCAGCATCCACCAAAGTTCACCAACTCTCCTTAAACTCTCAATACAGCCACGTTGCTCCAAACCAGCTTCAGCCAGTGGGAGAAAGAGTTGACAGCTGGGCAGATTTTAGAAACACGTTGTGGAAACCCAAATGAAACAGGAAAAAGCATCTGTTTGAACAAAATGGAGACATACCATATATCTGCACCGTCTGCGTCTCAGTAGATTAAATTTCTGACCCTTTAGGTTCACTCTCATGCAACATTTTATATAGTGTGTACAGCTGTCTCTGCCCTTTGCCCTCTTGATAACTGAAGGTCATTATTAAAATATGTATTATTATAAGACATGTAATGTACACTCACTGTTCCAAAAGTCTTAATTTCACCAGAAAACCATGAGTAATAGCTAGATCAAAAGCTTCAAAATCGAGACGGTCTACAGTCCATTAGATGTACATACTCAAAGCACTTGTAAGTTAGTATTAGAGCACTGGGCATGGCCTGTTTTATGGGTATCCAAAAATAGCATACCTAGGACAGTGAGATCTGTTTAGATTTGTGAAGGTCTTTGCCGTTGAATGTCTTTTGTAGCCAAAGATAACAAGCAGCGGAAGCTAAGTTAAATATCCTCCCTTTAGGTGGATCAAGATTAATACTGGACCAGTTGAAGTAAAAAGTATATATATCAGGAGATGTATTCAAAGTGGCTGGAATGGAACTGGCAGTGTACTATGAAAGGCCCATCATAAATTCTGACTGAAATTCAACACACACTTTTATTCCAAGTCATCCCTTTATTTACCATGTATGCCCTGGTTCATGTTAGCAAAGCATAAGAAACTGAGGCAGCGTGGAGAACAGTGCTCCACCCATGTTTAATACCAAACTGAGGCAGCGTGGAGACCAGTGCTCCACCCATGTTTAATACTAAACAGAGGCAGCGTGGAGACCAGTGCTCCACCCATGTTTAATACTAAACTGAGGCAGCGTGGAGACCAGTGCTCCACCCATGTTTAATACCAAACTGAGGCAGCGTGGAGACCAGTGCTCCACCCATGTTTAATGCCAAACTGAGCAGCTTTGGAGTGACTTGGTCATTTCAAGTGGTAAGTAAGATCTTCCTGCTCTCTATTTGAAAGATTTTACAGATTAGAAATTCAGCCAGAGAATTAGTGCAGACTGCTGAAAGGTTATGGATGTTGTACTCTACTCAAAGTAAAAATACTCTGAAATGCTTTTGTATTTTGAAAAAATGAAATTTCTAGTATTATCTGATACTTCTCTTCCTTAGTAGATCTATTAACTAAATGACACCTGTAGATTCATGCTACGAGTTATAGACAGTCATAGTTTAATGTTAAAAGTGTCTTTCAGAGCTTCAGTGAATGAACTGGACAGCACCTAACTGGATCACTATTCAAAATATTCCTAACTTTTGTGGATTGTTACAATGTTCCCCTACCTTGCGAGACAATCAGCTTCTCTTTCACTCTGCTGTCAAGCTGTTTTGGAAGAGTGCTCTTTTTGCTACATTCCAGTATAGCTCTCTCTTTTTCCATTTACCCATCATTTTGGTCTGAATGTTGATTTTGGGTGCCTGCTCCTCTCGTTTTAAATCACAGTCGAGCGACTTCACCCAAGCCTCTGACAGGGGAACCAATCCTCAAACAACGAGGGCTTTACGGCTCATTGAGGCCCCATGGCTGCTACATAATTAAGGGAAGAGACTTGTGTTCCTACCTAAAACAAACACACACAGACTTCAGTTTTCAACAGAGTGCAGAAGGACAGCCCAAACACTGGCTGCAGAATGAGGTCTAGCCAGAAGAGTGATGTTTACATCCGCCTCCTGTCTCATGAGGGTGCAGGATGCTGTAGCAAATCACTGAGGGTATAGGACACAACGTTCACTATAATCAAGCATATTTGAGTCATTGGTCTTGTTTCTGATGGGCATTTATGGTACATGACTCTACCTGTCACAGCTCTTTCAAAACCAGGCTTGTTATGTAATTATAAACATTATGTCAAGACTGGTGACAAATTGTATGTTATGTGAAATGAACAGTTTTGACCCAAGAATTCATACTATTTTGGTTGGTCAAAGAGATTGTTATGTGTTGTAATGTTTTGATACTTTTCTCACTTCGACAGACCTGCAGGAAGAACGGAAGTGTGTTGGGCCCGGGTTTGTTGCTGTTGGACATCACATGAGAGGAGTTACTCTCAGCAGTAAGGCACCAGCTTGATAGAGGCCTGTCTGCATCACTTTGGTCTGACGAGAGGAGGTCCTGCTGAGGTATTCAACTGAAGTTCTCAGAAAGCTGTCCTCAAGATGATTTAAATGTGTTTTTTTTTGTTGTCTGTTTTTTAGAATCAGTTTTCTGTTGTTCACTTTTCAAAATAATGGTGCAAATATTCAAATGAACCCAAGTGGTTTGTAAACTTGCCCTGGAAAATGTGTATATCATCAATTCCTGATTAGACAGGAAATACAAAAGTAAGTTGTTTTTCATCAGACTAAATCAGAAACAAAACTCATTCTTCAGGAGTCAAAATTGCCTATGTGTGTCCACAAAGTTAGAGCTCATCACTTTAACCCACTTCATTCCAATCAATATAATAATACTCGTATGCTTATTTCCTATTTGGAAAATTTCAAATATCCCTTTAAAAAGGGCTTGCAAAGTTTAAAAGGATTTGGAATGGGACAAAATAGTTTAATATCGTCACAAAGTTTAACAGATGTATGCTCTGTGGGTCTGAACTCTTTCCTTCAGTTTTCTTCTTATTAATTGGCAGAGGGGAAGGTAAAAAGGTTTGCTTCTGCTTTTAAGCAGCTCTAAACTTCTGTGGAGAAATGGACATCTCTGCAGCTGAACAGACCATAATAGGGGAAGGTTTGAATGCTAATTGCAGGCAATTTTTTTGCCTCCAAGAGCAAGAGTCACTGTCCCTCTCTGTCTGCTCAGACAGCTCAGCTAAGGAAATTGGAGGCTTTTATGGGGAGAGGACTACACATCAAGAATATGACTAACACTGCTCTGCCAACGGACCCGACGAACAGGCTGGAAATTTAAGTTTGATTTATGAGCCTTGCTCTAGCATTCCAGGGCGGCTAGGATCAAAATTGCCATTATCCGAAAACAGCGGCCTTCTTGCGTGGTCCCACTTAACAAGTCTGGGTCCGACTCCAGGAAGCAAAGCCTCTCTGACTGCCCATTCTGGCTTAGATCCTTGGTGGTAACGAAGAGAGAGACGTGGGTCGACAGCTCCACAGCTGGGCTGTGATCGGTCCTGCTGCATACACAAAGCAGGAGAAAGGTGCTACAACTACTAAATACACACAATATATA
>JAOYMR010000006.1:19940517-19956660 GCA_025802075.1 Tenebrosternarchus preto | reverse complement strand
ATATAAAACAAGGCTTTCCAACCTGCACATGTCATTCAGTGCAAGAGCAATGAATGGCACGTTGCTGAAAAGCATCAATTCTTAAGTATCAACACTAGGGGTCGATTGCATTGTAATAAAACAACAGCCCCCCACAGATACAGTTAGAGCAGTGTAAACACTGTGCATGTTTGTGCTGCTGTAAGGAGCATCGGTGAATGGATGTGGTACAGGGTTGGAGATCTCATTTATTCTTAACAACACCAGAGCTTTGCTGTGCAGGGATGACATCATTGTATTTCATTCTGATGTGTCCTTTTATGGAAAGTGAAGCGAAAGAGAACACTGAGTGCTGCCACACACACACACACACACGATTTTTTTATCTATGAGATGGCCTCTGGCATACTAATCCATCTTCCTGTTAGAAGAGGTGAGAAGCAGGTTATGTTCTTTTAAAATATGTATTTACTCTCCTTCCTTCAAACCTTCTCATTCCTTCTCTCTCTGTCTGAGCAGACCCTCACTACATTTCCACGTTGTTACCATCTGAGACACTACGGGCAGTCTCCTAAGTTTGCGTGCCTGTGAGTTTTGCCATGCTGGGCCATTGTGTAGTAGTGGAGGCATCAAGACGGCCAGCACTGCATCTGCCTCCAGACCCCCACTGTGTCCCCTGCCTGCTGGGCCATTGTGCCACTCCAGGGCATCACACAGGCCCCCGCCACAAAACCAGGCCTCTGATGTAGCCTTTGGTCCACTGATCCAAAAGTGGGCACACTGGCCAAATCGCACGGGCACTTACTGAAACCCGCCCCACCCCCTCCGACAGCCGGTCAGGACGGTGTGTAAACAAACCAGAGCACAGCTTGGCAGGGTCAAGGAGGAATCGAGGGGCAAAGCCAGGCTGCAGGGGTTGGCACCGGTTAAACTGGAGTTAGGAGTAACAGGTGCTGGTAGTTATGGCAGTGCTATCTGCAGGCTGTCACGTCCCAGTTTCTTCTATTCAATTTTAGCCATGTTAGTGTTTTAGCCCCTCTCAGCTTTTAATAAAAGCAAATGTTACATAACTTAGGTATGCACTTTTATTCTTTTAAATATATAAATGATGTGAAAAATACCATGTACTTTTTCCAAGAACTGTAATTCATACCTGTAAAGGGAATGATTAGGGTAAAGTAAAGGAAGGCCTCTTTCACACAGGTGTGACACGAGTTACAGGGTTAGTACAGAACATCTTATCAACATGCTGCTTCATTGATGCTGCGGTGGTAAGGGCCAGGCCTCGACTCCGTGCCAACCGATACCATGCCAAGACAGCAAGTCTACTGAGATTCCTATGGATATGTTGCCAGAGCTTTTCATTCTGATCTTTCAAACCTTTGTGCCATTTGTTCTATACTGAATGGATTGCATAGCCCAGACATATACATTTATGTCAGCAGCATGACAGGCAACAACATATATGCTCTGTCAAAGCCTCACAGTTTTCCAAAAAAAAAAAAAGAAAAAGAAATACTGCTTAGCAACATATTCTTACACAACATAATATCGCTTAGGTTTGTTAGTTTAGCGATTTCTTCTCAGTGTCAGTGTTGAGCACAATGAACTCTACGCTTGCTTTTCTCCAGCTCAGTGAGATCTTCAAGTCAGCAAACAAATATGACATTTTGGTACCTATGCTGACAAACTGTTGCTAGGTGAAAAGGTTATTTCTTTTCATCTTTTGTTGTATAAGAACAATGTCACACCTCATTAATGCAGGAAATTAGTGCTTCCCTGATGGGTATACGGGCCTCCACACATCACAACTGTTCATTTCTATGAACTGTATATCTGTCCATAATATATTCATGGCTGAGGGACTTCAGATGAACTGAGAGAGTGAGATGTTATCGGTTTCCTCCCTGAAAAAAGGATAAAAAAATGTGAAGCACATATGACTAACACATGTTTAAAGATTTCAGATGCTAACACTGTTTAAACCAGAATAGCAAAAGATTTTTTTTATGACTGACATCTCTAGGAGAAAATAGATTATGTACTATGACGTCTAATCCAAATGCTGTGGTAAATAATGCAAAATAAGTAAAACAAAGACCTTTTATTATGCAAAATACTTTTGTTAAGTATTTGTAAAAAAATTAACAATTCACTTTCCATCAGGAAGATAGGCAAATGTCCAAACCAATGTACAGATAAAGCAAAACTTCAGGCAGTAGAGAAAGAATATCTCTCCACTGCCTGTTTGTGTGTGGTTAGTGAGTTGACATGGATATGAATGTGCGTGTTTGAGTGAAAAATGCCCCCCCCCCTCCCCTTTAGTGCATATATCACAATCCAGAAGGTTCATACCGGGTAAAGCTATCAGCAGAGAGCAGTCTGTGACATATCTACTGTCTGCAGATATCCATTGTTCATTTAGAGATGAGGTCATTGAATAAGCAAATGAAATAAACCAGCCTTTAACGCTTTATCTTCACGTATAGTGGCTACTCTGACATATTTGGCTTTGGAAAGCATCTGGAGAGCTACAAACCTCCATGTCTGCTATTAAATGGTGCTTAGCCATGGGTTTGCTTCCACGCATGTCTCACGGTAGAGTTTGCCATCTGACATGGTGGAGAATGGGCTAGTTGCCATGTCGGATAATCTGACACTTGGCGTGCGAGGTCAGGAAACATATGCTGTGTTTCCTACTACTGTGCCGAATTTCATTATGGATTATGAAACCCGAGTTGGTAATGCATGCAGTATCTTGAAGTATCAGTGTTGATTTTGGAATACATTTCACACTGGCATTTGAGAACTGAAGATTGAAAAATATAATAATTTTGCACACATTGCATTTTATGAATATAAGCCACCCCGCACACACTCATCCATCAATATATATGATTATGTTGTCAGTAAATTCTTTGATGCAAATAGGTTTTTTTTTTTTTATTGAAAGTCAAGATCTTGTTTCTTTTTATCCGTCTTGTTAGAGAAAAGCATTCTGAGAAGAGCTACACATTCAGCAACTATAATAGTCAAGTTGAGCTGAAAATATTGCTCATCTCTTTCTAAATATTCACTCAAAATAATGTAGCCACACAGATATTTCAGGGAACAAAATAGGGATAGAGACAGAGAGGATGTGGTCAAACAGTATTTACCTTTGGCTAATATTTATTTGAGTGTTCAAGATGACCAGGGCAAACGGTGATAAAGACCCGAAGTGTGATATAGTTGGTGTGACTGATCTCAAACGATTCAAACTCATATGGATGGATGGATGGCATCACAACCACAATGCTCAGTGGTAGCTGAACATGAGAGCAGACAACAGCAATTTCCCTGAACAGAATCCAGCAACCATCGTGCCAGTAGACGCCTGGCAGCACACATGAACCAGCTGTTAACAGATGGAACCCACCCTGAAAACCCCACTGGCATAATAAGCTGGCCAAAGGAGGAGACAGAAGCCACTAACATCAAGACAAGAAGATTTTTCACAATGCACAGAGGGTCTCATCCAAAATTCAGCTGCACACTAAGAGGAAGGAGCAGAGCGAGAACTAGTGATCATCCAATATTCAGAATGAAACAACCAAGATCCAGGAGTACAACAGGAAGATGGCCCCAAGTGATGAAGTGCTTAGTAAGTACCTAAGACAGCAGAAACCCAAGGGGGGATATGAATGTAGAGGAACAGAAACTATCATAGTAGGATACATTTATGTACCACCGGCAAATAGTGGAAGTGGCTGATGAGGAAAAATCCTACCAGTAGCTGGAAAAGGCATGATTGAAAAACAGCATGGAGTCACTAATCATAGCAGTACAGGAACAAGCTCTGAATAAAAGATCAATAGAGACTTGGATATTTCACACTAGACAGGACCCCAGATGCAGATTATGCAAAGATACCCCTGAGACAACCCAGTACATAATAGCAGGAAGCAAGATGCTACATGGATCATCACAACAACTGGCATAATATACAGAAATATCTGTACCAAGTATGGACTGGAAGTCCCAAGGTCAAAATGGGATACACCCCAAAAGTGATGGAGAATGACCAATCCAAGATCCTGCAGAATGCCTGGATACAGTCTGGCAAAATAGTACAGGCTAACCAACTAAACATGGTAATAGTAGACAAATAGCAGTAGAGGACTGTAGTGATGGATGCAGCAACCCCAAGCGATAGCTACTTCAGGAACACAAAAAGCTTGAGAAGTACCAAGGGGTTGAAAGAACTAGAATGGTGAGAGGGGAATATATATACACACACAGTATTTGCACAAAAGTCAGTACACCCCTGAAATTGTTCTAAATATTTAATATCTTTTCATGGGATTTTATACAATGTAGTCAGTGTACAGCTTGTAGAAGTGTAAATTTGCTGTGCAAAATAAACTCGAACAATAACTCAACAAAGCCATTAGTGTCTAAATCACTGGAAATGAAAGTAAGTACAACTCTGTGAAAGTGAAAATGGCCAAATTGCACCCCATATTGTTAATATTTTGTGTGGCCACCATTATTGTCTGAAGGGAGGGGCACCATACTCTGCTTCAGTATGTCATAGTATGTATGGTCTTGGCCCTTACTGTGCTGCAGCTCAGTTTCAGGGTGTTGGTAAACCAAATCTTACTGAAGATAAAGTTAGGACATCCTATGCAGTAAAAGCAGGTATTTCCCCTTTTGGCTGAAATAACCTCAATTAGACATTTCCTATAACCATCTACCAGTCTCTCACATCAACTGTAAGAAAGTTTTTCCCACTCCTCCATGCAGAATTCTTTCAGCTGTGTGGTGTTTTAGGGGTTTCTTGTAGGCACAACCCATTTCAAGTTACCCCACAGCATGTTAATAGGATTAAAATAAGGGCTTTAGAGTTAAAGAGTAAAACACCATGTCCACCATGGTTCACAGTTGGGATAAGGTTCTGTGCTCAAACACATTGGTTTGCACCAAACATATCTTCTGTAAATGTGGCCAAATAATTAAACTTTGGATTTTTTTTTGCCAAGCACATTGTTCCAGAAGTTCTGGTCTTTGTCTAGGTGTTCTCTGGCAAACTTGCCCTTGATGTTTTTGTGGACAGCAAAGGTTTCCTCCTTGCACTCCTCTAATGAAAATCAAACTTGTGCAGTCTCTTTCTGAAGGTAGATGCATGCACTTTGACATCAGCTGTGGCAAGGGCTACCTGTAGGCACTGTGGTAATTTTAGACTTAGGAGCCATCACAGCAAAGGCCCAGTCACCTCTATGCTTAGTCTTAGAAGCAACCAGTACAACATGGTTAGCAGCTCTAAGTGACCTAGAAGGAATATTAGTGTTAAAAGTTCAGAGAGGTCAGTTGGAGTTGGATTTAGGCCATTCAGGGATTTAAACAAAAACGTAAACTTTGAATGTAATTCAAAAACACAAGGAAGCCAGTGAAGGGAAGTGAGCGTGAGAGAAATATGTTTCCATTTGAGAGTTCCTGTTAAAAGACGAACTACAGCATTTTGGACCAGGTGCAGAAGAGAGAGGGAAGCTTGACTAATCATGAATAGCCCTCTCACAATCATTAAAAGACAAAAAGGACAACCTTCAACAAAAGCCTCAAATTATATATATATATACACACATATATATATACACACACACACACACACACACACACTGCTCATTGGGGTCAAGCACGAGATTGGAAATTGGTAGTGGACATAGATAAATAAAACTACAGGGCCCCACAGTGTACTGCATTACCTCTGCTGAGGCTAGACATGGTGCTGTACTCTCAAAGTAAGCAGTTTATTCTATAGAGTTAGCAATTCCATTTGAGGACACATTTGATTAAGGTTTTAAAAGAATAAAGCTGAAATATGCACATTTGGTGGCTGAGGTGAAAGAACGTAACATCTTTGCTTATGTTTAGTATTAGAGGCTGTAACCTACAGGTAGCTGGAAAGGACTAATCAGAAGTAGCTGAAAGGAGTAGTCACTGGTGGTACATGAGGAGAGCACAGCCCATCTGAGGAAATACACTACAAAGGTGGCATGGGTGAGGAGTTTGGTGTAGGTTCATAGAGGACTTGGTAGGTGAGTGGTTGCATTGTGTCATTGGGTAATGTGATAGATCCAGATAGAGCTGGTGGCTCCAAGCATGCATTACTGGTCCCAGTGGGACTGGGTATGACCTTAGTCACCAGTGAAGCCAGTTTGGGTTTGTATTTAAATAGGCACGGCTTGGTAAGTGATCTTGGATGGGATTGGGGCTTTCTGGAGGTTTTGTGAGTTTAATTCGCCTAAACACCCCTGAAGGGAGGTACCTACCTGTTGACCACTGTGAGTCTGGCACATCTGGTAAGGAAAAAAGACAGCTCCAAGTCTACACCAAATGCAGTTTCTGAAGGAAGCCCCTCCCTCAACTACTGACTGGTCAAGATTGCTCTTTAATAAATCAGATCTACTGAATTTCTGGTTTTCTCCCTTCAGTACTCACTCTCAAAAACATAACATGCATTTCAGCTTTCAGCCTCACAAAATGATGTGTGTATGTGTGTATATATACACAGGTTAAGACTTATCTTGGGTCTTATCATACAAGATTTCATATCGTTCACTCACTGTTCACTGAAGATCTTAAATATTTTACAAATTAAAACAACCATTTGAGCATGAACAGCAGTTATTTGACACAAATTGTATTACTGCTACATTTCAGGACCTCAGTTTTGTTGACTATAAAATTAAACAAACTTGGCTTACAAACCCTGCTCATGATGGTGCTCTCATGCCACTGCATGAGACATTGCAGGTTTTGTTTGAGATGTTAAAAGAATTACAGCAGCATGGAACTCCACCATCTTAGCAGATGAGGTCCTGAAAGCAGTGGCACTTGGCTGCCTCATAGCTCAACAAGAAAAAACAAATGTTCCTCATAGAGGAAAAAACCAAACAACAGAGAAAAAACATATGTACCTCATAGAGGATAAACAAATATATCGTAGAGGAAGAACAAACATACCTCATACAGAAAAACAGACAGCCGCTTTTGAGTCACTGAAGTCTTGAACCATGACAGATTTAGTTTTAGGTACTTTATCAATCCCTGAGGAAGAAGTGAGTCTCCACATTTAACCCATCAGAGGCAGTGAACACACACACACACACACACACACCCAGGGTGGTGGGCAACCACTTCAACTGCAGTAACCTCGTAGCATTTGGGGGTTGGGTTCCTTTCTCAAGAGCACTTCAGCCTCAAATATTGAGGAGAAAGTGCTGTTCCTTCATTCCTCCTGACCTCAACTTTCCATCTGGTCCAGGGATTTGAACCAGCAACCTCCCGTTCCCCAGCTCACTTCTCTAACACACAGGCATATTCAGCATTCAACAGATGGTGTGTGTGTTTTACCCAAAGCTGCTGATTACATCACTTAGAAACCACACAAACCTGCTCAGATGAAAACACCCACACACACATTCTGCCCCTTCCCATCCATACACAGGTCTGGACTAGTGATTGAGTATCACCCAAGCACAGACAGACACACATCTACGTACACAGACACCTGTGCAGACACTGGAGAGAACAGCACAGGAGAGGATTTGACTTAACAGCATTAGCACTTAAGGAACCAAATAATAAGCTTTAATATTCACACACACAAAAAAGTCCACTCCTATTCCAGATTTCAGTGTGTTTACTTTTAACATGCTTTAGAACACTGACAGAACAAAAGAAAATGCAGTTAAACTGACTTCAGGCTGTCTAGGTTTAGGTCGGCCTAACAGGCATGTTTTACACATTAATTAAAAATTAGTTGTGAACTAGCTAAAGCTAGTGTCACAAGCAAGTTTGTGCTTAATTTAAGTGTAATAACAGCCTTATTTATGATTAATACACACTAATGGTACAACTGAATTGCTCTGTCACTGAAAACCATATGTGACAGAAACATTCTAAAAACACAGCAGATGGAAACTCTGTGTAAACTATAAAGGTTAGTTTGGGTGCCATAAAAAATGCTTACATTTTGTTTCCCAGTGCTGTTGGTACCATGAAGGACTAAGTGTATGGCCTCACTTTGGATTTGTGTTTAGACGATGAAATACAGGCTTCACAACAACAAAAAAAACAAGTTTCTTAAATGGGACTGAAATGATAAACCAGCATCTAAGGGTTACACCAAGATCCTTAACTGTAAAACTTTCAGTTGCAAAGACAAACCATCACTGTACAATCTATTCGGCAATCTTACTTCAAGCAGACCAAACACACACCATGAGTACTTCTCTTTTAGAATTTAGAAGAAGCAAGTTTCTGTCCATCCAAACATTTATGTGTAACACATCCTTCTATTTAGCGTTTCTGCTTTACTTTATCTCGCCAAACAGACAAGCAAATCACCAGTGTAAAAATCAAAGCCAAAATCAAGGTTCTGAATGTCCACAGGGCTGTGTGTAAAGGGAGAATGATAACAGGCCTAAAAAAACCTAAATAACCTTGTGGGACACCACACTGTACTTTTAAGGCTCATTTCCAGACTGGTAGCGGTTTGCCAAACACATTAAGCAGAACATCTTTGTTTAAACTCATTGTGATTTTTAAGCCTGTTGAAGTCAACTCAAATTTATTTATATAGCACTTTTTACAACGAATGTTTTCACAAAGCAGCTTTACAAACGCATTTAGTCTCACTGGTCTAAGCAATGGCTTGAAATCTTTGCCTGAAACAGATTTCCCTGTTCTTACACAGCTGGCCAGATACATCCATTTTTGGTTCTACATACCATGACTCCGGGTTCTCAATACTGAACGTGATACACTATTCTGGTCTAAGAATATCAAATCAAATCAAATCAAATTTATTTATATAGCACTTTTTACAACACGTCACAAAGCAGCTTTACAATTGTACGGGTCCAGATCCCTAATGAGCAAACCAGAGGCGACAGTGGCAAGGAAAAACTCCCTATGATGGTGGTGTTTAGGAAGAAACCTCGGGAGGACCAAGACAATACAGGTCTACAAATTGCACAACAGTTCAACATTCTTGCAGGACAAAGAAAAACTGATTTTCTTATTAAATGTGTGTGTCTGAAAGGAAAATGGTAAGAGAGCAGCTAGTTTTTGCTTTATCATAGTTTTTAATTGAGCCAATTTAAGTGATTTTTTTCTTTTTGTGGACTAATAGTTTCAAATATGTGGAGTCTTTTGCTTTAATTCTTCAACGGCATTAAAAATATTGCTCATTTCTGCAGACACTGACTGGCAAACCCAAAGTGTTAATTTGCTGGCTTTAAGTGTCACTAAGAGTGCCACATCATGATTCGTAAAGTGAAAACAGTAGTGTCAATTTCCTGTCTTTGAGCGAAGTCAGGTCACACATCTCTGGTCTCACGTTTCAAGTTCATTTGGTGCTCTTTGGTTCCTCTTCCCCATACAATGATGTGAAACTTACAAATACACTGAAGATTCAACTACTTCTAATTATGTAGCAATTAAAGCCCCAGGGTACCTAAATAACCTTGTAAGCATAGTGTGCTGTAATCATTCTCAAAAGTACCATCAGTGGATTCATTTATGTAGGGCTGAACAATGCTGATTTGGTCTGTGGTATTATGCTTGAGTGGTCTAGCAGACTTCGATCCTTGGACAAAGGGATGTTAATCAGGCCTTTTCTGCAGAATATTTGAAACATGCTCAGACAGCTTTCGGCTACATGTCATTAACAAATTCCGTTGGTTTTGTTATTTTACTATTTCTGTATTTGTTTTTTTGTTTTTTTCATTCAAACTTCACTCAACTTTTCATTGTTATCAAACAAAAAAAAATACAAAATATTATTATGTACTATAAACATTAAATGTAATATTAAAAAAATAGCATTATTTAAGAAAATAAAGCAATACAATATATATATTGATTAGCATGTGATATATAATGTTTAATAAGCATAGCACATATGTTCATGCACCAGACAGATGCTAGTCAGTCAACAGACACATCGACAGTATAGTTCAACCCCCCATCCCAATAATTAAACATATTAATGTCCAATGTTTTTATCATCTAAAACCAAAATCAACATAGTGGACTCTTGTTTCCTCGTATACAAGTTGAGTTGCTCCTTACAAGACCAAAGCCGCTGTTAGCAAAACTGTCAGTGGAGGAACTAACGCTGGTCTGAGAAAAGGGAACAAATGCCAGCTTGTGCAAACAGGACCCATTTGAAATTTGCATTGAACAACCCAGCCAAAAGGTGCATCGAAAGATAACATATCTGGACAAAACGGTCTTCTGCTCCCATATCAAATGATACAGATACCATAGTAAGGGTTCAATGGTAGAGCTCTGGATGTCTGATCTTGAGTGAAGGTCTGCTACTTTCCTTAAATATAATGTATAACAAAGCAAGGATTGTTTATGTACTCGCAAGGTTTCTTCCTCAATTTTCATTGATACTGCCTCCCTGCTTTTCTCTTTAGAGACCTGGACCGATACATTTTTAAAATTGCTTTCTGACAACTTGTGATGTAAATAGTGCTATATAAATAAACTTGACAATCCTACACAGGCAGAAGCTCTTGATCTTGGAAGTCTAGGAGATGCACCCCACACTATCTAAAGATCTTTTGTACAAGTGTGTAAGGGGGAGACAGACGGATCACTATCAGTTCAATGATGTGTCTACAAGGAATCATTTCCTTCAAGGTCATACGTTTCACCGCTCACTGTTATTTTATATCTTTCTTCATCATACTAGACTATAACTTCCAAATGTAGAGGATACAGAGGATACACAATGTAGAGAATTCTAAACAGGAATCAGTCACAAAATGTTAGTATGGAGTATTAGTGTAAGACGTATTAGCATAGCGAATCTGAAGCCATCAGACTGGTGTTCCGCTCACATATTCTCACTCACGCACTCATTCACTCACTCATTCACTCACTCACTCATACACGCACCACTCTCACCTGTTACCTGTTAAGAGGTGAATGACAGAAAGTGTTCGATCTCGCCGCTTTTCTTGACTGTTTCTACACAAGAAACCACAAAGCTCACAGCAAAGCTTATTTAAATAGCCCCAACCAGCCCACCACCAAAACAAGCAAACAAGAGCATCTTAGAATAAACGACGAAGCAGAATTCTCACGAAATCTCTCTCTCTCTCTCTCTCTCCCTCCATCTGACCCAGACAAAGCAAGCCAAATATCCAGAGAACAGACAGGCATATGACTCTAAATTCGCCCGCAATCAATAGAGTTCCTCTATTGAGAAACAATCATTCTTTTATTTCTTCCGTGAACATTTTTAGTTTAGACACAATACAACATTCCACCCGCTTTTAACAGAATGCGCCAACATTCCCAAAGCTGAAGCGGAGAGAGAAGCTGCTTCGATCTTCGACCCCGGACCAACCGGAGGGGTTTGCAATAAGGTTCTCTTTTCTGTTTTGTTTTATGTAGCATTTAATGTTTTTGTAACAACCACCGATTCTACTGAACTTTTGTGTAGCCTTATCACTAACGGTCTACCGCCACATGCCAAATCTAGTTTTTAAAACAAATATACCAGGTTTTAGCTGACGATCCTTGATGGACTATTAAATGAATGGCTGAGCAAACTCGCAATAAACTCAGCAAACGTACTCATTTTAAACTAAGTAGAACAGGTTACTTACGCATATTTGACTTGAATAGGAGTGTCACCAAATCCAGTGAATTGCAAAGTAAACCAGAAGCAAAAAGTACACTCTCAAAATAACTTTTTCTGGTCCCTAATAAAATGTAGACTAGACTATAAACCGCGACGAGACAAGATATTTTCCTACGTGGCTTGCTTGCTCGATCTTTGTTCTATCTTCCTTTTCCTTGTGTGTTTTTGCTGTTGTTCTGATTGCTTTTTAACGTATTAACTGATGGAAACCGTATTCACCCCACAAGCCTGTGTGTCAGCAGCAAAACACAAATCCCTGAGAGAAAAAAAAAAACTTCCGCAGCTCTGATCACGTGACAAGTCCCATACAAAAAGGGACAACTCAAGCTTTGTTGTTTTCTTGCATTTAAATCAGAAATCACCCTAAAGAATTGTAATGGTGCAGGCTATTTAAGTAAACAGATTTTGTTCCTCCACTGGTCGTTTTCCCAACAGTGCTATAAGGTTTACTACTACCGATTGCCTGCTGATATTTCAACTGGTTTAAGGTAACCAAATTTAGTTTAACTGAAAATAATTTTAGAAAGGTATTTAAGTGTGCTTCTACTTTGGACTAACTATATTGTAATGTTTATCAGTAAATGTAATTTTCTTTTTCTTAAAGTTGAACTGTTACCTGTTTACCAATTTGTCCTTTATTCCATAAATGCATTTACAACAACTAGCCGTTAGAGGGCGACAACGCGACACGCAGTAACCCAAAGAATGGTGCGTCGTTGTAGCTACATCATTCACAACATGCAGTATGAATTTTTGAAGACTTTTAGACTTGAACCCTGATAAACCTCGTTAATTCATTCGATAGTTCAAGAAACGTATGTAGATCATCACGTCTGAAACGCAGAGTACTCGTTTACCTTGACAATTAAAACTTGTTTGGCCAGTAATTTTTCCGCGATGATTCATTATCGAATACTATAAGAAGTACTTCAATGGCAAGCAGAGAAGGGTGATGGGCAGCTGCGGGTGAGTTTACTGTGAGTCACCGTACCCGAGGACGGGGGCGGTGCGCAGCGCTAGTCCGTTAAATCCCAGCCTGCGTGGCAGCGCGCCTCCTCTTTTTCTCCCTCCCGCGTCAAGTCGTGTTGCGGGGGTTGTTTAAATAATTTGCTGTGGGTTGGCTAGTGAATGACGCGTGATCTAGGCTGTTCTGCCTGTGTTTGTGTGTGGTCTATCCAAGGTTGAAAAGATAGAAGCGCTGACCTCTTATTAACTTGGACCATAATTTTTCACCGACTGCGGCTTGATGAGGAGTCTAAAAGCCGTTGAAGCAGATAATGGAAAACTGAAGTGATATAGGAATACAGCATCCACTAGGCAACTCCACAAACCCCTACATCACGACATGTCTTATGTAAGAGAACTGGTTTTAGATGGGCGGTATCGTGGCGCTTCCCCTTGTTTAGATTGGGTTTCTTCAGCTTTGGTCCTGTGGGTCTGCACTTTGCATTTTAGCTTTTTTTAACCACCCTGAAATATCTGCTGGTACTCATCGACTAGACTAATTGAGTGGGCCTTCATTTAGCGTTGTGAGATCAGGAGGTGTGCGTGCGGTGTGTGTGTGAGAGAGAGAGAGGTAGACATTTCACCGTACTTGGAGGAATAAATATTGCCTATTGTGTGAACGCGATTGTAAAGTGATATCTACAAGCCATTGTCAGTCATACTGGCAGACATTTCTGAGCGAAGCAACGAGACTGTTTTGACTGCTAGGCCACTTCTCTTCCAAACCGGATTGTGTGTGAGAGAACTGCTTTTAAGCATTCAGTACCGATCACAGCAATTAGGTAGGATTACCTATATGATACCGCACGTGTGAGCTTGTTCTCATTGGCAATTGCGGTGCTGAAAATTGTGATAACAATGACTGATCGTTTATATTTAGGTTTATCATGTTGTACTTATGTCAGTATTAATTAATACAATCCCCCAAAAAAGTAAGTCGTGAACGCAACACCAAATACTAGCTCTACATTTTAATTGGTAACTGTTCATATAATTGGGTCATGTAAATGAATAGGAATTTACAGTCGAGGTCCTAAAGTACCAGTCGAGTTACGTGCGCCGTGTCGGGAACCTTCCTGGTCTGGTGAATGTGCCAAGTCGGTAGATTCATAGACTTTACGTGCACGTTCCCGAGAAAGTCCATAGGGCTAAAAGACTAGACAAGGCTAGACTGCTGGTTGTATATACTCTAAGAGCTAGCTATCGTTCTTGTTTTTTCCTCGACTTGCGTCGGATCCACCGGTGCGTCACGACGTTATACACCGTTATCTGAGAGCGAGGCGTCTGCAGTTGCACTACACCTGGCTGTGTACACTGAGACGGCTTGATGTGGACAGTTTAATCCACGTCGACTAGTCTTCGCATGTACCCATAAAATGCAGTAAATACAGCACTCAGGCTATTGTTTTTTTCTTAGAGTGCGGGTATAATGCTCACCTGTGAGATTTAATTTTATATTATTAAAGGAAATGTTATAAATTTGTATGAATCCCGCGAGAGCCTCCATCTCTCGAGGGGTGCGGCAGGTAAAACTGTCCGGCTTCACGACTCAAATCCTGCCCCGACTGCAGCCGGCTGCTCTCCCTGACCTCAAAGGCCAGGTTCATGTCAACAGGAAAAATGCTTTTTGCTTGTGGAATTAGCCGAAAACTGATGTAATATGTAGGATAGAGTAATTGATAACTTTTATTTAAATTTACATAGCACGTTTCATATGCGATAATTGTGTAACTGAAGGTTGACTGGCAATGACTGTGCAACTTGTTCTGTAACCTGTACTAAGATACCTCGCCTAACTCCAACCGGTCCTGGAGGGTAATAACGGGATCAAGTTAAAAACTCATTTTCCTCCAGGTCCCAGCAGCGGTTATTAAATGTGCAACAACGTAAACGAGAGTAATAGCCATCGATGAGTACATGTTGCTTCTGTTACCATATTTTGGCGTCGAACCATGGAAACGACTCGAGCTTAACTTTCCTAGGTTTTTAAAGCGCTTGCAGCCGTGTGCCCTCACATGTTCGACGGGACGAGCACTTCAGTAAATGTTAAGTAAGGTAAATCCAAAGATAGTGAGACGCGAGTCCGCAGTTCAGCCATTTAGACTGAGTAGGAAATCATTCAGTATGACCCCGGCAACACGCTCTCACAGGACTGTTGCTCACAAATGCGTATCACGTGTTCAAGAAGTGTTGGGACACGTATATAAATACAGTCGTACGAAACACCACAGAAAAAAATGCAGGATGAGAACGCATAGTGAACAGCCAGTTTTAAGTGTAAACGGCCTGCTTATGTTTCATCACTGCCTAATTCTCAGACATTCAGGTCATTTACCCAGATCTCCATAAGCGATTTAGCATTAGTGAACACGTAATGCTGTGTAAACGAGACCAACATGAATATATTAAAGAATAATAAATTCTACCCGATAGGCTAAACGTTTAAATATTTCATTAAGGGCTGTAACCTCCAGCGCTTCAGTGGTAGACTTTACTTTCTTGGTCCTGTACGCAGTTTTCTTGACACATCACTATTAGAGTCAGCTTCGTTGTTCAAACACACTGTGGGTAGTTTTAAGTATATCCGGCTTCGAGTCGCACGTCATCCTGTTCAGGAGCGAAACAAACCCCTTGTTTCCGTCTGCTGAATTAAAGCCCTTCCTAGGATTTCTAATGTGCCGACGTACCCACAAAGCTGTTGTGAGAGCTCACAACGTTAGTCTCATGTATTTATGAGCAAACTCTTAAAAAACCTATTAGATTTTGTTATTTAAACTACCGTTTCAAATGACTTAATATAGGGGTTTTTCACAGTACACATTTTATTGTAAATGTACGTTCTGGCCCTTTAATGAATGGAGTTTCTGACTTTATAGAACATAAAGAACAAAGCAGAAACATCCCCATTTAAAAGGTTCTAGTAAAGCTTTAACAGACGTTAGCGGGTTTACTCAGTTGAGTTTCGAAAAACGGACTTGTGTGTGAGAGGGGGGTGGGACAGTGATTGAGGAGAGCAGGAGGGAGAAAGAAAAATGGATAGTGGATTCAGCTCTCTGGCCATTGGGTTGCACAAATTAAATACACTGACGTCAGAACCGTGTGTGTGAGTGTTTTACCCAGGGAAACAGAGACAGCACCTTCTCTGTAATGTCCCTAGCTCAGTTCCACCATTTCTGTCCTGAAAAAGAGAACCAAAGGTCCCTTCTCACATGCAGGCTTCAGTTGTTGTAACATCAGGGCCACCTCAGTGGTACACTGGAACCTTACTTCATTCAAACACTGTTTTCCTCTTCCACTCACTCGGCCTGTGCAGTCTGTTCTCTGTCAGTGGGGAAATGGTCGCTTCTGTGCCATTCACAGGAGCGCTGCAAGGGGTCCTTAGTTTGAAGCTCCAACACTCCTTTTATTAAGAAAAATTTGCAATAAAATAAAATAAACATGGTCAAATACGG
>JAOYMR010000006.1:19925890-19936504 GCA_025802075.1 Tenebrosternarchus preto | reverse complement strand
TGCAGTTAATATAAGCTAACAGTAGACATTTCTGAGATTCACTACAGTCCTATATTCTTTTAATAAAGGGGACGCAAACTTCATTTATTCAGGTCAAACTAAACTTTGTGCTCCTGAGGCTGCTACTGACCTGTATGTAATTGGTGGGGTAAGTCTTGAGGGACTTGCCTCACTCTAATTTTCATGTGGTACTATGTCACCTGACCGTTATTAGACTTTGTGTGGCCTCTGTGACCCTGTCATTGTAGAAACTATCCCTAGGGTCTCCATGTTAACCTTTCTTCCCAATGTGACTGTGGACCAGGTGAGGAGACACACAGAAAAAAAAAACATGAGCTTCAGAGCATACTGGAACCATTCCCAGAGATCTGAAGTCTGCCAACTCTGCGTGACAATACAATATCAACTCTCCCTATTTCTGAGGCTCTAATCTACATGCACCACAGGGCCTACTCACACTTTGTACGTTAGTACAAAGTTAGTATCATAGTCAGGATTATGTTCTTTAATTTCACTAGTGTCATCAAAACCATTATGTTTCTCTCACTGACCAAAAGCCTAAATGGCAATGCACCTTCATGCCCACATGATCTCCTGGATCACTGGCCATTTGACTCAGTGGTGGTGAATGACTGAAAAACCACAAAACACTTGCAGGGCCAGCATTGCTACAGGAGAGGTCAAACGTTTAAATAAACGTATATGCGAGGGCAGTTAAATAACCACTACCACTAACCATGTAACTTAGTTCTATCTCTAAATGGCCATCATGTATATGTCAGTAACAGATCTGAGGACATGCACTGCATTCGTGCCATGTGATGATGGTGTGACTAATACTGTTGGTCTTCATTAGGCTCTGTGTCAACAAAGTGAGTCTGATGTTTTAGAGCTATGAGAGAAAACCTTCTAGGTGCACCAGTGTGGTGGTCAGTGGTTTTCCGCAGTTACAAAAGGACCTGGAAAAACTGGCTTTAGTCCACACAGAAAACTTTAGAATATGTGCAGAGTATTGATGGGTGTAGTCTTAATTGTTTTCACTGAAAGTATTTATAATTGAAAAGAATTACAGTGTAGGTTCTCCAGACTAAAGCTCTGTTCCTTGTGTTACTTGTAATAGATCATTATAATAATGATCTGTTAGAAACCATAAAAAGCACCTCTTAAATTCTCCAGTTGCTACTAAAATAGAGAAATGAATGATGGTGGTATATATCAGTTGTACCTATAAATATTTCGGTGCCATTTAAGTATAGCCATCTCTGTTAAAACAATTTTGCAGCACCATTTGGAGAACAGATTATAAGCTAAATTACATGACATAGCTGAATCATTTTGCTATAATACTGTTCCAGGAGTGCTTTAATATGACAGACCGAATTCTAGTATCATAATGCATTATATTTAATATCAATCATACAATGTCTACCAATTATTCATAGAAGGATTGATGTATGATATGTGTAGCTTTATGAATGAGGTCAGTTTTGAATAATGTTGAGTTTTCTTTAATAACTGTTGTTGGCACTTGCAAGCCAAGGTCTGCTGGGTGGCCAGCTCACACCCCTCAGATAAAACAGCTAAATTTTCACCTCTCATGAAACTTCACCCCCAAATCAGTGAGACGGTGAATTTCATCACATCTCAAACATGTCATCTCCAAACTGCCATATTTACGTCACGGTCATCAGTGGAGGAAAATGAGCTTTTGTTCTGGAGCGAATGTAAAGCCTCTCCTGAGTGAAACATGCAGATGGGTACCCACATCTAGCCTGACATGTGCAGTGTTTCAAAACTTGTGCAAATGTCAAACACTGTAAAACAATCTTTGGGAGAACAGTGGGGGGTTGTGGGCAACTTTAAAAAATGTCACTTTGTGTCTGGGAGAGATTAACCTGGGATCCAGTGATCAGTGCAGGCGAGACCCACTGATAAAGTTCCTACAGAACTTGTTTTTACTAGTCAGTACAGGAGAGGGAGGCAGCTTGTTCCACTCTAAGCTTGAGAGTCTCTGTTTGATCTGTGGACAGCATGGATCAGTTAACTCTGCATTGCCAGTACTCTGAAATAGAAGCAACTCTAGGGGTAAATGCTTGGAGATGAGGACTCTGATAGGACCCTGGGCTGTTATAGTCACATTTACCTTCACCGGACATATCATTTTCAATGAATGGACCACTGTGAAACCATTTGTACATATAACACATGCAAACAGTTCCAATTCAAGGGATTTTGGAAAGAAAAGGAAAGGTCAGTGATCTGCTAACAGGTCTAAGTAATGGTAAATGACAAACTGCTGTTTCATCACTGCAGTAGTATTTAAGTGAACTTTTTACAGCACTGTACCAGTATGGTTCATGGGTCTCGGGGGTATACCTGAGGAGCTGGCAGTCGTAAAGTAAAAAAAAAAAAGAAAGAAAAGAAACAAATAGAGGGAGGGAGAGAGAGCGAGAATGTGAGAGAGCTTGGGCCAAAAAGCCAGTCTCTTTGCCTGTGGCATCAGCACATGAGCTGGTACTTCAGCAGACACACCCTTGCTGATGAATCACTGTGTGGGCAACATATACACAGACACACATGCACTCTCACAAACACTCACATGCAGACCAGTAGAAAAGCAGCAACTTTAAACCAATGGGTGATTTATTGAATAAAAACAAGAGTACACACCCATTGGATGAGTTACTATGAGAATGGTACACCTTCAAAAGGCAAGAATTAATCATAAGATCCAGAGATAAACATAGTTTTTCATGCTAGGCCAGAGTAATTCATGTCAGTTGTGGGGTATGCAAAGGGTCTGTTTCTAGTCTTATGCATTAATCTTGCCTGAGTGTGTAGTGACATTGTGAAGCTGATTCACTTTTGCTGTCCAGTTTTTTTTTTCTGTCATCAGAGAGAAAAAGAGAGAGAGAAAGAGGGAGACAGAGAGGAGAATAGAGAAAGAGAGAGAGAGAAAGAGAGCGAGCGCATGTGAGAGGGAGGGAGGTTGAGCAGGAGACAGACATCTATGTAAACGTGCACTAATGCAGGCTCATCAGCTCTACTGCTTCAGGTCTCACTTCAGTGGAGGCAGAGCTCTTAAGACAAAAGGTACATGTTCAAAAGCTCCCCATCAGTTCTCATCTCTTCAGACTGCGGGAGCAGGAGGGCCCGGGTCTGCACGCAGTAAAAGCCTCTCGGGTTTCATCACCTGCACAGGCTTGGGCAGGCACACTCCTGGCAGCCGTGTGGCAGGGTGCCAAGGGGGGAGCACGTGGAGACACCTCCTTCTCGTTTAACCCCGTCCTGCCAGTACTCCACATTCAACCACCGCAGGAGCAAAACGAGGCACAGAAAGTGGGAAAAAAAGAAACGTGCATGTCTGAGTGTGCTTGATTTAACAAGCCAAACGTGTCTTTTCTGCCATAAATAAAAGCAAAAGTGAAACAATAATCAAAACACTGAATGTTTTTTATTCATTTTCAGAATATGACTTCATCCTTTACACCTTAACAAAAATGAATATCTTAATATATACTAATATTACAGAGTCTTCTGTAATTCTCTAGGACCTCAATATACCACCAGACAAAATATCAGCGTGCAGTACAGCTTTGTAGAAAACCAGGGAAAGGTAACAATCAAGCACTTTGCTGAAGCGAGACCTCTGTACTGCATTTGTGTGGATTCACTTTCAGAAATGCCTTCCCCTGATGGATGAGGCTGATTAGAAGATTATGATGCTCCTTAGAGCGCTGAGCCTGGAGGCGTCCCTGCAAATAAAAAAATCTAAAAAAGCTAAGCTGATTTACATGACCTCAGGGCACAAGCTGCCACACCTACTGTTTCATGCCATCTCCAGTTACACTGTGAAACATACTTCATAATCTACTTCATAATCAACCTACGAAGCAATGATATTTCATATATTTATATATGACTGGCACTGAGACAGAGATGATACATATCAATATTTCTTCCTCAATATTTTATGGTATTGGTACTATGTACCATATATATATGTACCATATATATATATATATATATATATATATATATATAATTTTAAAATTAAAGTGTTATTTTATGTTATCTGAAACATAGTTACAGTGCATTACATTTTGTACCACAGTAACCAAACATTTGCAGTGGTAAAACCTAGGGTGACCTAGAATAACCTTGGGTGTCTAGACTTGTGACATGTTCACAGGTGATTCTCTACCTTCACAGACAGACTTACCATGTTTACGAATAATGGCTTATTGTTTAAGTAACCCTAATAAGACTGAGGTCACACAGTCAGACTGATTCACACCATGAAAGATTAGAGCTGCATTCACTGAAGGACTGCACCTCAGGTGAACTCCAAACAGACCCAAGATGACTGATACAATAAACAGCTCCATCTTTTGACCTTATAGCAAACACTTTAAAAAAAAATCACCAATGTCATAGATGAACCCCATGATACATTTACTTAACACATTCACTTGGCATCATGAACCAGCACACAAAAGTCACTTTAAAACCGAAACTTCTAGTTACTGGATAACCGGTTAGATCATTCGGAAGACGCCGTGGTCACTGGGACTGTGTGTACAAATGTGTGTGTGTGTGTGTGTGTCTTCAGCCTCCACATTTCTTTCATTAGAGACTCAGCATGAGACAATGGCTTTCATCAGTGGGAGTGATCCGACTGCACTCACCCCTTTTTAAAAAAGCAAATTCAAAGGATGCTGTTGCCAAGATTTTGGGCTTACTCCTGATCCATGTGGCTTTTGGACTCCCACTCTCTCTCTTTCTGATTGTTGCTTTGCTGTTCTGTGGGCTTTCCCCAGCTCTACATTCAAATAACCATCAGTGTTCATCTTATTCCTCTGATTATCTAATTCGATGACCTCAAGTGACTTTCTTCCTTAGCATGAGAACTGTACGGAGAAAAATAGAGAGAGAGAGAGAGAGAGAGAGAGTAGTGGAGTACCATACTTTGTAAGTTAGTCTAGCAGTAATGTTTGTTAACTCTGCTGCCCACAACTGGATCAGGTTTAGCTCAGATTGACACAACAATGAAATGTAATCACTATTTGTGGTTGAAGACCACTTGATGTGAATCACATGTTGAAATTACAGCCCTTTCTCAGAGAAGATTTGAATATCGAACACCACATGCCTCCCTGGAGAGGTGAAGGATCCATGGATTTATTTCATAAATATTATGTGAGATAAATGAAAGTGTTTCCAATGGCTTTGCTTTGTGTCATGTGGGGTGCTACCTGGTGTTGATTCTTGATTCTGTAATCTTTATTTTGGATCCATATTAGCTTCTACAATTTGGCTGCTAGTCTTCCTATTATCCACAGAAGAACAATCAAAATAAAACAAACAATATTCAAAAGCAAAAGCAACAAACCCAAAGTAAAAAATAAGACCATTTGGGATCATCAGATGACCTGTACTCACTCATGTATTATTCTTATGACAAAAACCTGAAAGCACTATTTTTTTCACAGATGTGTGATATAATTCCAAATAACATTATGCATGAATAACAGAAGACAAGTTTTCAGTTTACCATCCAGTTAGCCACAGTTACTGACTATGCATTCCATACACATTGGCTTGGACAAAAAATTATGGATCATTTTGGCTCTTCAATACAGTGCGCTTTGATGTTTCTCGGCAGCACATGACCTGCACATGACCAGCACATGACCTGCACATGACCAGCACATGGCTTCAGTACTTCAGGAGTGACAAAGCAAGTGACAGTACTGCAATGATCTTTGAAAACTTGCAATGCCCAAAATTGCAATACCCTTGCACATCATTGAAACAGTGATCAATTTGATAAGACCAAGGCAATAAATGATCTAATTTGATACGCAGTAATTTGGTCTTAGTGACTTGTTCATCTAGTATCCCACCAAATTGAGTGCTGTAGAGTTAGTATCAATATTCCTAAAACCAAAATACAATACGTCTGTTTTCAGCAAAAGTTATTACTAACTTCTTCATTCTTACCCATTTTGTTATGCTTTGCAAATCTCTTTTTAGATCGTCTCTCAGCTTCACCGAAGTTGGTGACACAGAACAAAGTAGAGCTGTCAGCATACATAACTACATCTGAATTTTTAACAGCATGTGATAAATCATTTATGGAAATTTAAAGTAACAGTGAACCCCAGTAGGTCCCCTGTGGGACACTGTAAGGGTTTTTACTGGCAGAGAAAAAGCCATTGGAAAATACTCACTTGTATTCTGCCAGATAAGGTAACTCTTCATCCAAACAAGAGCGTGTTAACCATGGCATTTAACTTAGCAAAAGAGAATATCATGATTAATAGCATCAAAAGCCAGAGTGAGATCCAAAAGCACAGCTCTGAGTAGTTTCCTATTATCCATATATCTTAACTACTGACCAGTCTTGTGTACTAATGCAGTGGTAGTACACTGCCCTTGATTATACAAATGCTGTGCTCTTGCAAGTATTCCATTTCTGGTAGATTTCATTAATTTGATTAAATACTTTGTACTACTTTACTACCTTACCACCTTTCTTCTACCATATTAAGGACAGAGACTATGCCAATAGATGTATAATTGGAGCAGGTAACAGTCAATTCAGGTTATTAGTACCAGGAGGTGAGTCATCTGTAGATGTGTCTTCCATTGTGTTTTGGTTAACTGTTTTAAGTTTTATTCTTCAGTGATGCTGTTATCAGTGTTGCATGCTTAAGGTTTGCACTTTTTGTTAAAGAATTTGTGAAGGTAATTAGCTACATCACTTGGCCTAGTGATGAACGGACTTTTGCATTCCAGGATGAGCCCGCCAAGCATGACAAACAAAGGAATTTGAGTGGTTTGAACTATGTTTATTTAGCATATGACATGCCTTGCAATTCTAGCATGCGAGGTCTGTCTAAGTCATAGGCGAAGAAAGAAACACTGGGTCCAAGGAAGGTTGAGGGAGAGCAAAGGTGAACCACAAAGGTGAAACATAAATGGTTCTGGGTCAGCAGTCCTTCACTGCATTATACATAGAGTTATGGCCCCTCTCCTGGCTCCCCATGATGTCAGACACAGTGGAAGAGAGAGAAACAGAAAGGGCATAGTACTCAATCAACCTATAGGAAAGCAGTGTTCTTATAGATGCAGAAGATAGCAGAAGATAGCACGATGAGAATGTGAAGGTGCAATGAACAGAGATGGCTGGATAGTATTGCTGCATGGGCAGCAATAAATGTGAAGGGCTCAAGATTTATGCTCCAGGGTGGTATAGAAACCTTTCACTGGCTTGAACTTACTACTTATGCAGTGCACACAGTGCTCTTCACCATCCAGCTCCTGGCACAATACAGCTCCAAGACCTGTTTGAAGCTTTGATCTGTACCACAAAACAACATGCAAAGTCCAGATTGCTGAGGACAGGATTGCTGGTCAAATTGGGCTTCAGTTTGCTGAAGGCATTCTTGGCCTTGGATGTCCCCATCACTTGACAGAGTTGGCCTTTCATCATGAGTAATGTGAGAAAGAAATGAAAGAAGGAGTAAGGGACAGACTGTGGGTAGTACCCAGATAACCCCAGGAAGCCACAAACATTTTTTTCTTTATTGCTGGTTGGAAGCAGTTTAGCAGTTTAGGATAATCATTCTATATTCTTTTTTCTGGAGTTGCAGTATCTGCCTGCATCAAATATAGTACCAGATGGCATTTGTTGGGGTTGGCCACAAGTTCAGCTTACTGCGGACTGCCAAGTACCTTTGGAATATTTAATATGTGCTGACCACAGGCCTCTGAATGGATGATCACATTGTCAAGGTAGGTGGCTTCAAAGAGACTGTGGGGTCTCAAGACCACACCTATGAGGTCCAGGAAGCAAACTAAATAAGAGAACCCATTACTGCCAGTGTCTGGTGCAAAAAATCGATTTTCAAAAGCTTCTGTAGGTCAGTCATCAGCTGGAGACAAATTGGGTTACCTGCTCCATCAGAATATTCAACACAACTGCAGAAGAATAGTTGTTTATTAATGCCATAGGATACTGGGTCATTCAGTCCATCAAGACTAATATATACTTGTGAACCTGTACTTCGGTGTCGAACTTGAATCTCACAAAGGGCAGTTATAATAGACAGGAGGGATAAATGGTGCCACCATGGGCCTCTTACGAAAGGGCTGGTGGTTCTTTCCATGTCCTTGAGTGATGACACTTTGCCTCAAACCCCAGGAAGTTTGCAGTCAATCAGAAAAAGGTCAGTGTCCCGTACAGTTCTCACAGTGAGGGGCCACTTCCATCAGATGTTGTCAATTCATACCTTGGCCATGGAGAACTGGATGATGTCATGACACACACAGGAAACAGGGATGGTTTGGACACAGGGGATGAGCCAACATGAATGACCAAGGAGTGAGCCAACATGATTGTGCTGCTGGAATCCATGAGGGCACAGAATCTCTTTCTATTCAAATAGGCAGTTGGAGTCAGTTACAGGGTGCAGGACTCCATAGGCATAAGCTCACTACATGGACTGACCAGTCCTAAGAAAGTCCTGAGCCCATGGGAATGAGCCTTTGGAGGAAGCCTCTCCACTTTGAATTCTCTTCTCTTATACCACTTACACCCACCATCACATCTTTCTGTATGGACTATTCTGAGAATGTTTTGGCGCATTCCATCATTCTTCCATTTGCTTAGGGTTCTTGATGGCTCTGAGACCCCTGGCCTGACTTCAGGAACCATCATCCAACATTAAATGAGGCAGATCAGTCTGGGTGAACTGGATCAGTCATTTGCTAAACAGAGGTTTTATAGAACCACCAGTGTAGTTCTCAATATCTCGACCCTCAAATATCTCAACTCAATAGCTCAAATATCTCAACCCAATGCTCCTTTTTCTAGACCTCTCTCAAATGTATACAAGAAAGCTCTGACACCATTCTCAGCACTCAGCTGTGTCAACAGTCTTAGCGTTGGGTGGGGGGCTCACAGGTAAAGATGAGGTACTTTGTGACTTGCTTGAGTCTTCATATTCCTGTTACTAACTGGTCTCTAATAGATGCTGCATGTTTTCCTGTCACAATGAAGCAGATGGACGTCAGTGGCACAGACTGAGAAAACCAAACAAAAATCCAATATTATCTACAGGTAGGATAGGAAAAGAAGCTCCACCATTGTGGGCCACGCTAGCCAATGTTTGAGCCACCAAAATGGCACTCAAAGGGATTCGATCAGTATAACGCACAAGGCCAATCTTATGGCTTTCTAACAGAGAGTGACATTCTGTGCAGGTGCAGTGATTAGGAGCTGCCGACTGTGTGTTGTTTCTGCTTTCTGCTGTCCTAAACATTAGTGCTAGTGATCGCCTGTCCTCTGGCCAGCACCTTGGACAGCTGCCTACCATCACCGAGACTCGAGTGCCGATCAATGTAGACGGGGCGTGTTTGGTCCACCACTACACATACTTTTATGGAACATTAACAGCTTCTATATTTATGTCTTTTTTGCCCCACGTTTGTGGTGGTGGTGTTTATGGAAGAGGAGAAAATGAGAGCAGAGTACCTCAAAATGACAAAAACTTACAGCACAAACAAATGGAATAAAGTCTGTTCAGCATGGAAGATACGTTTCCCTGTCATTTTTGACTTGAGTTTATATTCCAAGAACTCATCTCTATTTTCAGGTTTTACTTGTCTGTCTGCAGAACTACAGGGTCGCAGAGTCATGTTACAGTTAGAAATAATTAGACTCCATAATTATACAGTGGTTCGTGACAAAGTTGTGTTTAGGGGTATAACAACATAGTTAAAGCTTAGACGAATACCTTTGTTGTTTGACAATTGGCCATATCTCTGCTCTCCACTGCCTGCAGTGCACCTTGGCGTTGTGTAATGTGTCAAGACGTGCACTCTTGGCTGCTTAACAGCTCCCTAATTGCAGTTATTTTCCCAGCGCCAGCACCAGCTCAGGTGAGATGTGGGAGAAGCCACGCGTCAAGACTGCAGGGCATGGCAGGGTCAGGCACAAAGCACCATAACCCGCCTTCATCCATCAGAGACGTTAGACAAACACTAACACACACCCACCCCACCTACCCACACACACACACCCACTCCACCCTGCACTCCCCCCCCCCCCCCACACACACACAAACATGTGCATGCACTCAGGCACGCACGCACACTGTGCTCCGTTCTCACATGGAACTGTACACGCTTGGGTAATGCTTGAGTTTCGTTTGGCTAGTGTGCGACGCTGAAGTCAGAAATGTGATCGGGAGTGTGGACATGCATTCTGCTCAGAGCTCTCCGACACCATCCTCCTGTTTGAATTGAACACCAAAGAGCTGGCTTTTTTTTCCCCTCCATGTACCATTAACTGTGTACATCATCTCATTTCTCAGTATAGAAGCATATATACAGCATGACAAGAATGAACTAAGCGGAAAAATAAAACTTTCAGAGTGTTACAATATGCAGAGGCAAACATAACAGAAAATGCATATGGTGGTGGTGGTGCTGGTGGTGATCATGAATATGGTGGTGGTGGTGCTGGTGGTGATCATGAATATGGTGGTGGTGGTGCTGGTGGTGATCATGAATATGGTGGTGGTGGTGCTGGTGGTGATCATGAAT
>JAOYMR010000006.1:19915456-19925790 GCA_025802075.1 Tenebrosternarchus preto | reverse complement strand
TGGTGGTGGTGGTGCTGGTGGTGATCATGAATGTGGTGGTGGTGGTGCTGGTGGTGATCATGAATGTGGTGGTGGTGGTGCTGGTGGTGATCATGAATGTGGTGGTGGTGGTGCTGGTGGTGATCATGAATATGGTGGTGGTGGTGCTGGTGGTGATCATGAATCGTGAAATGTAAAAAAAAAAAGTTTCGAGGTTGAAGTATTTTGAAAGTTTGAACATTTGTGGAGATCTTGAACCAAAGGTCAACATGAAGAAAATGGGACAGTGGGTGAAGGACATCTACGTTTTGCAGAAAGAAATTGTGTAAATGGCTTTATAGAATCTATCCCTACAGAAAGAGAGAGAGAGAGAGGGAATGCAAACTCCCTCTTTTTTTCCATTTTTCTCCCTTTCTATTTTCATCTCTCACTATACTTCATCTCTCCACTCACCCAGATGACATGTTCATAAACCTGTGAAACTTTTAAGTGGATCCTGGGCTGCTTCCCAATAACCCTGTTTTCTCAACCTGCCGTTCCTGCGAGGTATTTATGACCATCAGTGTGATTCTTCATCAAAGTGACAAACTCACCATGAATCTGCAGGGCTTGTGCTTATTTACAGAATTGTGAAGTGAAATGTAAAGACTGTTGATTCGATTCTGTAAACACTTCGGTCTCTTCTTGACTACTCAAGAACTTATATCTAAATACGTCTCTGTTGGTCATCCACACTTAATATACCATTTTCTCATGTCAAATGCCCTGAATGCACGGCATGTAGAATATGAACTGAAATGGAATACGAACTAAAAATACCTTCTAAACTGTATTCTTCAACACCTAGACAAATATTTTAAATTGCAGAAAGGAAGTGTTAAAATGTAATTCTGCATATTTACATGTTTACTGCTTTTCTATTTTATAGTATCTCCATACTGTAAAACTTTGAAACAAATCAAAATTTGTCAAACCATTACAACAAGGAATAATAATTTCTAAAAATTATTATTTACATATTCCAGATCTTTTGAGCCCTTTGTATTAAATTCAAAAACCTTCAAAATCTAAACCCAGTGAACACAGAGTGCAAAATCTAAATCAGAATGGCAGGTGTGTTCAAATGCCTTCTAAGGGTGGATTCATGCCATGCTGAAAGGGAATGAAAACCAAGGGTACGGCAAAGAAAGGAATCTGAGCAAAGAATGTGACCTCTTCATGCTTGCTTCTATAAAGTGTCCAAGAAAACAAGTCATTTCCTGCTAATATGGTACTGTATGTATGTATTTGCCACTTTGAGGAATACCATCACCTTTCTCCTCAGTGATCTTCAGGTTAACACACTCTGCCCAGAGCATCCAGGTCTGCCACAAAACCAGCACAGCATGTTTTTTAGGGGTAATTGTGGTTTCAACCATGGTGCTGTGGTGCATGACTGATTCATTAAGAATTCTAAAGTCTTGAGTTTCCTCCAGCATATCCCCAGTTCCTCAACTGCTGAGAGGAGACTTTGTCATCAAGGTGGTGGAAGATATAAGTCGGAAGGCTGTCAAGTGGCTTTGCAGGCCTTGGAGGACACCAACTACGATGTTTTACTGGTTGTTCAGGGCTGGATACATCACGTTAGTGGGTTTTAACGGGGCTACAGTAGTAGGATGTAGATGATGGTATTTGGCCTGGGCCCTTCCTGATGTCCGGAGGCAGGATGAGGATACCTGAGATTTAAGGCCTTTTCAAATATTTTTCAGCATGTTTTTAATGGACTGCACATTTTGTAAAATGTAAATACCTGTAGGAATTTCCCTTCTCTAAAATGAGCTCTAAAAATAACCCTGGGTAGAAGCATTATGATGCTATTTGACACATTGGTAAATATTCTCTCATGTGAAGGAAATTTTCTCAGACTCTTGAGGAAATTTTTCCCTGTCTGGACAAAAAAATGTTCACAGACACATATACATAGTCTATGTGAGGCTAAAATTATTTAATTATGAGCAGTTCATAATAACCAACGAATAATAAATATGATCTCAAAGAATAATTATTCATTTTGCTGATAATATAGTTGCTAGCTAGCTAGCTAACTTTAATCTTAATAGATCAAACTATCTGTTTGGAACTAGTAGTTGCTGAATATGCTTATATAAACATTTAACCTCAAATAGGATAGTAAAAAGCATGTAAATTAGCCTGAGTTTAGTTGGTTGATATGTAGTCACATTTATTGAATCATTCTAAAACAACCATTGCAATTGCTAGGCTCATAATTTTCAACTCCATAAATGATCAAAACTAACATACACCAGACAAAATAAATCAATAAAGTATCTTACAAAACTACTACATGTGCATTGGCATCACGTCCTGTATAGAAAAGGTTCTATCTACAGTAGTTCGTTAAAACAGACTAGTATTTCCAATCAGTTATAGTTCTTGGAATTGATTTTACAGAGGTGTGTTTTGTTTAGCAATTTTTTAATTTCTTTAACATGAATTAAGTTGTTTTACTGTAGCTCCTCATGTTCTGTGAGGTAGCAATGATACATAGAGACTGTTCTGAGAAAACAGAAGAAAAAGGTAAATGAACTGATTTTATATAGTAGTGTTTTGAAATGATCTTACCAGTGCAATGGACAGTCCAGTCCATATGGTATGTATACCATTTGAAGACAAAGCCTGATTTAGAAGATAATATGTTTGGTATGTATGTTTTATATGTAGCTAATAAACATTGATTGAAATACAACAAGACTAAATTGGTACCATCCTCAAAACTGGAACTTAGAAACAACCAGTCTCAAAGAAGTTTTGGATGCAGTCCAAGTCTCACTTCTCTCCCTGTGCCAGCACCTTTACACATAGTTATGTATGCTAGGCTCAGGCTCCAGTGTCATGAGTGAAGCTGATGCAAGGCCAGCATTGAACAATGTATTGCATTTGTAATTAACATTTATACAAATGTTTGACATCTGGGTTCTCAGATATGTTTACACAGTTCCAGACATTTGTGTCAAATCAATATAGATACAGCAAGAGATATGTGTGTGTGTGTGTGTGTGTGTTTGTGTACAGGAGTGCATGTGTATGTTCTTATGTGTGTTCCTGAGTGTGTGTCTTTGCTCTTATGTGTGTACATGCACGTGTGCATGTGTGTACTTATGTGCGTGTGCGTGTTTTATCAGGCAGTGATTAATGACAGCACTATACCTGCATTCAAACCCAGCACTGAGAATATGGCCATGTTTGTTTTGCTTACAAAACATATTCATAATATTTAAACTTGGCTGAGTAACCAGTGACATAATGTGTATTCATCATCAATGAATACACGTACCCGTGATCATAGAAGCTTTATCATCCAGTAGTTTAGTCATACACGTAATTGTGTGATTTAAGCTTTCAGAGAAATGTGTCAAAAGACAGCAAGTACATATAACCATTAGATGACCTCGTCTTCTGCTCTGAAGGCAACTAGTACAACAGTTAAGGTTCAGTGGAAATCTAGTACACACGCTGCCTATCAAGTTAAGGACACAGGGTTTGCCAAGCTTCATCTGAGCCCTAAGGCTGAACCTGTGAACACGGACCTGCCACAGTTTGCATTGCCCTAGTGTGTGTGTGCATGTTTGCACGCGTGTCTAGGAGTGCTTCATACCTGCCGTGGGTAACCCTCCTCATGCATATTGCAGAACTGTGTCCTACAGTTGAGAAACTGCAGGTGTGGAAAAAGCACTTTCTCACCATTGTGTGAGATGAGCTAAGAAGTGAATACAGATGGGAAGCAGTACCTGGGCATTATCTAAGCATGTGAGTTTGTTGATGGAGTCAGTTCTCATGTTACTCCACACACGTATATATGTTTACAACACCTACCTCTCTTTTTTTGTTGTTTTCATTTATGTTTTTTTGGCATGTCAGTACAGGCCCATTGCTACCTGTCAAAAATACAGGCAAAACCATCAGGCTTGAAAACAGCTAGAAAAAACATTAAAGCTAAACATTAAGAAAGTATTGTAAACCTTCGCTAAATTGCAGTGTCTCTGAATGAAAACCGCAACATTTGACAGGTCAATCTGTTTTGTTTTCACGGATGTTTTCATGGGCAGAGGTTTGCCAAGGCTTTGCTTTTGACATGAGGTCAGTCTAGCTGTAAATGGCCTGTTTGGTTGCTGGACTGTAGACCAGCAAGATAGAAGATTGTTGCTGGGCGACTGGTGTCAACAGCTCGGTTGTCGGCAAGATTGACGAGCTCTGCTTCCAGGCAACGAAGCAGCCCGCCACACTCCTCCTCCACCCCACTTTGCTAAACGCATTACCTCTGTTATGATTGGCCCCTGGTTCACCAGGCCTGCTTCTCAAACTCGACTGACAAATTGGATGGGAAATGTTGGACATGGCGTTAAATGCTATCGGTTTGTATATATAGTGCTTTTGTGAGAGGTAACGCACTAATGGCTTGCACACTCTCTGCAGGAGGGGGATGACGAGGCCTAGCAGAACAGTATGACCATAACAGCATGACATGCTTGATGGACACAGATGACAAGCTTGGTTGTCATGATTTGATCTCTCTGCTTTGCTCAGTGCAGTATTCAGTGTCCACGATATCCCACAAGGTTCTCAAAGTTCCCACTCAGAGGAGGCCATTTGTCAACCACTCCAAACAACACACACACACACACATATACACACACACACACACACAAAGAAAAAAAAAAGTTTCCTTTCTCCCTCAGGCCCTTGTGCCGTTTGTGACTGGTTTGCTCTCAGTCGTCTGAATCCTGTTTTAAATGCTTTACATTCCCTGCCACAGGGGGCCGAGGGCTGGGGGCCGAATCACGCCGGCAGAAAACTGCCATAGAACGGCATGGGACAGCCAGAGCCTGTAGGAGACCTGCTGTTAACTCTCTCTCTCTCTCTCTCGCTCTCTCTGCCTCTGTAATTATGGCTGGTGCCAGCGGTGATGGTTATGGGGGTGGAGGGTAGTGGTGGTGGTGGGGGGTGGTGCTAGTGGCCGTCTATGTCTGGGTCCAGGTAGGAGGAGGGGTAGTGAGCATGAAGGTGGGGTGGGTTGGGGGTCCATGGTCCCCTTGAGCACAGCGTGAGGACAGGAGCCAAGGCCCTGAACAGTGCCATATCTGTTTGAACATGCACAGCTTGCAATTACACTGCATCGTTCTCTGTCTTTCGTGGGTGGCGAGAGCACTGCAGGTACCACGGCTGCCTAATTACAGTGCAAAGGGCTCTGGGGATGAGGGACATCTGAGAACAGGCAAAAGAAAGACGGACGGGCCTCCCTCACAGTTTGATGTCTGCTATAAATGGTTATTACACTGCATGACATGTCCTGGAAGCCCTGATTCTTGATGGTGGGACTTTTAAGATCACTGGTTGATGTCGTGTGCAGGTGCTGCCCTGACTGCAGCTGTTGAGCCCTCATGCGTTTGTCTCTTACTTCCTGTAACTTACTTCCTGTACTATCCTGACACGTAAACACCACAGAATCTGCTCCTGATGGAGGGAGCCGGACAAATCATTACTTCACTAAGAAGCCTGTTTTTGTTCATGTTACTGCCGATCCAAAGTTGACTCCTCTCTGTCTGCCTCCCTCTCTCTCTGTTTGTGTCTCTTTCTCACTTTCACACACAAACGCGCACTCACGCACGCACGCACACACACACACACACAGATTCCCCTAAGGCATTGCTTCATTATGGTCCTACTGTCTGACTGATACCAGCTGTCAGGTTTAAGCCCTCCTTGCACGCTATTGCCATTTACAGGGAGGTTCTGAGCAGTGAAATCGATAGTGAAGGAGATTGGGTGTTTTTTTTTATTGTGCTCCAGGAACAATGGGTGAACAAACAATAGCCTGCACACTCAGCAGAAAAGCAGTGATATCCCTGTCTGGTGGAAGAGCCATTAGTATTATATATTGCAGTTCTATAGACTTTGTTAGAATAAATGAAATGACTAAATCAAAATCAATGTATTTAAAGAGCAGTTATTAAATTCTATGTTCTGTCCAAGTAATTAAATTTAAACTGGAGAAGAGAGAAGAAAGAGGGGCAGGAAGGTGAGCACATGCGTGCACATAAACATGTAAGGGTGGCTCGCTGCTCTGATATATTCTGAGTGCTATTACCTTTTCTGTATTCATATCTGTAACACCCTTTTTCAAGAGCCACTAGCCAAACCCTTTTCACTGTGTGGGTGTTATTCCCTGCATAGCTGCCCTCTTTTATAAATGACCTGTTTTTTTTTTTTTCTTTTCAGAAAGGGCAGGTATCTGGATATTTTGTCTATGTATATGTATATATACATACATACATACATATGTACATAACACTTTATGCAATATTCACAGGGTCTTTGCATAAACAGTATCATCAAGTGTATTTACAGTATGTATATGAATCATTCTGACACAGTTCCACTGGCAAAAAAAAAAAAAAACTAGGTCATTAATGACAGAAGCCAAAAAATGTTTTACATGATGTACAGTGCTCCAGCAGAGTCAGTCAACTGACTTTAGAGTACAGAACTGGTTCCAGCAGTGGTGAATTACAACTTACAACTGACTGTAAAACATGTGGTAGGCCATTAGCTATGGCTATAGAGTAAGCGTACCTAGTAAAGTGATGACTCATTTTATCATATGCACTCACTTTATTATATATATTACATCATGGCAGGTATATTATGACATCACGCTCATAAAGCTCACATTACCCAGAACTCCTCTTGAGGTGTCATTCTGGATGATTTATTCATAGTCAGTCATGTTTGATTACTAGCACTAGTACACTGTATGAGACAAGATGTTCCATTTATTGACATTGATTTAAATTTTGCCCTAATAGCCATCCTGGGTTCACCAGAGGGTTAATAATACATGTTTATATCTTGAACTGACCTAATTGAGTTTAAACAAAATGATGTCAAAGATTCCTCACAACATTTCAGGGAACTGACAATCTTGTTGTTTTTTTTTTTCCATGTATCTCATATAAGATCACTTGGACTGCTCCCAACCACATAAAGGAGCATGTTCCCTACGTAAAGGAGTATGTGCTCTACATAAAGGACTATGTACTCTACATAAAACACTATGTACTCTACATGAAGGAGTACGTACTCAACATGAATGACTATGTACTCTATATGAAATAGTATGTAGTCTACATGAAGTAGTACTCTACAGCCACTGTCATTCTCATTCAGGCATCTCACTTGAAAACAACACTGTTTTCTTTGGTGCCACTGTAGGTCAACAGAAACGGAATTCGCCCGATAGATTTAAGTGGACGTGTGTCAAACACCATACGGTTGTGATCTTATTTGATCATGAAGGGGAAAGTTTTCCCAGTCTTGTAACTTCTAGTATAGCCATGTAATTGTGACATCAAGGCAGAATCCAGTCCAACCAAAGCAAAGAAGAACACACACACACACACATACACCAGTTACCAAGTGCTTAATGCCACCATGTCACTCTGGTACACAATAAAGTGCTGGAGGAAAATGCCTGGGTCCATTACTGACAGCTGCATGCCTTTTCCCATCTACTCAGAACACCTGGTGAAAAAGAGAGGCAGTGTCTGCCAAGGGCCTGCTCTGTGCTTTAAGATTATTGTGCTGGAAACACTACCAAAGACAAGAAAAACTTGTATTACCATCCACAGTTTGCCATTTTCTGCTGCCAAGAGACACACTATGTTCGCGAAACCAGCCCTTTTCCACAGTTGCTGATATGGGCTGCAGGGGAGCTGCAGGGAAGCGTAGCAGTTTCGATGAGCATTTTGAAGATGCCATAAAAGATTATGGCCAGATGAGGTAGTTACGCAAATAATGATACCAGCAGGTGGGTGCCTATCCTGCCCGCCATGCAGACTCGGCTTTTAACTCTGGAGGTGACTCAGCGCACAGCTATTCCAGATCCTCTGCTTTGAATAGTGGAGAGATAGTGAGAGATACTGGAGTGTGTGTGTGTGTGTGTATGAGAAAGAGAAAGAGAGAACATGAGAGAAAAAAAAAGAAAGGGTATAGCAGAAACAGCAAAAGAGAAACAAAAGGGACAGAGAGAAAGAGACGGGTGGAGTGGTGCATATCTTTCCTTGAAATAGCAGATGTTTACCAAGCTATTAGCTCATAACTCTGATAATGCAGATATTCTCTGAAGCAGGAAAGCATTAACCCAAATACCACAGGCGTTTCTATAAATATCCTGCAATGAGAAAAGCTTTGATGAAGGATGGGAGAAGACAGGTAGCTCTGTATCTTGTCTGAATTTGCCTCTGTTCTGGGAAAACACGCAGTGCTTTTTTCTCCTAACTTTCTCATGAAAGCTACACATATTGCCCTGGTCTCTGAAGGAGGGACTGAATTCTTATACTCCGCTAGGTGACAACTTGTCGACTGGCCCTTCGTATCAGGTATGAGTCATCAATGCCCGACATGATAGTCTCAAAGTGCAGCAGTTAACAAGCACTAGGAGGGCCTGTTTTTCTCCCTCTGCTTATACCAAAGCTGCTCACATATTAACACAGGCATGACTCAGCAGTGTCTGGTCTCATTGCAAGGCTGATTTATGATAATGAAATGTAAATTGTATTTTCAATGAGATCCCACTTATCAACAAAAGCAGTCCAGTTGATAATGCCTGAGTGCACAGGGGAGCACAGTGGCTCCTTTGTAAACTTCAGCGTTTTGTAAACTGCCATGTCATCTTCCTACGCACCAATCTACGGTTTATTTTGCAATCGAGAAGAACGTGACGTAAATGTCATTGCTCTCAGAACCTCGATTAGGCATTCGATGCACCTCTCAGAACAATTTAGTCATGCTGCTACTGTGATGTCATTTCCACAGTTCCACCTTCAGTGCTGGGCTATTTTTACCCTCTTGGGGATTTTTAGATTCGACACGTTTTGGGTGCTCGAGTTTCTATGGATGATATCATAAATGATTACTTATACTTCAGAGGGCCGTTTATCTGGTCACCAGACTGTGAAATGGATTGCATTAAATAAAGGGCTGAGGAAATTGGGTGCGACTAGAATAACATTAGACCTTCAGTGCTGGATTTGGGAGTTTTCACAGCCAGGTTTTACCACCCGCACTGTCTGCCTATGTTTCATTTAATCATTCTGTCTCCCTTTCTCTGTGTTCTCAACCGGAAAAAAAAGCACTGTGTAACACCAAATCATAAGGGGTGAAAGAGGAATATGAGGCCTAGGTGTGCTTTCTTCTCAAAACTAGGCTGCAGAGGTGTTAATGGTCTCTCCAGAGGCAGACATTTTACACAGGCTCCAAACTGAACCACTCCTGACCATACAGTGTCTCACTAATTACCACTTACTCCACAACGTCATTCAAGACAAAGACACACAAATTTCACAGAAAAAAGCCAGTATGGGTTTATTACTCCTCTCTCTCGCCCCTTCTCTATTCTCGTCATGTGACACAGTGAAAGCAAAACAAACGTACATGGCCATATGTTAAGTCTGGGCATAGCATTTATCCAACCACAAGGAACCTGAGACGCAGTGAAGGCATTTATTAAAAGTCAATAGATGGTGCATTAAAGTGTACGTGGAATGCAGGCGTTTGTGTTTTATATATGTACACACTGTAGCTGGAAACTTACCCAACCCTTTAGCTAGATTTATGAATTTGAACTGCACACTTTAAATTGGATAGGTCTTTCACTCATAAAATGTATGATTTATGTATACCTGGTTTATTCTCAAACTCCACAGAATTACACATCCACAAAAATGTAAAAACAGTCTGTAACGGTTTGCACATTGTAATAGAGTTCGGAAACCCTCTAAATAACTGAACTGCAGTCTTCAAGTTAAAATCCAGGGTTGGGATTTCCAAAAGCATAATAATAAAAAAGATCATCTTTAAACAGTAGTACAAGCGGTCCACTGAATACACATTTAAGATGACCTTAACACTGACGATTTTGGGAAACGGGGCCCAGCTCAGGTACTCTGTGAATTAACAGCTGTTTGAGAGCATATTGTGTTGGTAATCAGCTCTGATTGCCCCTCACTAGGTAGATCTTCCTCCCAGAGGGCAATGAAGATGAAGATATCAAGTCTGGCATCCACTAGACCCTTGGCTCTGTCACAGCCTACAGCTACACTAGACTGGGGTCATCAGTAAAGACATAAGAAAGCCACTTGCATGATATTGGGTACCACAAGTTAACACAGTGAAATATTATCACCATGGTGGGATAAGCCAAAATAACTATCAAAACCCATGTTACACTATATTGCCAAAAGTATTCGCTCACCCATCCAAATGACTGTGCACCAGTGCACAAAGCAAGGTCCATAAAG
>JAOYMR010000006.1:19888460-19899412 GCA_025802075.1 Tenebrosternarchus preto | reverse complement strand
AAGTTTATTTATTTATTTACTTTTCTGTTCAATCAGTTGTTTAAAACCTATACATTTGAACTGTCAAATGGATCTGCAGCATCTGTAAATTAGCATTATGTTACTGGAAACAATGACTTCCAGCCTCAAAGCAGTAATGTTGTACGTCCTCGTGTAGGAGCTCTAAAACCGATGATGAAAGATGTGACTTGCTTTTACTTTATGCAGTACTGTTGAGGGCAGCAAGCAGAGGGAGCTTACCAGGCTTTATGGGAGAGTCAGTGCAGAATGGTGGTTTTTACCAGAGCTGGTATTGTGCGTATGGTGGGGTGTGTTTTTTAGGAGCCAGACTGTGGTCTGGGTTCACTGTCTAACGCTCGGGGGAGTTCCTCCGCTGGGCTGATCTCAGAAACTCCACCCGGCTCTGCGTCCAGCGTTGCTCCAGACGTCTTTGGGTTTTCTTAACCAGGGAGCGCGAGTACCCTGCTGGGCCAAGCTGGCTCATTTTTCCCCTTGTGAGGAACTAGTGAATTACACACAGAGAAGATAAAAGGCTTGCAGCAAGTGGATTCTCTGCAGCCAGCGTAATTTCTGTCTCCTTCTTCCTTCAGCCACAGTGGAAATGTCAGAGCTATAAGTAGCTGTGCACTTGCGTGAGACAACTATGAAAATAACTCACACTCTTTCAGGACAGCCAGCAATGTAAAATGTATACAGCAGGTCAGCGACACGATATTCAAACTGTAATATGAGTATCGGGCAAAGATGAACTCAAACGCTCAAGGTGATTTGTGGCTCAGAGAACAACATGGAAATATCAGAGAGTGTTGTAACTACCTGTATTTTAGGGATCATTTCTGTTATATTTTCATTTAGGATGCCTTTAGTGTCTTTGTCTTATTTTGTTTTTAAGTTGAAACATTAATGCACTTGGAGCCTCAGTGGTCTCTGTTTATGACTTCTTAAATTCAGAAGAATAAACTGAGAAGTTGACTGTCAGCACTTAGCAGGAAAATACCAAATGGCAGAAATCTATTCCATCTTGCAATAAAATTGCTTTCCAAAGCATGTGGGACTGCTTAAATTCAAGACTGGTGTCTCCATGTGCTCTCTGGGTTCATACACATCCTAATGAGCATGTGTTCATGGCCCCCTGTTCATCAGTGTTAGTAGAGAACCTTCTGTAGCCCCTCCATGCTCTGAGGGCCTCGACACAGCAGACCCATATGGGTGCCACAGCTCCTCTTTCAAAATTCTAAAGAGCAAAAAACAAAATAATTAAAAAAAAAATTGATCCGGAGGTTGTAGAGGGCAGTTGAGTTAAATTTACCATGTCTTCAAAAATGTCTGAGACAGGGTACATTTCATGAATGCCTTTTCATAAATTCTTGACTGCAGCTGGACATGCCATTGCAATAAGATGCCCAAGATCAGCAGAGACCAGCCAGTGTGTTTCCAGGAATAAAGCAGACATACCAGACAAATCCTCTTAAGATTGGCTGATCCTCTCTGGACAGCGCTCTCTAATCATGAAGCACTGCAGTGTGATTCAAAGACCAGATTGGCCTTCCGTTTCCTATAACCAGCCCATCATTAGCGTGATCAGTGGTCGTACAAGGACACTATCAGGAGACTCGTTTTGGGATCTCAGCCCAGTATAATGGCTCTTCAACACAGAACTCATCAGGCCAAAAAAGGCAGCTGCTGGCTGTGAAAATGCACGGTACATATTCTTTGCAAACCAGTGGCAGCACCCTAAATGTCCTCAAGGGTAACCAGAGTTGAACCTGAACTGCAGCGTGAGCATCAGATTCAGCTTCCCCCCCATTCTCAGCTTATTGCATGGTTTTGCTTGAATTATGCTTTGTCAGCGTCCAAGTCAGAAACCTCTGTGGACTTGTGTTTTGCGTTAAGTGCTTGTTTGTGGTAAAATGAGGATTTGTATTACAAGTGGCTGGCTTAAGTGCCATTTTACAGCCTTTAGTTTATTGCTTACAGTATGTATAATGAATTGAAGGTCTGTGATGGCATGTTTCCTGAAATAGGTTATGAGCTACAAAGGCCTACAGTAGATGATTTATGGGCCTCACATACAATCGCTCTAATGTACCATGAGTGCTCTTTATTAAATAAGCGCGTCCTAGCTTCACTGGAGTTGATGTAGGGCTGGTGTGTTTGCCCTGGCTGCATATATTGCTGGCTGTACTCATGCTAGGACAGAACTGCTATGAAGCATCTGTCAGCCTTCATCTGCTCTCCAAGAATGTTCTCTGTCCATCCACTTAGTCATTCATCCGTTATCCATCTGTTTATTCATTACATCTACATGCATGAAACTTGGGAGACTGAAAATTTGCACATTCTAGCATAAGAGTCTTCATAGTTACATTTTAAAGAAGAAAACGATCATGGATAGAAAAAGTCACAGCAGAAAGCATCTTAGGAAATAGAAAATCATGTTTGTTGCCATCTGTGGTTCTAAGTTTTACATGAACATTTAGAATGATAATTAATTTTATGTTTATACATGCTAATTTACTTCTGTTACCAAAAAAAAAATTAATAAAATCACTGCATTTCTCCCTCTTTCACAAAAAAAAAAAACTGTATGTGCCTCCTGATTTAACAAATTATTCTTGGCCTTAATTAATCAAGAGTTTTCATGGTAATCATGCTTAGAAAACATTATGTATCTGGAATTACGGTTCTGCGCTCTTTTTCACATGTGCATGATATAGTGGGAGATTCATAGTACCCCTTCCGCATACACAAATTAAGACAAATTAAGTTTAGTGGAAATCACTGGAAGTGATTTTCAGCAATTTCTATAGGCAAAGCAATTTAGCCCAGAAAACCTTAAACACTTGCTTAAACACTGTTCAGATGTGATGCATGTGGTAATGCTTTTGCAATCCTTCTAGCATATATATGTATAATATTAGTTCATATTACTGTTTAGCATTTATCTTCATTAAATAGGTACATGGCAACCATATAATAATCACCACACCGGCTTCTTTAATGTTATAGATGTGTTCTTAAAGTGTCCCTTGCATGTGGTTTCCAAAAAAAAATGTAGTAAAAATGATTTCATTTATATTACAGGTAAATTGAACCAGCTTTTACTTGCTTTCTTTCCTGCTGTTTGGAATCTTAATCATCTCCAGTTTCTCCTGGTTAGGTTCTCCTGATGAGGTTCTGCTGAAACCATACACTAAACTCTTCTTCTCCTACTGGAACATCATGCTTTGACCTTACACAAGCGTTAAACTATGTTCCGTCACAGTTAACAGCCAATGAGAGAACTGAGTGAGGAAAAAAAAACAGATAAGCAGCACCTTAGCACATATGCCTTTATTCTAACAAACAGAGCTAAAGATAGACTTCACCATAACCAAAATATGTCAGCTGCAGAGTTTGTCACCAAGCATGTGGTTTCCCAAATCAGTGCAGCTCCTGTGGACGGCAGCCAGGTCTAAGACTCACAGGGCAACACTCTTTCTCTCATCTTGGCCCGGGAAGACAAAGAATATTTATCTGACACAACGACCCCCATCTGCTTTCTGATTTCACCCTTTGTTTTTTTGTTTGTTTGTTTTTACAAAATGTTCTGTGGACACTCAAGTCCTGTCTGGGAATTTTGGTTGAATGTTGGTGAAATATGAGGAATGTACATAAATAACATTAGAGAATAACATGTCAAACTGGGTGGTATAAGTATAAAATATAAGTATAAAATTTGGAGTATTACGGATTTTTTTTATATAATTCTTTTTCACAATGTACTTTTTAACATCTAATTTTTTTTATTTCTGGTGCAGTTAAATCACATCTTATATGTGCACCACTGTAGAACAATGATTGAACTTCCTGTGAATTCTGGGATCAGAAATGTCAGAATCAGAATTCAGAATTATTCTAACATCAACATCAAGTTGCCTAGATTGTCACATACCTCACCTCTCTCTCCCCACTGAAGAACAGCCTATACTTTCTGGTAATTGTCAAAGCCTATTTACAGCCAGCAGGCAGATACAGACATGCTGGCGTAACATGTGGGTTTCTCTGTCCGCTGATATTTATAAATTGCAGATTTCTTCTTTCTTATTGCTGATGGTTGAACTAGCGGCATCATCAGCCAATGTGTTTTTATTCTGCATCAAAGCAACCGTGTAGTGCATGTGATGGTACGAGTGTGCGCCTGCCTCCGCACTCCCTCCACACTGTAGCTGGGATGGGGGCCCTGAGAAGGCCTGCTCCACCCTCAGGCACCAGCAGCACCGGTTTTCAGCACCATCGGGTAATATAATAGTGCCACTGGGCACCAGTGACATCTTGCTCCAGAACCGTCAGGCATCAGAGTCAGTGGGCCGATGCACCCAAACGTTACTACGCCCATAAATTAGGCCTTAAGTCAAGCATGGAGTAGGAGTGTGCTTTTAAAAGATTCTGGCTTTGGAGAATTTAACTAGGTGTGGCATACATGAAAGCCTTTTTCTGTCACTCTTTTAAAAGGAAAAAATAAAAATAAAACAATGTTGTGCCTTCCAGACAATGTGGAATCAAAAGGGGGTTATACAGGCACTTTGCATATTTGGGACTTTAATAATGGACTTATTCATTAAACATATGCAGACATTGTTATTGTAAAACACTATAGCAGGCAGGAAACGGCATTTGACTGGCTGGACTATGACTGAGGGCAAAGACAAGAAAGCCGAAACTCTCCAAAACAGACTCTGCTGAAGAGTGTGAGGGGGGGATAGTGCAGTGCCTGGGACTTATCAGGACTATTAAATCAGTCCCTGTTTTCCCATGGTAAGACCCAGCTGCTGAGTTTCACTTGACAGTGTGTTTGTGGTCGCCAGGCAACAAAGGCTGCCACCGTCTTCATCTGTGTGCTATTCAGCTGGTTCAGCGAGCATGGCTATGGGTGATTCTGCAGGCATAACAACACAATCACATTTACACCATGCACCAATCAGTAGAAGCACTCAGGCTGCTGGGTCTACAAGATCAAGAAGATAAAACCTTTACAAAATCAATCGCATACATACCGGCGGATACAAGCAGGGCAGGGATGTGCCATCACTCGGCAACCTTTCTGTATATTTTGCCCAGAAGTTATTGTATCTCTCAATGTCAGCATGCACTCTTTTGAAAGCTGCCCCTGACTATATCAGTCTTTCCAGGTGATGATATCTGTTGCATTTGCTTTCCTGCTACTGAAAAAAAAAAAAAAAAAAACTATATGTGTTGGAGTTACCAAGACAGCAATTTTTGAGGAATGTGTACAGTATGAATCCTTAACCTGTTAGAGTATTATGGTGTAATTGTAAAAATGACTGCGGCTCATTCAACTGGAAGAGTTTAAAGAATGTCCACTGCGTTCCCCTTGTCTAGACTGGAATCATAAAAGACTTGCACCTGAAAAATGTCTGAATGGAATGGCACATCTCTCCTGCATTGGGGAAGTGGGGAGTGAGAATGTGGGTTGCTCAGCTTAAGGAACAATAGAGGTTTGGAAACCTGATAGCACGTGCAGGCCTGTTTATGTCTGGTTAGATTTCAACCCGCGTAACAGATTCCCGTAATCATGAACTTCAGCTTGGTTCTATTTTTAGCCTTCAAGTCAGTTTGAATAACTATATGGAAAAAAATATATAATCCAAGAACTGTCTCCTTTAAAAAACAAACAATTTCAAAGCAATGTTAATCTAAAAGCAATTAGACTTTATGGGGGATGTGGGAGGCATGACTGCTGGTTTGTTATGATAACTTGTAAAATGAATATGCATTATATTCTTTTCATGAGCTACTGGAACATGAAGCCATTTTCTGTCAGTATTTGTGAAAAGTAAACAATCGGTATTTGAAATGCCAGCAGACCACCTCAGCATGAAAAGACTAATAGTTCTTTCTCGTCAGCTGCTGGATTCCAGACTTTTATGGTGTCTGTGTATGGGCCTCGCCATGCCAGCGAAGCACTGAGATCGAACACAGCGAAGGCAGACTGGAACTGGTAACTGGTAATGTGTGTGGGTGACTAAGATCATGAGGAGAGCAGAACAATCCTCTGAATTCTGCATGGCCATTCATGTGATTCCAGTAGGCATGAGTACATCCACACTTTCCCCCTCCCAATCCTCTGTGGTGAAGCTGGAGAAGAGCTTTCTTTTTCCCCCAATTCCACTTTATTAGCAGATATAGGTTAAGAGTCAAAATCCCATCCCCTGAAGAGAAATCTCTAGCATAGAAGTCTGCTGTGGTGAGGGGGGGAACAGAAACAAACACATGCTGTGGTTATAGAAGAGAATATCTGACTTGCTGGCTAATTGCTATCAGGGACACATGAGTGACTGACTGAAGTGTTGTGTCTTTGGACCATGGTAGGGAACTTCTGGGAGGAGGATCCAGTGTGGTGGCCTCCAGATGGGAATTAATGGGTCACACCTGGGCTTGTGACTCCACATCTGTGGACCCGAAACCTGACTCAACCAAATACATTCACCACAAGTTCTTCCCACTGTGGTCTGTATGTTGGACTGGTCGCCGCCACTCCCAGACATTATTGCTGTTGACTGCTTCAAACTTTAGCCTGTCTATGGTCCTCACATCAGGCAGTCCACACAAGAACACACATTTTGTATAAATTGGCATTAACTGTGGACTTTTTAATTACCATTTAAATTACATATATTAAGCATTATGTTAATTGTCATTCTGGTTGTGTTTAAGTGCGTGTGTTTAAGTGAAGGAGGGTGTGGATATCTGCATGTTTCAGCGACTTGTTAACTACATCATAAATATAGAATGACATGCTAAGTGATAAGATGATTAACAATTTAAAAAGGTTAACCTGACCCCTTTCTAAGTGTAAGGTGTGACTATTCTTAGCACACAAGTTGGAGACAAACTTGAAGGACAGTTTTTCAAATAAAGAAACAAACACAATATCAGGGAACTGGGCGATCAGAACAAAGGGAGGATTAGACCCACAGTGAACGGGGTAACACCAAAGATACACATGAAACCATAAAGTATTTATACACTTGATAAGGACGGCTGTGATTAAGAACCGGTGTCAATGCCCAGGAAAGACAGAATTATCTGATCGCATTGCCGAGAGTCCATGAGAGTATTTATATATATATATATATATTTTATGGAGTAACATTACCTAACATATTATGCACTTAGCTACAGTTTCTGTGTACTTTGAATTGGTGCCTGATTTGACTGAATTCCATGTCCTTAATGGAAAAGTTACAGTGGTTGGTTAAAATGAAATAATGATGTTATGAGTGTAGAATAACATTAATGTTTCCTTCAGATGTTCATGAAACAGCTGTCCAGCAGTTCTGAACATGCGCTCATTCACATCTGACTTGCAGTGTGCTTCTGGTTTGAATAGTGGCACCATTACATACTTATATAATTGTCTGACTTAAGCCAAGCACGTCATTGCAGTTGTGAATTTGAATATAGTAAATATATTATTAAATATGTTATTTATTTATTTATTTATTTATCTATCTGTCTTTAATACGTGATAAGATGCTACATTACTGCAGATATTGAATTTGGATTGCTCCAGCATCCAGGGCATATATCTAAAGTTAGTCTTCAGCATCCGTATTGCCTTGTTCAGTAGAGTGCCAAGGCCTGTTCCTCTGCCTGAGAGCTCAGAGATCACGTGACCAGTTTTAAACGTCCATGGGGAGGCTAATTGGGTGTTCTGGCAGAGTTTCAGAGCATGTCCAACTCTGTCCCTGAAGATTCACTTAAGTAGGCCAAGCAACCTCATTCAAGTGAGGTCTTCTTTCTCTCGCTTTAGAGTGAGTGAAGGGCAAGCATACGACTGGAGTGGATCTGCCATGGGCCCCTCTAAAGGCTAATTGAGGAAGAACAGTTACCATGGTGACTACATTCTGCTCTCAATTTCAGGGAATCTTTCTCCCAGACCACATCTTCATTATGCAGAAGATGGCAGGCAACTTCCAGCAAAAAATCCCCCCCAAAAAACATCTTATTATTAGCTGTTGTGTGCATTCACTGTAACAACGAATTGGTGGGTATTTATCTAAAAAGAACGTGCTTGGAAGCCCACAGTTATGAACATCTCACTGGTCTCTGTTTAGATTTTTTTTTTGTTTGTTTTTTTTTCTCGTTGGCGGATACAAAGATCATTATAACCATGTGTGCCCTTCTCCTATGAACTGGATGACTGATAATACACATCATTGTACTTACTGAGGAAAAACCGCAGTCTAGGGAAATCCAGCATGTTAATACACCACTGATTTCTGCTTCCAACCTGAAGTAACTAAAGACAGTAGGAAGAATAAGGATGTATAACTATAAATAAAAGAAGCACTAAGTTAGTTAGGCTGACACAGCTGTTTTTTTTATAATTTGAAAATTTTTATTATGTGTAATATGTTTTTTTTGTTGTTTATAAGTCTTTGTTTTGTTTATAAGCCTTAAAGTTTGTTTGTGTGAGTGTGTTCACCAACTAATAGTCTTGCAGTACTCTTGGGCCACTGGGCAGTCTAGAAGGCTTGGCTTGGCAATATCAGCAACAGCATGAACACTTTGGATCTTGTGAACTGTTCTGCAGCTGTGACTACAAAAACCTCCAATATTTACGCTTCTCTCTTAGCCACGTCAAAAAAAAAAAAAGTCTATCCGGTAAAACGGTCCCAGAGAGAAGACTGACTCAACTTCAGATCCCCTTCTCTCTTGCGATTCATCATCTCCAGAGAGACAGCCTCGGTACTGTTAGAGTGACAGCCCTGAGTCAAGCCTGAGCCAGACTTCTCATGCTAAATGGATAAACCCTTTGTGCCCATTGCATAATAAGAACCTTCTTTAATCAGTGCATGTTGGGTGATGGTGCCACCGGGGCTGGAGGATGTGGCTTGGGACCAAGATGTTGAGTACGATCGCTGCTCATAGCATCCGGTTACTTTCAATATGCCCTCGGGCAAGACATGTGACCTACTGCTGGGACTGTTTGTGCTAATAGTGTCTGTACGTTACCCTGGGCAGAGCAAGGATGCCATAATGAAAAGAAGGCACACGGTACAGTTAAGAACAGTGAAACCGGATGTGGTTTTTGTGTTTTTCAGGTGGAAAAGTCATGTGATTAATTCAGGACTCATTACTCAGAATGACTTGAATGGAGTTGTCTGCAATCTGTTGAGGAAGCTACCCATACAATGTTCTCCCAAGAGTTAAACCACAGATCAATAGCTCTTTGAAGTAACAAGGGGAGAGACAATTGGGATATTTTTAAGTTCCAAAAGCTAAACTATCAGTATTCCATATGTACCCTAGACTAATGTCATCTTCTTTTGAGAAGCTGTAAGGGAGACAGAGAAATGCCACCCCAAAACACAAAAAACTCCTTTCTACAGGAATTAAACTATTGAAGAATTCATGGAAAGCGTTTATATGCAGTTTGCTGCAATTACGTACGATTGTCCAATACATTAAAAAGATTACCTCCATTGTTGTTTTAAGTCACATCAAGCTTTAACACTTGGAATTTATCGAGTTTTTGTTTCAGGCATGTTGGAGCCTGGGTTCAACCTTTGTGTTAATGTAGAGCACGCTGGTTTTCGGTAAATAGCTCTGACTGATGGTAATAGTAATAGCACAACAACGTCAGGCCATTCTTCTGTTTCAGCTCCTCCCTAAATCCTATTGAAACATTACTTCAAAGAAGTGCTCTTGGTAGGCTATTCACATGCTGACATGATACACAGCACACATGGAAGTCATTCGGGAAGCACTAAAATGGGACGGTCCTTGTGGTTGAACATAAAAGCGGATCCTAGATGAACGTGGAACAGGGTGTCTTTTGCTAAGACGTGGTGACTTAAAAGGAATGTCAGAGCCACTGATCTTACTTGCAATTGCGCAGATGGACCTTTAAGAGTCACTTATTATTTGACTGGTCTGGACCCATATTTGTATAGAGTTGTGCTGGTCGGGGATCAGGTCTCTGTTCTTCACATGACTGTGTTTTTAAGGATTAGAAGAGAAAGACTCTTCAGGAGTACTCTTCCTGCGATGCTGGATTAGCATAGCCTGTGATCACCATTATGCAAAACAGATTTGAGAAAAATTATTATGCTACACAGAGACCAATCTGTGCATCCTACTTGGTTTCTGGCATGCAAGCAAGACACATGTCTCAACTCCTCCTTAAGAAGGTCTAATGTGGGGATTTCAGCATTTATCTGTCTATTTTCCCAGGAACTACCATTTCAGCCCAACAGCCTGAAACTTGGAACATGACTAGAGTCTAACAGCATGTACAAGCAACGTGTTATTTAGTTTGAAACCAGGAGATTCTGGTGCAGTTCCTCTGATGCTGTCCATCTCTTGATGGAGCCGAAGACACAGTCCGTCTAAACTGAAAATGAGTTGCTGAACTTCCGTCCCAGCAAGTGTGACTTGGTCTCACATTCCACATTCCTGAGCAGATATGGGACAACAGACTATCTGTTATTATCTTGCTGCAGATGACAGATGCAAAACAAACAAAAAACACAACAAAACAAACAAACAAAAAACAACAAAAAAGACTGCCTGGCAACACTTCTCTTACACAACAGAGGAAGAGAGAGGAAGAGGGAGGAAAGGGAGGAAAGGGAGAAAAAAGGAAAAGTAATACAGAATTCCTGTTTTGACCTTGAAATGTGTGACTTTTTTATTCACTTTAATGAGTGTTGGAGGAATTAAATATCTGCAGCTACAGTAGATCTAGACTTGCTACAGCACATGTACATATTCTGAGCCTTAAACCTGCTGTCATTATAACAATTGTTATTTGATTGAGGAAAGCTTGCATGGATGGTTATAAATTGATACACTGTTATGCACCATTTGCACCTTATGTATGATTAACTGGCGACTCAGTATGTGTGTATATACAATATATAAATAAACACGTACAATATATA
>JAOYMR010000006.1:19874179-19888360 GCA_025802075.1 Tenebrosternarchus preto | reverse complement strand
AAGTGTTCTCTAATTTTGATCAGTGTTCTTTTTCAATTATATCATTTAAGTTTTTATGCTGTGCTTTAGAATATATATAATTTATGAAATATGTTTAAAATACTACTATTTTACTCCTGTTAGGATCATTTCACATAGGACTACACAATGACCTTGACATTTAGAAAATTGTGTGTTGTTCTCTAATTGTGACCTCCAGTGTATATATGTGTGTGTGTGTGTGTGTGTGTGTTACACCTTCCTTGGTCTTCAAATTAGGTGTTTTGCGCAATACAAAAATAAAAAATGATGTTGCACTTTCTACAAATTTCTAGCACCATGTCATTGTTCCTGGATGACTTCATACATTCATATCATTGTACATTTTGATCTTTCCATCAACGTGATGAAAACTGAACCTGGATTCAGCAGACCAAGTAAACTTAAATAGTCCCTACTGTGTTGACAGCATTGAGACCCAGTGTGATCTTCAGCTGGTTTATTCAAGACAAAGTATGATAAGTAGTACATTATAAACACTGATGTTGAGGTTGGGTGTGATTTGCTTATTTGTAAGATGTTACAGCTGTAAGCTGTAAGTAAAGCCATGGTTCAGAATTTTCCATTGACCTCTTTAATCCACAAAACTATTTTTGTACAGTTACACAGATTCAGTCACAAAAGACTGATAGTTTCTTCTATTTTGCACAGTTCTCTGTAAACCTTTGAATTGGTTGCATTTCCAAGACAAAAGCCTTTTGGGATATAGCTAGAAGGGTCATGCCAGTTTTAAAGTCACCAAGATCACTCTAAATGATACTAGAAGCACTGCCTTGTCTGATTTATACCATACATGGATATGGTTAGGCCCTGATTTTGTAATTCCAGAATAAGTACAATTTATGTAACAGCATTATTTATAGTAGAACATGTATCCTTGTCTTGAAGGTCTCAAGCCTTCAGAACAGTGCTCTGGGTTCAGTGCATAGTGAAAGATTCCCTGTTGTGGGATTCAAAGCATTTAAAGTTATCTGAGATCTATGCTCAGTGGCTTTAACTGTGGCATTTGCAAGCCTGTTACAAACAGTGATGAGCCATCTGGAAAAAGAGACATTGCAGGATGTTGGATGGACGAAGCATCTCAGAGTTCTAATGCACCTGGTTCCTAGCTCAGGAAATGCTGTCATTTATGCTCCAGATAAAATATATCATTTGCTTCTAGAGCCATCACTGGGTCTCATTTGTTTTCATTAAGATCCGTCCTTTAATGATGCCGTAATGGTGCTTCTCTCTGTTTTCATTCTTATTCATTACCAGGCTATACTTTATGAGGCCATTACTAGCAGCACTTAGACATGGTTTATGAAACAGAAACTCTGATACCACGTCAGTCAGCTTCTTTGTGGCTTGGATGGCGCAGAGCAGTGAGCAAGAGGAGGTTAAGAAAGCAGGTCTTGCCCACACCTCTGTTCTTTTCCCAAAGACCAGCCAGAGCTTAGTAACCCTGGGAGACAGAAGAGCATGACGTCACGTTTGTGCATCTGTGGCCAGCAAGCCTGGGACTGGGCTGAGTCACTTCCCCTCACATGCAACTCACACTCTCATCCTCCCATCATAAGGACACCAGAACATCAGCCACCCCACGTGAGCACATCGCCAAGGCTCACACACCGCGAGAAAGAGAGAACAGTTGGAGAGTCAATAAAGCAAGGGGGAATACACAGAATCCAAAAGAAAAGGTTACGTTCCCAAACCACTGTTTTCAAAGAATATATTTCGCTTCGGGATGCTTTGAAAATGTGTTCATTTTGGATGACTTTTTGTGGCCAGAGCTGTGGACCTTGAGGTTACAGATATTGTTGCAGTTGTGGGATAGGGATGATCTGAAAAAGAAAACAAGGACCCCACTATATTCTAGATATTCAACTTCGGACATTTGGCTAAGGATACCACCTTTTTGAGATTTTTAGTTATTTCCCCCTTTTGCTTGCGTTTAATGCATTATTTACTCTTTTTTTTTTTTTTGGTTGGTAATAAACAAAAGACCTGAGGCACTGAAAAATAAATAACACGTTACTCTGTTTAGAAGCACGTAACACTTTACTCTGTTTAGAAGGCTACATGACACCTACATGTTAAACATACTTGCATATTTCAAAATTGAAACCAAGTGCCAGCTGTCAGAAAAGCTACTTTTGTCAACTTTGATGTCATGTTTACAACTGACTTTGCAGCTCAGTGTTTTTTAGTATGTCAGAGTAATGTAATGCTGATGGTATGACAGCTTGCTGTGACACTGCTAGCAAAACTGAACTTAATTGAGGACTTCAAAAGATGCTCTGTAATCTCCTCATAATCGTGCTCTATCCACTGAGTACTGAGGTCACTTTTATTTTTAGCATTATCACACCATTGCAACCATCCTAACTAAATAGCACATGAAGCACAGCCTCTCTACAGTTATCTGGTAGGTAAGGTATGAGGTGATCTGTTAAACCAATGAAATCCAAAATATTGGTCTTCCAAGTGCCACAACAGAAAAACCATTGATGCTCAATCTCTGATGATGCCACAGCTATCAGTGGCTGAGAGAACCAAAATGACTCTCAGGGTGGGAGGGGTGACATACTCACTCTCCCCTGTCAATTAAAGTCACACTGGCCAATCAAGGATGTCTGTAAGGGGCTGGATTATGTCATCATTCAAGCATGTTACTCCATCCCCTGATGTTGTGCAGTGATTGGCTGCATGTGTTGCATGTCACAGTTCTCACCCTTCCCTGTTTGGCAACTGGTTAGACGATCAAAATACTGATCAATGCAAAGCAACTACCAGTTCATTCCAGAAGGATGATAGAGGTCTCCATCCAGCAGCCATTGCGCTGGATGGCGGACAGGAAGCAGAAAAACCACACTGTCCAGGGTAAAACTGGACATTAGACCACACCCTAAAACATTGTGCTTCAGTAATGTGTTAATCCCAATGACTTACTAACATAAAATTGAACAAAACTGAAGAAAACTGAATAAAATAATTAAAAATGATTAAATCTGTACTGTATGTCAATCAGTGTTTAATAACTTTGTGTACCCACATTATACAGTCAATAATTAAAAACAAATGCATCAAGAAGCCTGCTTTAAGGAACTCGCAGATAAAAAGCTACACTAGACAACTGCTTCTTGAAATCATCTTCAGCCTTTAACAAACCAGCCTGAGGCCTTCCATCCCAGGACTCTATCCAACACTTCAGATCGAATCCATCTGACACACACTTTTTGTCTGGGATTAACCAACACACCTTCCTCAACAGTTCAAATAAAGGTCAGAACTCTCATACAGTTGAGATTTTGCAGTATCACATATTCCAGGTTCAATAGTATTACATGAAACCACATATTGATTTACAGTGTGTAATATTATACTGCATATACAAGTAAATGCTTTAACATTCTTTATTATGATTTATTGTTGCAGAATAGTCAGGTATTTTGTATACTTAAGTTTTAGATTGCACAGCTTACACTGTAGGTGAAACTAATAAACTACTTAACGCTCTGCAAGATACTATGGTAAACCTTTCTTTTGCTGTGACCTTACAGTAATTTCAAGACATTTAACTGGACAAGGTATAGAAATGGAAAGAGTAGTTTTTCCTTTTACCTAAACTGGGCTTGTTTCCCAGACATGGATTTAGTCTAGTCTTCGACTAAATAGCATGACCAGTTGTGAATAACTGAATCAAAACATTTTTAAATAAACCTTTTTTTTTTTTTGGTCTAGGCACTTTTGGTTTAGACTATGTGTCTTAAACACTGGTCTATTAAAAATCTCTGCTGTAGAAGTTCACTATTTGTATTTTTAATGCAGTGTTTTACTTGATATGTACTTTTCTTATATCAAGGTGATGCATCTGTATAAGCATTTATGTGTTTGTGTGTTTGTATGTGCGAGCATGTATGTGTGTGTGTGTGTGTGTGTGTGTGTGTGAAGGCGTACGAGTACATGTGGGGCACCGTTACAGAACCATTCTCACCTCTCCCTGTAACCTAAACTCAGGGCTAACAAAGGGAAATGCAAACCAGGCACAAACAAATACTCCGTTCCAGCCAGGCTGTGAATAACGAGCCATGTCTTCCAAACCGTTCTTCTGCTTTACTCTACACCCCCTGCTCGCCCTGCCTTTAAACAACCCTGCCAGTCACAGGCCTCCATTATGCAGAGCCAGAGTAATTTACAGCCAGGCTCAGATAGACATCAAACCCCGAGTCTAATCTGAGCTGAGAATCACATAAGGCATTCAGACCCACATAGCCCCCATCTCACCCAGCTGCTAAAATAAAATAATGTATACAGTGTTTCACCATTGAGTCTATTGTGTGAAGAGATGCTTATCTCTCTACCTTAGGTAATCTAAGCTCTGAATTAGTAGAGTCTTCTTATATTCAAACTTTAGCCATGGTAGGTTCACCTTAGGGGCAAAGACCCTGGGCTGCAGTACTGCACAGAAATTACATGTAGTTGTGGGTCCACGTTTTGCCAAAGGTCACTCCGATTTATCCTTGACCACAGGATAACAGATAACAAGCAATAACAAGAAAATGTTTACGGAAGTCTAAGCTCAGCAAGCTGATTGATTACTAAGTTCCATCTTTAACAGATAGTGTTGTTAGTTTAGAATTTATGTCTGCAAATCAGAAGCATGAATTTAATACGAAGTAACAATGATTTTGCTTCCAATAAATAAATAAATAAATAAATCTGTGTAGTTTTGCTTGTTGAGTTTCCCATAGAATGTCCCATAAATATTTGTTGCAGTATAGTCAAATGTTATTATGTGTATAACGTAATAACATTTGTTATTAGCAGTAGCAAAGAAACTTAGCAGAGTCTTGCTGGACACTGATGAGGGATGTTCCCAAGAGGGATGTTTCTGAGGTCAAATAAGATAAAACCATGCACTGTACATTGCAGAATTCTGCACATAATTTAAGTGTAATCATAATCTTATTCATGGATAAGTAATATATAACTAATGTAAAATGTTATAATTTTGTTACTTACCATAAGCACTGCATTCTACAAAAGCAGATTCAAATTCATCTTAAAACATAAGGTCCAGCTACTTTAGTTTGTGAAACTGAAAACGTTCAAAATTTGTTCTCCCCCAAGAAAATATTTGGTTGGCTACAGTTTGTATCTTTTTTTTTATTTATTTGTTTTTTTGCAAGGGCCACAGGAGTTGTATTCTAACTACTTATGCAATGTACAGCATAGTGTTTATCTTGACCAGGGCTTTCCTGTTCCTGTACACAAAATAATGCACTCATGGCAAACAAAATCAAAATGAGGGATTCCATAATCTTAATCCAAACAAGGTCAGAGCATGAGGAAACGGAAAACAAGCAACTGGGAAACACATAGGAAATGAAGGAAACAAGAAACATGGCTTTACAAATATAATTGATGTTAGCAAGATTTCACCTGGAACTATAGCCAATAAAAGAGTATATAAACAGTTCTGAAATGCCATTCAGCTCTGATCTCACGCAGATCCGGTGAGGCCAAGACATTGAGTCAGTTGTCCCAGCTGATTGAAAAGCAGCATTTCTGAAGATTACATTTCCTTAAGGAGCACAACCATAAACTGAACATTTGCCCCACAGAAAATTGTCTGTTCAGACCACTGAACCATCAGATTGCATTTTAATTCTACTACATTCTCAATCAGCAAGTCCTGCTGGCAAAATATAGATTTCTGTGGGGTGTTAAAAGCAGAGGATTTTTTTTTGGCTGCGTGGATGTGGTCCACATTGCCATAACTTGTCACAGAATCTGTCCAGATTTAAGAATACTTGATGCTACTTTAACATAACACCACAAGAGCCATAAGAGATTCCTCCTGCACCTGTACATGCCAGTGGAACAATGCTGCTTTTGGATAAACACGTTAAGCCTAGTCTGGAGATATATTTGAAACTGCATCTGCTCCAGGTTCATGTTTTTCCTCTGTCCATCTAGATTTTTCTCCCTCTCTCCTTTTCTGCCTCTCCAGCCAAGTGTTGTGCTTGTGTAGACTGGCTGTAGACAGGAAGGAATCCCAGGCTGGGCTCGACATGTGGACAGCTTCAGTTGAAGCCGCAGAGCCGAGGAGAACGGGTGAAGCATGGAGCAAAACCGTCCCGGTGGTGGAGTGAAACACGGACTGAAACTGCCCCAACGGTGAAATCAAACAAAGAATGAAACTGCCCCAGTGGCAGAATGAATAATGGAACAAAACTATCCCAGTCCTGAAGTAAAACATGGAGTGAAACCAGTTCATTGGCTCAATGAAAGGGCCCCCATCAGCTAAGCAACGCCCTCCCCAAACTGCCCCAATGGTGGCATGAAACCAAGTGAAAATGTACTTAATGTTGTGTTTGTTCCTAGGAGGGTCAAATGTTAATGTCTGTGGCCGGGAATGAAGGGGAATATCTGTGGTTTTCTGTTCATAACTGAGTAACATCTTTACTGACTCATCTAAAGTATGGTGTTTCTGCTGATTGATGAACTTTCATTTGTGCTCACCCGAGAAATAAATCAAACACTTTATGAAGGCAGGTACCAATTTTTGTACTAGTCCATTTCTCTGAAGAGAACTGCATTTCAAGATGTAATCAAGTAGTACCCTATCTCCCAGCATTAATCATTAGTACAAATAATACACAACTACATACTGCTTACAGGACCTGGATACAAAAGGTTAAGACAACAAGCACACAATCTGAAATGTGACAGAAAAGGTGAGTGTCCAAGTGTCTCTCTCTCTCTCTCTCGCTCTCTCGCTCTCTGTTTCAAAGTGTGTCTCTATCTGTGCATCTTTCCTTCCAAATCTAGTCTGTCCCGAGACACTTGAGAGAGAACTTGTTTTGGATTCACACAGTTTCTGGCTTTGTTTAGATATGCAGCCTCTTGCTGCGTTTTCCTCTTGACTGGAAGTCCTTCTCTCTTCCTCCTCACGGATGGAACACACTCTGCTTTCACATTCAGCTCAGCCAGGCCCCAGGAGGGAGCACTGTTCCATGCTCTCCTTCGAGATCCATGGTTGTGGAAAATATGCCACAGCACCACCACTTTGAACTAAAGTGAACAAAGGCCTCACGACGGACAGCAAGCCAGCTCACAAATTCATCAAATTCATCGGCAAATCTACTGCAGTTAGTGGTGGGTCTGTCTCTAAACATCATCCCTCTTATCACATGCCAACGTGTCATTGGAATTCCTATGAAACAACTTCTGGCTAATGCCTGAAAAGACTTAAAAAATTTCAGGCCTGTATTTTCCCAGAAACTGCAGCATATTCCTTTTGCTGCTAATGTTTCTTTCTGTTCAGTCAGCACCATTGTTCAGTTCTGACTCCAGATGGCTGTGCGCTCGTGCTGGTGAAGGTGCCATGGTGGATCTGGGCACATGCGAAAGCTTTAACATGCAGTGGAAGACGTTCAAACCCATGGTGTTGTGTAACCTGAAACGCGGCAATGATAATCCGTTTCTCTTGCATCAGGCCCCAACACACGTCTGACTAGGAAGGCCCCAGAGGTCAAAGGTCAGTTCAAGCAGTAAATGAGGGGATTTGCATTGTCTAAATTCTTTAGCAACAGCTGTGCATACACACAGATGAGATTGATACTGGGGGGGTGGGGGGTTGGTTATGCTCACAAACGGCAGCACGTCTTCACCTTGGCTTTTCATTTCACCCCTATGATCCTATTCCAACCATACACTCAGCACCCAGAGTCACATTCACGCCGTTAACCTCTTCCTCTCCTGGATCTTTTAGACTGGTAGTTTATAAGTGGTTAGTCTACAGACATATAGTGAGCTAGTTCAGGTTCAAAAAAAAGTCCAGCCATGATTTCAATTCACCCAGTAGATTCGACTCATTTATTCTGCCTGCTGGCCTGAGCTAATCAGAAAATACAGAGTCAGAACAAAATCCTGGAGAGAACATTTACATTCTCATCCTTAAATATCAACATTGGTTAGTCTATTTATCTGGTTATGTTTATCTGTCTATAAATAATATATGCATGCATGTATCTATCCATCCATCTATATATTTATCTATCAGTATTTCAGGGCCACCATGACTAATGCCTTTGATTTTATTTTTTTATGTCCTGATTTTGACTTCCATACCACTACACAAGCCATGTTGTTCAATATGTACTTCAAATCAAATATTTTGGGGAAACCTCTTCAAAGTCAATATATATATATTGTATATATACACAATATATACAATATATTTATATTGTGTGTGTGTATGTGTGTATATAAAACCAATCACTGATCCTTCTTGTTCTTTGCTGTTCAGCACAGTTACATTTTAAAGATGCACGATCTACCTGTGGGTATCAGTGTTATCTTTGTCCCAGCATGACCACGCGTATTAAACATTTAAGGGAGGATCTATTTTTCCATGACGATAGGACTTAATTATGGGGGTCAGTGATACTCATGGATAGCCAATGTTATTCATGAAGAAGCTTAAGTACAGCATAGTGTCCAAATGTGTTGGAACACTCATCATTAGGATGTGGTGAATTAAGCATGACTTTAAACACTCCCTTTAACAGCTGAGAAAAACGAGGCACATATCCTAACATAACCTTTTTGTCTGGAAGGTGTGTTCTTTTCCACCTTCCCCGAGGAACTTTGTTTTCACACACAGCCTAACCTTTGTTTGCGCTCACAGCTCAGGGATGTGTCCAATTCATCACCGAGCTTCTCGCGTCTGGGTCTGCCGTTCGCTACGCACGCTACAGCGAGAGCGAGTCATTTCTGCACGCTGGAGGTGCGGCTCGGGTGGGAGAAAGATCGTTCACTTCCCACAAGCCCCTTCTGGGTTTTTTGGTGAGGCCTCTGAAACGAGCTCCAAGCAGACCGGCTGGGAACCCACGTCTCGACGACACCCGGCACCGCACCCCCCCAGGACTCCCCCAGCCCCAGGGCTAACGGAGCTCGGCGAGCAGGATGCACCATCAGCATCCTCTCTGCACTCAGCAGCTCGGGGTGCCGACCCACCACGTCCATTATAAAGGCCGTTTGTCCTCCTGATTGAGGTCAAGCCATGTGGAAACACTGTCTCCCGCTTAATGCTGGTGTGTTTTTACTCTAATGAATGGTAAAGGGCCAAGACTGTGCAAAGGCTTATCTGGGACTGTGTACATGTCTCTGAAGAATGAAGGATCTGTGCTTAAGTATTTGCAAATGTGCTGCTGTGTGTCAGCACATGAGTATGTGCACTTAGCTGCAGCATCTGAATCGGACAAACAAACAATGAAAAAAATAAAATATCATAGCCACAAAGAAACATTTTGATTTTTACACTTGATATAAACAGACTTCATATAAATGTTTGTAACACCATACCTCTTCAAGATGCTCCATTTTGTTTTTGTTTTTTTTGCACTACCTCTGGTTTGAGTTGAATATTTGTTTGGGTCTCACTACCAGATAGCCAAGCATTTTGACACAAAGTTCCTGCAAATATGTTTAACATGTATTGGAGGTGCACAGGTGTTAATTAGTGCAAAATGTCACCTTTATGTTAGTATCTTATTATATATGTAACACTTTCCTAATGCATAATAAAAGCGTCATCACAGAATGGTTTGATACATAGCATCAGGATTAGAATGGATTCTTTTAGCCAAGTAACAAAATAATTTACAGGAATTTCGCAACCTTGGCAGTCAATCACAATAACACCAGCACAGAATAATAGAGAGAGCAGAGTATAGGCAGTAAAGTTCTTTTAAAGCATCAATTAATTTTGATTGCAAGTACAAAATACAGCATGTGCACTTGGAACAGTATCGTAAGTTTAATAATTTCACTTCTTCAGATTTTGCGTGTGTTGAATAAACGGACCATAGCATGCTAAAGGTCCTGTGTGAATCGCTCTTAACTGTCAGCGATAGATGCCGTGTGGACACTGTGCAGAACAGCACTCCAGCAGCAGCGGTATTAATACTAAAGTGCTGACAGTGTTTCTACTGAATTGCTGTGTTTTTGATAATGCAGAGCTGAAATCCAGCTGTGGTGTTTCAGGGCCTGAACGGAGGCCAGGAGCTGTGGGTGGGGGAAGGAGCTGTGGGTGGGGGAAGGAGCTGTGCCTGGAGTGGCCCATTATGATTAGGATCATTCATTAGCCCCATTTATCACCGAGGACATGTTGGTTATTAGTGCTTCCCTCTGGCAGCCAGTCTGCGATGGACGGAGTAGGTGAGTGCTGAGTGGAAGGATGGATGGGATGAAGGCTGTTTCGTTTGCATTTCGCTCTCCCTCATCTTATCCGCTGATTTAAAACAGGTGCATTTTCAGACCCCTCCCTTCACTCTCCAGATAAAATTCCTTTACCTCTTTGAGAAAACATGTTCCCCACCTTTTCGTAACAAGCTGCAGGTTTGCTGGTCAACTTGCTCTTTCTTATAATGGATGGATTATGCCACTTACCTCTTAGCCACACTTATCTCATGATTCCTGTCTTAACAAGTTATAGAAAAAAACAAACAAAAAAAAAAAAGATGCATAGCAACCAGCATACACGCACGTCAAATCCGAGCCGGGCTCCGATTGATATTCGTTCTTTTCAGCGTCTCTCTGCAGCACCTTTAGATTCTGAAACTGTTTTCCAAGTAAAACAGGAGTTTGGGGCCCAAACAGGAAAGAACTGGATTGGTACCAGGTTCTGTGGCAGGTGACTCAGACAGTTAGGAATTTACCTCACAGTCTGCCCTGTGGGCTAGTGAACTTGAGCTGGACACAGGAAAAGGGGAGACGCTCCCCTCTCCCAGATTCCTCCGCGCTTCAAGAGTCTGCAGTGTGGAGCTCACGTCCATGACCTGGCTTCGCCGCAGAGACGTGGTGGTCACTCTGCCGGCTCCATCACCCTTACGTAAGCCTTCGGCTTTAAAGTAGAAAGGGGGGAGTTTGAAGTTCAAAGCTAGCTGGAGGATTAATTATTTATCTCTGTAGATAAATCGAGGACTGAGGAGACCCACTGACAGACGGATAGACAGCTGTCAAAAGAACCAGGGCTTCTGCCTCTGACCTTTTGTACCTGATTGTATCAAACAAACTGAGCCTCAAGGTTAAAACGTCCCATCCGGCAGCTACTTTTCTATGCGTATAGTCTAGCATCTCTGTGACCCCATCACAGCTGATACTGTAGATCATTGTTGCAGTCATAAAATGTAATTTGCTGTAATTTCAGTAAGATTTCTTAACTGATTCAAGGTAAGCTGACAAATCAAGAAAGGACAAACAAGTATATTGTGTTAAGTGTACAGGCTCTGATAAAAACAGGAGCAAACTGATGATGAACAGACCAAAACAGGCCGTTCCAAGACTCAAATCCAACATTCTTATGTTGATGTGTGGATCTGGTTCAGCGTCAATTTGAAAAGGACCGAGGTGCGTCTCGCTGCTGTCAGTTCTGGAAGAGTCATTAGTGGCAACAATATGTTTCATTTCTTCATTTAACAGACGTGTTTTTTAATAGATTGTGTAGGTTTTGTGGTGTTTGATAAGGAGAAATACACAGGCAGCATTTGGCTCAGCCACTCTCAAATATATGATACAATCCATCTTCTGTTTGAGGTCTCAATAAAAAAAAAAAAAAACATGTGCACATTAATCTATATTCACACATTTAAATGCATTTATCAGCACATCTAACAGAATGTGTGAGAGCAGGCAGCCCTGAAGAAAACAGGGCAGAGAAGAAAAAGTGGTAAACAGTACAGAAGACACTTGGAAGGCGATGACCAGTCGATAATATCTGCATTCATGCACGCGCTGTTCTGGGCTTCGGTTTCCACTGACAACTCTTTTATTACAGTACAATACTAAAGTTAACAATAAAATATCACCCAAAAATGAGTAAATAACAGGATCAGTGCAAAACAGCGCAATAATAGTGTTTATAATACAGCCGAGTTTTACAATGTTACGTTTTATAGACTTGCTCTGTAAAACTATTTTTTGTTTTTGTTTTTTACCTGAGTTATTCCCAATTCTAGTATTTAATGGCAGTTTAAAGTAACGCAATGGTTAATCAAAAAGAAGCTTGAGCAACTCAGAGTGTGTACTTGGAGAGGCAAGGGGAATAAAATCTACAGTGACTGCCTCATTTGAACTAAATAAATTGTGCTCAGCACAAATCATGTGTTAATATTATTTTTCAGCCCTGCATAACACCAACAGCGAATCTTTCATACTACATTGCCTTCAGCATTGTGTGCGGAGACTGAAAACCGCTTGACAGCATGGTGATGCTGATGGTGCACCAAAGACATTTCCAGCAATCACACCGTGAGGAAAATGTGATCGGACGGCACTTCGGCTTCAAGCTGTGCTGGCCAGCGTTCATGGATATACTGTGTGTCTTTGTTTATTCTCTGCCTACATCAACAATCGCAGCATGCTAGTTCAAAAAGCTACACAGGATGGCGAGCTCGCCTAGTCAGAGTTTCCCCTCGCCCGCGTTCCTTCACAGCTCCGCGAGACCTCATGCTCCCACACAGTCCATAATCCTCAGGCCTCGATCGCTGTATCAGACGTTTGGACTAAGTAATTCCAAAGGCCTGCGTCCGCTAGCACGTTAGCAGCGAACGCTACCAACGTTTCCATAACTGCATTCACTCCTCAGTACTTCTTCTTCCCTGTCCAAACTTTGTTGACTTTTTCACTTGGGTGAGCTAATAATCGACACAAGAATCAGGGTTTGTTTTGGGAGGGGTAGTGTTTCCCTAGTCCATCACAGCCCTTTCATCTACCACATGCTAACTTTATAAGGACGAGAAAGGCAATTAAAAAGGCAATTGCACATTCAAGGAGGAGAAATGCCTTGGGCAGACCAAATGCTGTCCAGCCCTTCCTCTGGTGCCAGATGCACACGCATGTCATGCAAATGGAGCTGGCTGGGACTACCTCACGTTTCACTGTGGCCTTTCATCTACACCCTGCAATATATTTCACAATTACCAGCCTACATATATAAATGAAAGGAGGGCGCGCCACTAAAGGAACACAGCAGAAATGAGGACCCTCACTGCACCCAGACGCTCTGACCAGGCCTCTGACGTTAACCGAATCAATCAGGGTTCCTCTCAGCGAATGGAACTTAACAGCAAGTTTCCTTCTCAGAGACCCAGAGGGTTTAGACTGACTGTTCACAGGCATGAAAGATGCAAAGTGAATTTGGCCAGACATAGCACGAGCATGCCACTCGAGCATGCCACTCGGAAGAGAGCGATGAATGAAGTGAAGAGTATAACAGAGTTATGTGCATTGTTCAGCACTGACAACCAGAACCACTTAGAAAGAGAGTGAGTTCCTGAGTGCTGGGATAAGACCCAGGAAATTTTGTTTTATTTGATACATGGACTTAACAATAAGTTCTCAGAAAAGTAAATTGCAGGTCTTGTTGGCTAAACACCTTCATTCTGACCTTCTGATTCACAAAACTACATTTCTGTGAAAACACAAGCAGCTGTCAAAGCCAGTAATTTTGATACAGACAAGTGCCTGGCACATGACCAGTGTCTGCAGCAAATCAAAACAATGGCAGTAACCCAGCAGTCAGACCAAAAATGCCCAGACATGGACCCAAAAGATTGAAGGTTTGAATCCAACTGGTAACATCCTGAAACATCAAACTTATTAAAGACCTTGAGTTTATTTCCAGTGCTGTAATAGTTCTGCATCCGCTGTTATTTACCATTAAAAGCCAGACAACCACCTAGAGCACCGCAAAGGAATATTTTCTGAACAGCCTTAATGTGACATGACATCTTCAAAAGCTTATACAGGAATTGAAAAATTACAAAGCTTAGGTTGACTATTGCACTGTCTAATCCATAAAAAGCAGTTTGAAAGTCCTCTCATTGCAAAAATATTTATATCAATGGCTCTCTCTGGCCAGGTTATGGAGACTCTGTGCCCTAGAAAAAATGTGTGCTTTAACACACCTTATTCACCTTAACGAGTTACTACCAACCCTTTCATGATTTGAGCATAGTGTTTCAAAGCAAAGGAGAAAATGCTAAAATGTACGCACCATTAAAGTAATATAGGTGCATCAGGGAACTATCGATTAACATCCTAGCATTAAAAATGTCATTTATCAAGTAAAGCAACTGGAATTTGTCTTCT
>JAOYMR010000006.1:19859135-19873076 GCA_025802075.1 Tenebrosternarchus preto | reverse complement strand
ACGGTATTTGTATTTGTTACATTACAGGAAGAAAGAAAACATTGGTGTCTTTAGATCAAACCCATCAATCTTCACTGCACAAAATAATTACAGTGCTCTAGGATGATTAGCTTTTATGATGCCTCTAAAGTTTTCCGTTTGAAGATTATTAGTTATTTTAGAAAATATGTGTTTTCTATTTCAGTAGTCAGTACATTTGTTGTTTTTGTTGCTGTTATTATTGTCGTGTTAAAAGTACTTTCTTCTGTTGAAAATGTGTCCACTCATGTTACTCAGATGGTGACAGAGCTCCTACTGAATTATTATGGAATTTCGTCATTTTTGATTTACTTCCCTCCACTTCAGCACCTGGGAGCATGAGTCTGTGTACGTAACTATTTGTTAGGGATTTGAAGTCGTCCTCCCTCCCACATTTCCCCTGTGAGGAAGGATCAGTTACAGTGAGAATACTTTCAAGCCTACCACTGTATGTCTCAGGACTGCAAACAGTGAAAGTTCATTTACAAGGCAAGAGCTGAGGGCTTTACAGTGCCTCAAGGTCACCAGAGTACTACACATCCTCTTCCAGGTGATGTCACTGTACACGTTTCCAGCTGCAGAACTGTAGCTTGTTCTAAACTCACCAAAGATGAGGCAGAAGAAGATGCACGATTCCCATTTGGGTTTGCATTCAAACCACATCTTCACACTTTACCAACATGTTTTTACGTTAAAAGGCCACATCTTGGCTAGGTGTGACGGTACGAGCCTGTAAATACAAATCAACACGTCGGGAAATGTGTGCTCACAAGTTATTGATTGCAGTATTAATATTTCATGTGCACTGTTTGTAAGTGAAAAGTCATATTTCATGTAACTGTTTACAGACATAAATCATGTCACATGTCCGACCAGCTTAGCTCTTTAACAAGGGCTGTGAAACCCCAGACACTTTTGTGACTGCGTCCACAAACCATGTTCTTTGTAATAACACATTGGATGAGGAAAGCTGAGGATCGCCCATTACAGTATTTAAACAATATCTATTATTTACAACTCAAAAACCATTTCTGAAGGCCAATCTGGGAAAGGCTTATTGTTCACAGCAGTGAGGTCAGCCATAAGTGGAGCTGACCAACTGTTATGTTTAGTGGTGAGGTAACGGTAAGCCCTCCAATGATAATTTGGTCCACCTCATTTTGAAAAGGGGACAGTGTAGCACTTCAGGCCACACCCAATGACATCCCAGCCAGGGGCATCCGCCCAGCCGCCCAGCAGAGCTCAGATAGAACTTGGCCCTGGGATCTTCCAGATGTGTTACAGAGAGAACATTTGGTCTTTTTACAATTGTAGTGTTCCCCCCACCCCCACTTGATATCCTCTGTATCCCATGAAGAACTTGAAACAGAAAATGCTATTTCTTTCCACGCACACTTGCCAAACTTCATTCTTCTGACCTTGAGATCTTTTCTGTAGCTGTCATAATTGCACTGCTTTGCGGGAAGTAAAGGCTTTTCTTTACTTCCTTTTTATTCTTTGATCAATGTTAATTTTTGCAATCTTTGCACGGTTATACAATGCAGGTTTCATGTCCAACTATCTCAAGCAAAAAGCCCCACAAAAGCCAATGGCCACTTCAGATCATCACAGCAATCATGATAAACCCACAGATTCTCGTGTTTGAGCAAAACTCTCATAGATTCATCTTCCTTATAACCCTCCCAAGGACTTTATTAATGATACCATAAAAATGATAGATCCTAGACATATAAAAATGTCATGTTCCCACACAGAAAAGCCCCCACGCTGGAACTGTTGAAATGCCAGCTTTTTTGTCATTCTGTTTACAGAGGACCCTATAGAGGCTACGGTTTCTAGAAAAAAAACCCAGCTTCTTTTACAAGAAATTTGTGTTTCAAGAAAACGGATGTAACAGCTCCCCACAGATATCGTCATAAACTTGTGAAATAACAAGGACTATCAGAAGCAATGCTGTCAGTTCAAGTTTTGTTTACTCCTAAATCAAGATGTTAAACTGTTATATAACACCTCCATCGTCCCATATGGCTCTTGTCAAAAGCTTTCAAAGAGTATAGAGCGTGCTTCAGAAGTGGCTCACTTTATTAACTTTCTCTCATTATTTTTTTCTCCCTCTGATGCAAGTTGAAATGTTGACAAAGACAGGAAATAAAAAAGTACCTCTCTTCCCACACTGCTGGAGGATCAGCGGTAAGTCTCCGGATGCCACCTCCGCAGTGTGCGATGCCAGCAATGCCTGACTCGAGGCCGCATTCCAGCAGCCGCGAAATTCTGCCTATTTCCAAGCACCTGCTACCTTGGAGACTGGGTAACCAGGGAAACGCAAACTGTATGCATGGCACTGCAACTATCCTCAGACTTGGAAACGGCCTTTGTGCAGTATAATTCCGTTCTAGGCGCTATGGGAAGTAAGTATCAGAAGTTCGTAATAAAAGTTGATTTTGACCACCTGTTCAACCACTAACAGCTCTTTATGTATTTGTCCTGTGAGTTTACACTCCAACAATCTTGAGAAAATGCTACCGTCAAGCTTTGCAATAATGTACAACAAGTGTGTGGATGTGATTGCTAGAGACAATATCTCTCTTCCGAACAAGTACTTTCCCAGACTTGCGCACCGAGGCCCAGTCTTTTGTTCAGAGCCATGACCGAGAAAAGCAGCAGTCAGTTCTGTTCACACTGCAAAATAAACAGCAATCATTTAAATCTGGATTTTGTTTATTGCTGTGTGTGTCTCTGATAGAACCAGCAGTAGGAATTATTAATCATTGATTTCTTCTTCTTTTAACACTGAAACCTAAACTACAACATGAACACATGTGCTTGGAGGGTTTGTTTTAATTAATTTAGCCTATCCAGCTCTTTCCACATGCAGAAGAGGCTTCCAGTAATTTTTGTCTGCCAATATCGGTTTTAGATTTATAGAGAAAAGTAATGAAATCAGTACTGCAATGCAATAAAAACTGAATGAATGATTCTACTACCTACTGATTCATCATTTTTAATTTTACACTGATGTAGAGCAAATCTATTGCCCTGTAATTGGTCTCTTAAAAGCTGCTCGTTGGTGTGCACACAGTATTTTTGGAAGGGGCGGGGTTACATGTCAAACCCTGGCGCATGTTTAGAAACATCAACACAATCAACCACAAGAGATGAATCATTCTCTGCACCTGCGTCACCAAACATTCTTTTCCCGCGTTCCTGTGATTAAAACTTCCCCCAAATGCCACAGTAGAAACCCGGTCATTAAACACAGACATCTGAGTGTCTGACTGCTCACTGATACCTTGAGTATGTATTTAATTCCAAACAGTGAACCACGTCACCCACCCGCCCCCCACCCCCCTTCCCCCAAAACCACCACCACCAACACATTAATGTCACTGACAGGTCATTATCATGAGGAGCCTTTGTAAACAAACAGCTCAAGGGAGTTTTGCTCATTAATACTGCCATCATTCCCGCTGCTTTTCATACATTTAGTACAAGTGTCAAAATGAGGTCATTCTAATCACCATGTCAGTTAGAGAGGTGTGATGTCGATGGTGTTAGCAGCGTGTAAGTGTCGATGATGTAAAATATTAATCTTTGCTCCTTCTGTGAGAGCAGGGAGGATCAAACCCCACGGATAGAGGTGAAATGTATATAACTATTCAGAACGCTGTGCTAGAATGAGCTTTTTGCCTGTGCTTGTAAACTTAACAGTATCAAGAGGTATAAACTGAACCAAGGTCAGTGCAATTAAGAACTTCTGCACAGGGAGTATGCAGTTCTTCGTTAGCTTATCTGCTAGCTTCCGTTTAAACCCGAGAGGTCCTGCACTAAACCCCACATGCACTGAAATGACATCGGAAGCTGCACATAACTGGAGCAGCACAGGCGAGTAGGTGGGCCACTAGCAGACTCATCCCCCTTACTAAACCAGTCTGTTCTGCAGCTTCCTGCCTTCCGACCATGACAGCAAACTCAGGACGTGATTCGCCTTGGAGAGGATTTCCGCTGTGCACACACCCGAAATCTCCTACTGGTACGAAATCGCCGGTGGTACATACTATTGTAACTATGCACTTAGCGCTAGTTTCAAATGAATGTGAAAAATTGCAGACACGCTTTATGGTTAAAATGACTTTAGAATGTCATGCCAAAAATGTTTGAACTGATACACAGAGATAAATGAAAGTGCCTTTGATTTATTAAAGTTCACATGTGCCTCTTTTCAGATAAAGGGTCAAATGGTTGTGAGTGCAGACAATAATCATTCAAAATGCATTTCAATATGAACATGGTGCACTTACATGTCATGGTTAGGTAACTGTTCAGAAATGCATAAACATTTGGGTGGGATGGTTTAATGGCACAGGAACCTACAAGGTAAAGCTCCTTCACTAACTGTAAAGGTTTTAGACACACTAACCATCTCAACAGCAGTATTTTGGTGTGCTAGTTAGTACAGCATTATGTGATTTTAGATGCAGGTTTAACGAAGAGACGCCAGCATATGGAAGCGCTGAACTAGAACTGAGATAGAACCAAGACAGAACTAAGCTAGGACTGAGATAGAACCAAGCTAGAATAGAGTTAGAACCAAGCTAGAACCGAGCTAAAGCCGCACGGAGCACAAAGCCTATGGAAGGGCAGTGGGAAGGCTGACTAGTGCCGTAATGTATGAGGTGTTGGGAGAGAGGAGGGCAGGGCAGGATGCTGGGGTGAGCAAAGCTCATAACACAGTTCAAAGGAGCCGCTGGTTCCATCTGCAAGTCTCTCTGCCTTTGTCTTGCTTTCCATGTTTTTTTTCTCCCTCCCAGTGCGAGAGTCTCTCTCTCTCACTCCCTCTCTCTCTGACTCCCTCTCTCTCTCTGACTCCCTCTCCCTCTCTCTCTGACTCTCTCTCTCTCTCCCTCTCTCTCTCTCTCTCTCTCTCTCTCTCTCTCTGACTCCCTCTCTCTCTCTGACTCCCTCTCTCTCTCTCTGACTCCCTCTCTCTCTCTCTGACTCTCTCTCTCTCCCTCTCTATCTCTCTCTCTCTCTCTCTCTCTCACTCCCTGCTCATGCCTTTGCTCCACTCTCTGTCTCTGTACACACAAGCTGGATCTGCTCGTGCTGCTCCCTGCTGTAATTAGTTCACTCTGACTGTTCTTATCTGAGGGCAGAATGCGGGTGTAAGGGTTGGACCGCAGGCAAGGCAAGGAGGCAGAGCAGGGAGTCAAAAATGTTCAACTGATTCATATTTGGAAGGAACTTATAAAAGGTAAAACAATATATTAAGGAATTTTTCTGCCTCTAGGCTACAGGGATCTCATTTTCTGATTTGTCGGCATCTAAGAAAACGGCCACCATTCAGTTCAATACAGTGGATCAAACTATTTAGTATAAGAGGTTACATGCAAATTTTACATTCAGTGCAAAGACCTTTCATCTAAACTTAATCAGTTCCATCACATTTACTGAAAATGTATTCTCTTTACTTTTTATAGTCATCTTTAATCTACTGATTTACACTCTAGAAAAGCACCAGATGGCAACATTTCCTACATTGCCCAAGATTCATAGCAAGACTATAAAACATGCTCAGTTAAGCCCATGTTTTTAATAAGCTGCCACCCACTCACACATGTTGCAGACATAGATACTGGTGAACAACTGAAAAAGACAGAAGAAATGGTGATGTTATAATCTCATGAATGAATGAATGAATAAAAATCATTTAGCTCCTTTCTTGACATGTAAGAATGCTTTACAGTACACACACACAACTCCAGTTGCACACAGCGCCCTCTCATACAGAATCCACAGCCCCATGGGGGACTGCATCTAACACACTCATACACACACACACACACACACACACGAGAGCAGTGTTTATTTTATTAGAGTAGTCATCACAGGGCACAGAAACACTTAATCTTTCACACAAGGACAATTTTAGTGGGGAAGCCAGTTTACCTGAACCTGTTTTTGTTTGGACTAAGAGCTAAATCATCACGTTTTCTGATCCTGCTGTACTAATGTGCACTCCCAGCACTGAAAAGTGTAAGCCTGAAATAGAAGTCAAAGTTTGTTAGCCATAAGGTCCTCTATGTTTGCTGAAGGCTAAGTCATAAGCCTGGTAGGACCCCAGACATTCCTTCAGTCTATGCTTGTTCCCCATGTGTGAACCATAGCGGCCCATCACAGCTAGTGACACAGATGCCACATCGCATGGCAAACTTTTAAAAAGCAGAAGGAGAAAACAAATCCGCTCCACGTGAGCCGTCGCATCTCCGTGGCTTTGGCTTCTGCATGGCCGAGTGACTCAGACACAGCGGGAGTACTGGGAGGCGAGTGGGGTGGGTGGGGGTTAGCAGGGCGGTGCAAGACCCCTGTCACCACATAATGAGCGCTAACGGCTGGGGCTCCCCAGCCCACGTCTAATATTACACCCACCTCATTAGACGGCAATTAATCATTTTGGCTAGTGACGAGACAGAGCTGTGAGAGCGGTGTGCAGAGGTGGCTTTATTCGCAGAGAGAGCCCGTCGAGGGGTCCGGTCCCGGGGGGTGGAGAACAGAAACAGAGATGGTGAAGGTGGTGTTGCATGGAGACGGTGTTTTTGTCGTCACTCTAGAGCTTCACGGTTCCTCTCGCAGCAACGTGTATCATTGTAACCTCTCAGTGTACCGCATTATTTATGCAAATGTTTCCTTCCTGCATGCAAAATGCATGGCCACTGATTGGATAGTAACACCTGGGCCACATTTTTTTTTTTTTTCTCTTTAACCAGGTAAGTCACCAGAGACTAATTAAGTTGATCACTGTTACACTTAAGTTCCATGTGCACAGCTATTGACACCTGGCCAATGAGGTCAGAAAGTACATTTGGATGCAACAAGAAACCAAGTTGCAAACAGACGTGCGTCAACAACCAAGAATAGTTACTATTATTGTCTCCAGCGTATTATGTCACTTAACGAGGTTCAAAGAATTCTACATGCCTGGAATAGAGGATACTCAGTACCCTTAAGATTCTAACTATCTGGTTGTAAAATAGCTGTAGCATTTCTCACTTAAACATCTGCAAAATTCTGTCGAGTACATCAGTGCCCTGCCGTTAATCTCTCTAACTATTACCATATTCCTTTTCTGAGAAATATTAATTCTGAGACGCGACACCACGGTATATTATAGCAAAATAAAATAAATATTTGCTATCCTACATATGGTTCATGCTTTGTAGCAGTTATTCACAACATCCATCCCAAGCAGAGAAAGTTTTAAGCGTGAGGCAACATGTTCCAGTTTCTCACCGTCTCTCTTGGCTTCAGTCACACCTGTTAAATATAAAGTGTTATAGCCTAAGGGAGTAACTAAATGATGTCAACTTTAAAAACCTAATTCAGATTTGCCATAGTCAGCAGAAATAGGCTGGAGCAATCACATGCTAGGTGCGAGGGGGTACTAAGATCGCGAGAATAACCCTCTTTTCTACCTTGTAGTACACTTTAAACAGACTCTACTTTAGTTGGACATGCGCTGCTCAGTTATTTTCACATTTGTTAAATATTAACGAAGGAGAAGAAGACAGACATTACATGCAGTGCTGCTGTGTACTAGGTCTCTTTCTATTTTAAATCCTTCCAGGGTTTTCTTTCCTTCCCCCTAATATCAAGCCTGCTCGTAAAAGATATGAACATTTTTTTCTTCATATATATTAGATATAAACTGTCTTGCCTTGGGAAAGCACGTTTAACGGTAGCAGAGGTGTTGTGCTCCTTTAGCCTGTACAGTGAGTATCGTGGCTCTCCTCAGAGGTCAGGACCAGGTCAGGAAGGGGGTCAAGGGAGCACCCAGAGCACCTCCACGCTAGCGCCTCCCCTGGGACTAAACCGGGTGTTTTTTTGCCGAGTGATGGCGTAGTTTCCAGCGGTGGCGTGTCTTGCTGCAGGGTGGGGCGGGGCCCAGCCTGCCGTGGCCACACATACAGCCCACCGTCTGAGCTCGCTCACAGGGGGAGAGGACTTTGGAGCTGCTCATGAGGTGACCGGCCAAACCACGACGAGCACGTCAGCACCTGCTGGTGCCGGGCCACCAGCCATTGACAGTGTCAACATCATTACTGTCAGCTGCAGTAAAGGCACAGCGCTTTTACAGGTTGCCTGGCCACCACCCACCGAATCCACCCCCCAACCCCCCCTCTGTTCTACCAGCAACAGAGCCCGGTTTCACCATGGGAACACAGAGCTGGCAAACATTAACAAAAAAAAAGAAAAGGTCACAACCAATGTTGCTATGACATCTTTCGTTTGTAAACAAAGCCCAGAGGCAAAAGTGCACTGTGGTCTATAAACATCCTGCCCCCTGGCAGTCTGCAGAGGTAGCTGTGGGGTATCATAACACACAAGAGGAAGGTAACGACTCGGTGTTCGGCTTTTTGCCCATCTGATGGCAGGGGCTGATCTTGCTACCTTGCACCACACACTGTATTGCTGCAGTGTTTTGGAGCGGTGAACAACGGTGTATTCGGTCGATGGTACAGCTTCTGGTCTTTTGCTTGTGTATTCCAGCACACTGCAGTTTAATTCAAACACTGCCAAACAGTGAAAAATATGAAGCACTTTTGAATGTACTAGGCCAAATCACACTGTCAAAGATTAGTTTTTTTAATTCTGATGCAAAACAATTGCATGTCGCACTCTTAAAGAGAGCGTTATGGAGACGTTATGGAGACAACATTCACAATTAAACAGGTTTTTAAGCACAAAAGATCATTTTTAACTTTTGTAATTTAACCTGATTACCAGTATTTATTTCCTTTGCACTGGACTGTACTGTGTGTTCAGTGGAACACCCAGTAAAAAACAAATCTATTTACATCGTAGTTTAAATATTGTGCAGAACTGTGTAGAAACTGGTCAATCTTAAACTAAATTTCCGGAGAGTCCTTTTATAAAAGTACTCTAAATCAATCTTTTTTAGTAACCATTTGGCCTGGAATACACAATTCCCATTTTTAACTAGAGCAAATCAACTTCCTGACAGGAGTGGTTAACTTAATAACATCTAGGTATGGAATGAATAAGGAACAACAACTGTGGCCTGTGAATCCCCAGAATGCATTTCACATGGTAGCATTTTATTTGGCATTTTACACGAGAACCACTGACTAACCTGCAGAAGCAGACCAGTTCAATAGTGTAAAATAAACTTCTAACGCACAAGATGTTTGAGTCAAATATTAAGTACTGATGCATACAATAATGGCCGGATGGAAAAGATACACGTTTGCTTTACAATCAGCGATCCTACCTTGACATGATCTTACTCTGACAAGAAGACTCCAGTGGCTGAGGAATAGTTACTCCATGAGCTGAGACTCCATGAGCTGAGACTCGTGACCATGGGAGAAGAAAGGAAGGACTATGATTGCAAAAGAAGGTGCTGCCCTCTGTACTTCTGGAGGTATTTGCTTCCACTGTGGAGACTTCAGCGTGAACCCAGTACTAAATCATGAGAGTCATATTCTCATATACATATATACAGATATATACAGACAGATGGACAAAGACAGGGCGCAGTAGTTCTGTGGAGAAAATAGACCATGAAGCATCAACCGTGATGTTCACCATCAGCTCTGTTTTAGACCCTTTTAAGAACTGCCAAAGGAACTGTCAATCTTTTCATCAAGCAGATGAACTGAGACATACATCAGACCATGTAGTTGTCACAGGACAGATATCAGGTTATTTTTGTTACAATTTAGTAAAACCATGGCGATTTCTGTGACACTGCTTTCTATGATGCTTTATGGTATAATCTAGGTCAGACAGAACTGCAGAAATCATAAGAATAATTAAAGCATATGGCTGCCAGATGCATATAACGTCTTTTTTTTCTCTCAGTCATGTGAAGCAACACCTTGTGTCTGTATATGATTCTTTACTCCACGGCCAAGTACTAAAACTGCTATTGTACTGAAGAGCTCACCTGCAGGAAACTGCCCCAATTAAATCTCAGACAACAGATGTCTGATCTGTTTATGTCCCTTATAAATGCACAGATTAACAGTAAATACTATGGATATTTTTTTTAGATTTTGAGAGGAAAAAGTACAGTGTGACCTTTAGCAGGAACTTCCTGTCTAAAGAGGATTCTTGCACAGATTCCTGTGCTCCCAGTTGGTCCACACCTCATTATCTTCTGCACATGGGTCCTGTTAACTCTGTGTATGAAGACTCTTTGTCTTCTTGCATTCGGAAAGTCTTGCTTGCATTAACTTACATTTCTCGTGTGTGTGTGTGTGTGTGTGTGTGTGTGTGTGTGTTTTGTTAATTTTCTGCTATATGCCTTTGTTTTTGTTTTTGGTCTGTTATGGATTCACCTTCATTAATCATCTCCTGTGTTTTGTGCTATTCTGCTAAAACCTGTACTACAGCAATTCCCCTGCGCCGCAAAATGAATAGAACAGGAAACCTGCTGTAATGAACGTGTAGGGAACTGAAGACTTATTCATTTATTCATAAGTGACAGCATGAAATTATGATTGTGTCTGCAGTTAAAAAAAAAAAAAAATCCAAAATGCTTAGTGCTTAGTCTAGTCTAGTCTATGTTTAGTCTATTCAGATTAATGTTTAGTCTATTCTAAAAGAAAATTAATAAAAAGAGTAGTTTTAATTCCATTTCACACCACTTCACTCCCGGATGGCTACCAGAGTATTGCATCACAATGGTGTAGTGATTCACAGGGGGTTCGAACTTGTTGAGCAACCACGGGAAGCCACACCCACTCCATGTGTTGGAAATCGAACTGAGAATACCATTGTTCAAGCAAGTCGAAAAAAAAAGCTTGTCCCACTGTTGTGAATGAGCGTGAACGTTCTGAGATGGAAACGTGCATACAGTGTGGCAGCTCCTTAAACGCTGCAATGAAGACGATAAAGATCAGAGGAAAAGACAAATGCAAAAACCAGATGCACGTGATGCTTGAGTTTGGTTCAGATTAACTAAAGCAAAATGTACTGAAGCAAACACTGGGACTAAGAATGGAAAACAAAGATCTTCAAGAATCTTCAATAGATTCAGCCCAATTTCAAGCTTCTGGCAGGATATATAAACGGTCATGTGTGTTTTTGCTCATATCCGCATTCAAGTGAAAAAAATATTATGTGAAAGTCTGGGCAGCCTCTTAAAGGAAGTGGGGCGTTGGTCACCTGGCTGATTGGGTCCTCGGTTCTAAAATCAACATGGCTCAAAAAAATGTAAAAAAATAAATAAGTGGTTAACGAGCTTTGATGCGCATGACTAAGAGAGCTAAAGATGTCCACCTGATTTTCATTTGCCACTTTTCATCCCAGACTGGCCTGGCCAGAGGAGGCCAGCAACTAGTACCATCTGGCTCCTGTAGAAAAGTTACGGGAAGAGAAGCTAATATAGACAAGTGATGCTTTCACGCCAAATGCTCAAATCTCTTTGCCAGTACACATAAACACGGATACCCGCATGGATACACACGCACACAAATCCATTTGCTATTTGCTGGTCTATAGGAACAGCAGAGTCACTTTACAGTTCTTTTTCTTTTGACTTTTTAATGTGATTAAATGTATACTTTATAATGTAGATGCATAGTAAAACCCTAGATTAGGTGTTTAACTTCTGCATCTTAAAAACAATAACAGAGTAAAATAGATCGATGTTATACTCCACTGAATCTCTTTATAAAGGCAGTCAGTGTAATTCAGTGAGTCACAGACTCTCCACAACCTTGCTGTAAAAATGCTGAACGTCTTCAGAGGGCTGCGAAAACGCCGCTCCTTTGAAGCACAAACGTAGCTCTCCACCACCCTGTAAAAACCGGATGGCAAAGTACGTCTGAGAGCGGATCCCAGCAGCACTTCGACCGCGGCCGAGTCAGTCAGCAGCTGTCGGGCCTGACACATAAACCACTTAATACCTCAGCTCATCTTCTCCCAGCTACAAAGCACCTCAGACAGTGCAAAACATGTCCATCAAGACAACTTGCTCTGTATTGTTCTAAACACAGGAATTTCCATTTTATATGCTCTGATGACTTACTGTAGTGTTACACCTGGAGATAGTGAAAGCACACACACAAAAAAAGACATAGGTCTGGTTAAAAAGGGGAATGGGGAGGGACGGAGGGGCCCAAGGGAAGCGATAATTACGAAGGACGTGCATATCACAGTCTCCCATCCACGGAGGAGAAAAAGCTGCAGGGGAAACAACAGCACTTATTTTCAGCTTTTCTGGATAAGAATCAGGCATGTGGCTGACATGAGATCCAGACGCCAGCATGAGGAAGACTCCGCCCTGCAATAAAACCAAACCCTGACATCTATTCTCTAGGAACGGGGGAAAGAAAAAAAAAAAAAAAAAAAAAAAAAATAGTTTCCTGAAAAGTTGGTGTGTGGTTCTAAGGGAGCCTTTTTTATGGCAGACGCGTGTATAATCCTGGGCTTTGGCTAGAGAGGGCTGGGGACTGCTTCAATTCTACCTGTTCTCAGAGTCACACATGTAAACATACGCACATACATACAGCCACACACACACACGTGCAACGCACACACAGGCCCGTTTGTCTGCCGCTGCTAAGCTGTAGGGATAGCTGGACCCACGGAGGCTGAGGGTGGATGTGGTCGAGGTGAATAACCCCTGGGACTCCTCTTCCCAAGGCAGTCAGCGGGACGGCCTCTGTGGCTGCTGCTGCATTGCTGGAATATCTGTGCTGACCAGGAACAGCTGCCGCTAGTCTCCAGGTCCTGCTTTACTGGGTGCCTTGTCCTTCGCCGTAGTTCCCAGGAATAATCCCTCTCTTTAAATATTTGAAAGAGATATTTTAAAAGAAGGCGCATAAAGCAGGAACCTGCACAGCACCTGTCCTGGGCTGAAAAGCAGTTCAGTTCAACATTCACGTTATATATTCCTATATGTTCAAGGTAAAGAGGAAGATCTGACTGACATGTCAGTGAGCTGTGCGTTCCGTTCCCTTCCAGCACTTTTTAAATGACATATTATCAAGAGCAAATGCAGTTGTCATACAGTCTGGCACACGTCCACCTCCCTCGACATTCAGGCTAAAACCACATGAAACCAGAGCCCCCCTGCGTGTTGCCATTTACAGCTCTCTGTTCCACCCCCTCTGACAGAGTTAGCGCCTGGCTGTCCTGATGGCATCTTTTCTGCATACTTCAGAGATCCTGTTCATAAACCAAACCCTGCGTAGAGGCTGCAGAGGGGCTCTCTATTAGCCTCTTTGTTCGCCCGGAGTGAAAAAAAAAAACACACACACACACAAAAAAAACCCCACCTGGATTGTGTTTTTGCAGGCTATATATAGCCCTCACCTCTAAATGTGAACCACCTGTGCTGGGGCAAGTAGAAGCAGCCCAAACACGAGCCAGGGAGGGGGCAGTTGTGCTGGCCAGCGCTGATGTGGAATGCTGGCACAGAGTGGACTCAAGCAGAGAGGCTCTAAGCAGGGAACCGCTGGGCAAAGTCTCACAGGGCTTTCATTCTACCAGCCTGAGACGAGGTTCAGACAGATGCAGGACCTGTTCAAACAGGTACACTCCATTAATTAGAACTGCAACGTTTAACACTTTGAAAGGAATGTTATAACCATGGATTTAGTCCAACATGCTGTGGGAATTTGGCCTGGTGCATCTAACATAACTGCTGTAGAACTACAAGGCTTAATTGTTATGAATGTGAGTAATGTTCTGTTGAGGCAGTGCAAGATACTACAACAAGTCTGTGTAGGGTACTAAAAAATAAGATACTACAACATGTCTGGGTAGGGTACTAAAAAATAAGATACTACAACAAGTCTGTGTAGGGTACTAAAAATAAGATACTACAACAAGTCTGTGTAGGGTACTAAAAAATAAGATACTACAACAAGTCTGTGTAGGGTACTAAAAAATAAG